>CAUYUJ010005569.1:45000-52500 GCA_963575745.1 Prorocentrum cordatum
AAGAACTTCGCGCTCTCGCCCGCCCCCCCCCAACGGGAGGAACGGAGGACGAGGAGGAGGGGAAGAAGGAACGAGGACCGCGAAGCGCGAAGGGCGAATAACTTCGCGCCCTCGTGGGAGCCCTTGCTCCCAGGGCTGGGGTTGTGCCCAGCCCTCGGGCCAGCCGTAGCCCTGTGCAGCCGCCACGAGGATGGAGGGCGGCTCCTTCTGAACATGGGGCTCTCGCTTCTAAAGGCCTCCTGGATGAGGTCGGCGTAGACGGGGTCGGAGGATCGCGCCGCATCGCCGATACATCGGCGATGCATCGGCGATGCATCGGCGATGCACTGGCGATGCGCCGGGGATGCATCCGCGACATCGACGTGAAGCGCATCGGGCTCCGCATCGAGCCGCATCGCCGATGCATCGGCGATGCGGCGAGATCCTCCGACCACATCTGCTCCGACCCCGTCTTGGAGGTCTAGAGCTTTAGTCTGTGCGAGAGGGATGGACGTACCACAGGGCCAGTCTGCTATACCCACACCCTGGAGCACAGAGCCCGCACTGCAGGTCGGAAGGCCCCCCAGAGACGCGTGTGCCTGAAGGGCATGGCATAGTGGGGTCAGAGGTATTGATGGGCCTGTTTTCCACCACCACCACCACCATAAGTTGGCGGGGGGGGGGAGGAGGAGGTGGAGGCGGGAGGAGGAGGAGGAGGAGGAGGAAGGAGGAGAAGGAGGCAGGAGAGGAGGAGGGAGGAGGAGGAGGTGGAGAGGAGGGAGGAGGCGGAGGTAGGCGGAGTGAGGAGGAGGAGGGGAGGAGCCCCTCCCCCTCCAACTTATGGTGGTGGTGGCGGTGGAAAACGTGCCCATCAGGTAGAGAAGCGCGGGTGTTGCCACCGCCCAGGCCTGCGCCACCTTCCACAGCCTCGAACCGAGACGGAGGCCCCGCGCAGAGCCCCACGGGGAGGCCCCGCGTCGGCGCCTCCCGGCGGCTCCTCGCGCTAGTCTCACGAGAGGCGTGCAGGGGGGCCGGGCGGGCTTGAGGGGCAGCCCTCGCTCCTCCTCCTCCTCCCCTCCTCCTCCTCCTCCTCCTCCCTCCACCCTCCTCCCACCTCCCTCCTCCTCCCCTCTCCTCCTCCTCCTCCTCCTCCTCCTCCTCCTCCTCCTCCTCCTCCTCCTCCTCCTCCTCCTCCTCCTCCGACCTGGGGTGAGCTCGCCGCGAAGCGGAGGCCCCGCACCGAGGCGGAGGCCCCGGCCTCGCCCCGTGCCGCCTGGTGCGCACGGCCGGGAGCGCGGGCTCGCAGGCCGCCGCCGCCGCCTCTGCCGCCACCCTGGCCAACCAGGAGGAGGAGGAGGAGGAGAGGAGGAGGAGGAGGAGGAGGAGGAGGAGGATGATGGAGGAGGAGGAAGAGGAGGAGAGAGGGAGGGGAGAGGTGGAGGAGGAGGAGGAGGAGGAGGAGGAGGAGGAGGAGGAGGAGGAGAGGAGGATGGATAGGAGGAGGAGGGAGGAGGAGGAGGAGGAGGAGGAGGAGGATCTTTGCAGCGCGACGCTTGCAGAACGAGAGCTGCCCCCCAATGCGTCATCACCCGAAGGACAATCCTATCAGCACGACCCGACATGTCAACCCGACGTCAGGCCGCCGCCGCCGCCTCTGCCGCCACCCTGGCCAACAAGGAGGACGAGGAGGAGGAGGAGGAGGAGGAGGAGGAGGACGAGGAGGAACAGGAGGAAGGACACTCCTATCAGCACGACCCGACGTGTCAACCTGCGCAGCTCCTCTTCAAAACGGGGCTCCAGCCCGGATGGCAGGCCCTCCGGGTTGCCCGTCTTTCGAGGGGGTGCTTCCCGCAGTGACGGGGGCGGCCGGCAGAAATTTCTGGTGGGGAGGCTGGGGACGGGAAGGTGCACCACCGAAAGTCTGATCCAGAAAGGCAGCATTCAATAGAGGAAAAAAACTATGCACATACACCGATTCTGGCCAGGCCCATCCTGAGCCCAGGATCGGTGCATACGCCCTCTTACCTTGGCCTGGAAGGTGTATGCACCGATCCTGGGTCAAGGATGGACGTTGTCAGGATCGGTGCATGTGCATAGTTCTCTTCGCCCGAATTCAAGAAACCTGGGCCAACTTTCTAGACGGTTCTTGAAACAAGCCTGGGTCAACTTCTGCCGTCAACGCTGGAGGGGCGCACGTGCTCGGGAGACTGGGCCGGCTTTCCGGCAAATCGGCTAAGAAACCCGGGCCCAGCCTTTCGGGACGAGGCTTCTTACTCAGATGCCCGACTGGATTACCACATCGCTGATGCACACTGGGTTTACTCTGGTCTTCCTCCTCCTCCTCCTCCTCCTCCTCCTCCTCCTCCTCCTCATTCTTCCTCCCTCCTCCACCTCCTCCTCCTCCTCCTCCCCCTCCTCCTCCCCTTACTCCCTGAAGCGCGCAGTACAATTCGTTTTTTTGGGAGGTCCAGGAGGGGGCGGAGAGAAGTGAGGGAGCGTGCGTCCAAAGAAGAATACACCGCTCGCCCGACTTAAGCCCTGCCGCGCCGCGGGGCCGCCCGCAGACCCGTGGCCACCACCACGAGCGGAACTGCGAAGGGGCAAAACTTATGCATCCATCGGCCGACCTCGTCCGTCCAGCACGTCCGCCACGTCTGCACTATCGTCCCTCGTCCTTCAGCCCTCCTCCTCTCCTCGTCCTTCCCTACTCCCTCTCATTGAACTCCTCCGCCCTCCTACGTCTCCTCGTCCTCCTCGACCTGCCCTTCTCCTTTTGCGTCCTCTTTCGTCCTCCTCCTCCTCCTCCTCCCCCTCGTCCTGCCCTTCGTCGTCCTTGTCCTGCTCATCCCGGAGACTGTCCCGGGAGGGGAGGGGACGACGAGGCGTACGACGAAGACGAGGCCGAGGAACACGAGGACGAACAAGACGATGACGCCGATGATGAGGACGAGGGTCGGCCAACCACGGCGCCCCCCCGGGAGCCCTGGGGGCCCCCTGGGGAGCCCTCGTATGCACCCGGCGGCTCCTCGTAGTCGTCGAAAGTCCCGCCCTGGGCAAGCGGGCGCGGCAGGCAAAAAAAAAACAAACAAAAAAAAAAAAAAAAAAAAAAAGAAAAAAAAAAAAAAAAAGGGGTGCGCCGCCGCGCTTGGAGCCTGCGCCGGAGGCGTAGGATAGACGAAGCGCCTGTGCACGCCTCCACCGCTTCTTCCTCCTCCCTCTGTCGTTTTCGGATGTTACCTCCTCCTCCCACCTCCTGCACCTGCTCCTCCATGCTCCTGCACCTCCTCCTGCCTCCTGCCTTCCCCCCCCTCCTACCTCCCCACCTCCTATCCTCCTACTTCCTCTTCATGCCAGCAACTAAAATTCCTGACCCCCTGCTCCTCCTTACTCCTGATCCACTACCTCTTCCGCTTCGCGTCAAAGCTCCCATTGGAAAGCCAGACGCACTTCCTCCCCAAGCAACCTCACACCATCCCTCCCCACATACTCTCTCCCTCCTGCCTCCTGATCCCTTACAATTCACACACGTATCCCCAGGACCCCATGGTTGCCAGGAAGAAACCCAATCCTTCTCTTCTCGCTTATCCTCCTCCTCCTCCTCCTCCTCCCTCCCACCTCCTCCTCGCACCTCCACCTCCTCCTCCTGCCTCCTCCTCCTCCCTATCTCCTCCTACTCCTCTCCATCCTCCTCCTCCTCACCTCCCTCCTCCTCCTCCACCACCTCCTCCCTCCTCCTTCCTCCCCCTCTCCACCCTCCGCCTACCGCCTCCTCCTCCTCCTCCTCCTCCTCCTCCTCCTCCTCCTCCGCCTCCTACTCCTCCTACGTCTCACCCTTATTTGCATTCCCCAAACAACGCTTGCACGTTTTGCTTTTTTAACTTGCTTGTCATTAAAAAAGACTGGGCCCGTACGCGGTCGGGCGGCCGTGTCGCCGCCTCGTCGCCGCCCCGTCGCCGCCTCGCCACCCCCCGTCGCGCAAGCCCGTGTGGCGCTCTGGACGCCGTGTCGCCGCCGCCGCCGCCCCGCCGCCGCCCCGTCGTCACCCGCCGTCTGAGCCCGTGTGGCGCTCTGGCCGCCCCGTCGCCGCTGTCGCGCCCCGTCGCCGTCCCGTCGCCCATCGTCGAGTCTGGGCCTGACCGTCGGTCCGGCGGCCCCGTGGTCGCAATCGCCGCCACGTCGTCGTCCCGTCGTCGCTTGAGTTCTCTGCCCGACATGCATGTTAGGCTCTGCCCTCCCCCCCAGGCGTAACGAACAACCTTTTCTGCATTGTGAACTACAGGCGATGATGCCCCACCGTTCATCCTAAAGATGAATCCAGATCATCCCAAACAATCCCTTTTCGCCCCCATCCTCGGCTAAAAATTATGCGCGCGCACCTGCGCATCAAAACTCAGCAATGATTAACATCCTTCGCAACAGAAGCGGGACGACAGGCACACGCGCGCGTCGTCGCGCGCATACCGAAATCATCAAACTGATCCTGGCGATGTGAGTACTTTGCGGGTATCGCCTTAGGGGGAGCTCCTCATGGGGCCATGAAGCATGCAAAGGGCGCGCCGATATGGGGCGGGGCCGCCATGTGGGCGCTGCCACCGGGACTTTGGGTGGAACGCGCGCCACTGGGGCGTTCGGTGGAGCTCCCCACGTTGTACTGAGTGGGGGAACGCATGCGAACACCGCCACTGGGGCGTGCGGTGGAGCTCCGCCTTTGGGGCAACGAAGCGCCGTACCGAGTGCCGGAAACGCGTGCGAACACCGCCAGTAGGGCCTTTGGGTGAGCTCCCCATGGGGCAACGAAGCGCTGTACTGAGCGGGGGAGGCGCATGCGAACACCGCCTCTGGGGCCTTCGGTGGAACTCCGACTGGGGCCACGAAGCGCTCGCTGTACTGGGTGGGGGGGGGACGCATGCGAACACCGCCACTGGGGCCACCAAGCGTTGTACTGTATGCGGGAGACGCATGCGAACACCGTCACTGGAGCCTTCGGTGGAGCTCCCTATGGGGCCACGAAGCGCTGTAGTTGGGCGGGGGGGGCGCAAGCGAACAACGCCACTGGGGCCTTCGGTGGGGCTCACACTGGGCAACGAAGCGCTGTATTGGTCGGGGGAGACGCATGCGAATACAGCCATTGAGGCCTTGTGGAACTCGCTATGATGCCACGAGGCGTGTACTGAGTCTCAGTGGGGAAAGCGCATACGAACACCGCCGCCGCGGCCTTCGGTGGAGCTCCTTATGGAGCCACGAAGCGTTGTAATATGTGGGATGCATGCGAACACCGCCACTGCGGCCTTCGGTGGAACTGTCTATGTGGCCACGAAGCGCTGTAATTACTGAGTGGGGGGGGGGACGCATACGATCACCCCCACTGGGGCCTTAGGTGGAGCTCCTTATGGGGCCACGAAGCGCTGCACTAGGTGGGTGCCAAGCACGCGTGCGAACACCGCCATTGGGGCCTCCAGGGGGGCTCCCTTATGGGGCAACGGGGCCCTGTATTGGTAGGGGGAGACGCTTGCGAATACCGCCACTGGGGCCTTCGGTGGGGCTTCCTGTGGGGCCACGAGGCGTGTAATGAGTAGGGAAAACGCACGCGAACACCGCCATTGCGGCTTTCGGTGGAACTCCGACTGGGGCCATAAAGCGTTGTTGTTAAGTGCGGGGGACGCATGCGAACACCGCCACTGCGGCCTTCGGTGGATATCCCTATGGGGCAACGAAGCGCTGTACAAGGTGATAGGGGGACGCCTTCGGTGGGCCCCCCGAATGGGGCCACGAAGCGCTGTATTGGGTGGGTGCGAGACACGCATGCGACCACCGCCACTGGGGCCTTCAGTCCGGCACTGGGTCCTTCGGTCGAATTCCCTATGGGGCAGCGAAGCGCTGTTCTGGGTCGGGGAAACGAATTCGAATACCGCCACTGCGGCCTTCGGTGGGGCTCTGGGGGCAACGAAGCGCTGCACTGGGTGGGTGCAAAACACGCATGCGATCACAGCTACTGGGGCCTTCAGTGGGACTTCGAATGGGGCAGCGAGGCGCTGTATTGGGTGGTGGAGACGCATGCGAACAGTGCCACTGGGGCCGTCGGTTGGGCTCCCTATGGGGCCACGAAGCGCTGTGCTGACTGATGGATGCATGCGAACACCGTCACTGGGTTTTTTGGTGGAGCTCCATATGGGGCCACGAAGCGCTGCATTGGGTGCGGAAGGCAGATGCAAGGATGAGAGGATGGGGGAAACGAGGGAGGAGGAAGGAGGGAGGGGACGGGAGGGGAGGGGAGGGGAGGGGAAAGGAGGGGAGGAGAGGAGACGAGGTGCGCTGGAACTTCAAAACGAACTTTCAACAACAGGCTGGTTGGGAAAAGCTTGGGTTCCATACGGATGTCAAAATCGAATGTCCCGAAAACACATTAACAACCAGTGGTCTCGCAACGGGCGTTTTCAAAACAGTATGCATTCGCGCCTTTGCGAAACAATCCATGGAACATGTTTATCACATGTTACCAAACGTGCCTCTCGCGCGCGCATGTCGAAATCGTTCGACCGCCCTCGTGCGCGTGTTGTCGCAATAGTCCCATGCGACATATGGGGCGAAGTGCGCACGCGCTCGTCGTCGCGCGCCTATGCGGAAACCCATCCAGAACTGGAGGTTTCATAAGGATTTCAATTCCGAAAGGTCCGAAGCTCATATGACAAACACATGGTTTTACACCATCGATTTTTTTTAACAAATCTGCACGCGTGCTCTTGCGAATGCTTAAAACAACCATTCGGCAATCATCGCATTCGACCAAGCGGGCCACTCGCGCCGCATGTCGAAATCATTCGAACGCCCGGCCCTGATCAAATAACAGCATGCGGGCCGCTCGCGCGCGTCGGCCGCGCGCGCATGTCGAACTGTTTCCGAAACCTTCATTCGGGGGCGGCCAAGAGGGGGGCGTCCAAGAGGGGGGGGTGCAAATCATGGCCAGCGGTACATACGTGCGCGGCCAAAGGGGGGGCCAGGGATGGAATGAAATAAGAAGAGGCGTCATGAACTCTGGGAAAAATCATGGCCCACGCCTTGAAATCAACTCCCCCTAGTCATGCCCCCCCTATTCGCCGCCCCCGGCCAATCACAGGCGCAGGGACATTATCATCGTCATCGGCGTGATCAGCATCGGCGCCTTCATGGGCCTTGCCGTCGTCACCATCCTCACCACCATCGCTACTATCATCATCGTGTTTACCGTTGTCGGCGCCGACATGATACCGCACCCGCCCCAGTCACCGACTCGCACTGACATGCCCGGTGGGAAATGCCGAGCCGTCAACGCCACCGCGGCCGCGTCGGTCGCGCCAAAATAGCAGGCCGCTGCGCGCGTGAGCATGCGCAGGCTAGCGCGGCCGCTGACATGCACAGGTCAACACAAAAAACATTCATTGCAAGCGCTGCCGCATGGGTTTTGCAAACCAAGTTGCGCGAGCAGTGGAGTTGTCAGCTCCATGTGTTTGCACAAATTAATATCGAATTCCACCACGTATATCG
>CAUYUJ010005569.1:57500-60309 GCA_963575745.1 Prorocentrum cordatum
GGGACTCTGAAAGCGCCCATACGGCCTCAGCGCGTCCCCAGGCGGCCCAATGGCCCCCCAAAAAACCCTAGAGTGATCCCCTAGGCGATGCCAGAAGACCCCACCCAAAACCCAAAACCTTCAGGGGGGCCCCAGAACCTCCAAGAGACCCGACATGTCACACGTGACGGCCCCCCGCGCCCCCTCGAATAGTCGCCACCCATCATGCTGGACTTGCACGGTGGCGAGATGTGCCGCAAGCAACTGGGTAACTCCTCCCTGTCGCACTTCGAAGCGTGTCGGCAAGGCGGGCCAGGCGTTCCGCCTGAGATATCTCGCATGCAACAATCCTGCAGCTTGCGCTTGACAACCGCTTCACGGATGGAACGCGGGCGGTGTTCAAAATATGGCTGCGCCTGGACCGCGCACATTCACGGATGGAGGGCATGCTGTTCCCAACATGTAGTGCAACACGGACGGAGGAGGAGGATGGAGTGCAACACATGGAGTGCAACACGGACGGGGGGCATGCTGTTCCCAACATGTAGTGTAGCACGCTGCAGGAGCTTCACGGATGGAGGGCACGCTGCTTCCCAACATGCAGTCCTCGCCTTTTTGCGCCGCGCGTACTCGTTTTTTTTAAGCTGTGCAAGAGAGCTTCACGGGTGGAGGGCGGGCGGGTGTCAGGTTGTGGCCTTCGCGTTCGCCCCGCGCTCATTCGTGGTTTTTTCTTTGAATATATATAAATAAAAAACGTTTGACGAATAAAGGGCAGTTGCTCTGCAAATTGTGTGTTTTCGCTTTCGCGCCACGCACATTCGTGCTCAAAGTCTGCAAGAGCTTCACGGATGGCGGGCGGCCCGTTCTCAACGTGCGGTTTTCGCATTAGCGCCACGCTCAACACGTTGAACGGATTTGTACGGTTGACGTCCCAGGAACCGTGTTCCAAACACGGTTTAGTGCTGTCAGGGCGCAACAGTCATGTCGACCCGCGGTGCTCAAGTCCCAGGAACGGCTTCCTGGCGCGAGTCAGGACCGTCAGGATGCAACAGGAACTTTGCTCCATGGCACTGGACTCCCAGGAATGGTGTTTTGGCACGCATGAGGATTCCCAAGCGGTTATTCCACTGGGGCGCGCTTCCCAGTGACAGTAAGATTCTAGTCGGGCCTATGGACAGAGAACTTGGAGCGATCGCTCATTGCAATCTCGTCGATGCGTCCTGGGTTTCGGGTTCCTACTGGTCTTCATCCTCCTCTTCCGTGTCTTCCTCCTCCTCCTCCTGCTCCTCCTCTCTCCTGGTCCTCCTCGGCACAGCATGAAGGCGGCAGCAGTCTGTCCACGCCTGTTGACGCCCCAGCAGTGGGTGGCTCCTGCCCCACGGCCGGCACCGCTTATACGCCGCCGCTGCGAGGCCCTAAAACACACTGGGGGGCCCAAGGCGCAGGCCCACAAGCCTTCCGACAAGAGACCAACGAATCAGCCCGTCTAGAGGAAAAAGAACTATGCACATACACCGATTCTGGCCAGGCCCATCCTGAGCCCAGGATCGGTGCATACGCCCTCCTACCTTGGCCAGGAAGGCATATGCACCGATCCTGGGTCAAGGATGGGCCTTGCCAGGATCGGTGCATGTGCATAGTTCTCTTCGCCCGACCGTCCCCCCAACCCTTATGGCATCCGCCGTGCCGAAAGACTGAACCAAGGAGCGCCGACCAACACTCGCGCGAAACCCGACTGGGGACCTCCCGAGGATCGAGGGCACCCTCGCTCCCCAAGGGCCCTGGCGGAGGTGTGCCGAGCCACGGGGCCGACACACTGGCCGGCACTTGCGCTCCCCCCAAGCCGCACACGCACAGCACACCACACACCACATCCGCCGCTGCTGCCCCGACCCCCCCCCCACGACCGGGCATGGATGCAGGACGTGAGGCCTGCCCTCTGTGAGGGAAGCTCTGGCGCTCGACGGGTCCGCCCGCGAAGGTATAGGAGGAATGACCAGAGGCGGCGGCAGCACATCAAGAATAGGAGAGGCACGGACAGCGTGGGGTTTCAATGGCCCTGAGCGCTACCCTGGTCCTCCTTCTCCTCCTCCTCCTCCTCCTCCTGCTTCCTCCGTTTCCCCCTCCCCTCCCTTCTCCTCCGCCTCCTCCCTCCTCCTCCTCCTCCGCTCGCTCCTCCTTTTCCCTCTCCTCCTCCTACCTCTTCCTACCTGCTTCCTCCTCTCATCCTCCCTCCTCCTCCGTGGACCTCCTCCTCCTCCTCCTCCTCCTCCTCCACCTCCTCCTCCTCCCTCCTGCCTCCTCATTTTCCCGCTCCTCTGCCTTCTCCTGCACCTCCTCCTCCTCCTCCTTCTCCTCCTCCTCCTCCTCTTCTCCTCTTCATCTCCGTCTCCTCCTCCAACTCCACCTCCTCCTCCTCCTCCTCCTCCTCCTCCTCTCCATCCTCCCTCTACCCCGCCTCCTCCTCCCTTTTCCTCCTCCCTTATCCTCCTCCCTTTTCCTCCTCCCTCTCTCGTCCTCTTGCTCCTCCTTCCTCCTCCCTCTCTCCTCCCTCTCTTCTCCTTCTCCTCCTCCTGCTCATCATCATCAGCATCATCAGCATCACCATCATCATCATCATCATCATCATCATCATCATCATCATCATCATCATCATCATCATCATCATCATCATCAGCATCAGCATCATCATCATCAGCATCATCATCACCATCATCATCATCATCATCATCAACATCAGCATCAGCATCAGCATCAGCATCAGCATCAATCATCATCATCATCATCATCATCATCATCATCATCATCATCATCGTCACCATCATCATCA
>CAUYUJ010005570.1:2500-10746 GCA_963575745.1 Prorocentrum cordatum
GAGGAGGCAGGAGGAGTAGGCAGGAGGAGGAGGCAGGAGGAGGAGGGGAGGGAGAGGAGGAGGGGGGGAGGAGGAGGCAGGAGGGAGAGGGAGAGGGAGGCCTTGCAGATGGGCGTCTCCGCCGCGTGCTTGGCGATCGCGGCCGCTATGGCGGCCGCGTCGCCGCGCGCCGTTGCCTTTGGCATTGGGCGGGGCCTGGGCCTATAAGCGGCGGCGAAGGCCCCCCTCCTCGACGCCTCCCCTCATCTGTTTCCCCTCCTCCCTTTCCTCCTCTCCTCTTCCCCCCCCTCCTCCCAGAAGCTTCGAGCTCCCCTCCTCCCTTGCTCATGTGCCCCCCATCTCGAGGCGAGACGCACCACGTATCTCTCGACATATGCACGGTGCATATATATATATAATGTGTATATGCTTGCATATGTTATAAATATATATATGTGTATATATATGATGTGTGAGATGTATGATTTATAAACATATCCAGGGCAGGGGCCTAAAACGCATGATGATTTTACGCCCGCGGTTCCCAGGGGTGTAAAACACGTTCGCCGACTGCCGATCGTTTTGAAAGTTGTTGGGTGTTCGGGCGTAAAATATACTTTGGTCCGGGACGAGGCCGGAAAATTTAAGCCCCCAAAAACATTTTTAAGGCCAGGGCTTAAAATTTAAGGTCGGCGACCCTCTGGGTTAGCTGTCGCGTTAGATCCCGAGGCCCGAGCGAGTTCTGCAGAGGCCTGCTGAGGCCGTGGCATGATGAGCCCGAAGACGACGATGCCTATGTGCACCGGCTTGCCTTGAGGTCTGCCCATGTCCTGACCGGCTTCTGGCCTATGAAAGCGCCGAGTGATGATGACGGTGAGGTATGTGAGGAAGACAATGATGAGGAAGAGGAGAGTCACGCACTGCGCGAGCTCGCCATCAGCTCCGAGCTCGAGCGCGCGGCCCGCTGCCTGCAGTGCAAAAGACTGCGTGTCAAGGAACGGGTGCTTTCGTAGAGCTGAGCTCGGAGTGTCCGCGACTCCGCCCACGCTGCGAACGACGTCTGCCATCCGATGTCCTGAGCTCAGGCGCGCCAGCCCGATCTCCTTCTTTGGGGTGGCAGACGAGAGCAGGTTCCTCGGTAGATCGATGGCGCTGCCGAGGAAGTCCAACATAATCACGCTGATGATGCATGGAACATCATCCTCAATGACGGTGGTCTCCACAATTCCCAGGATGCCACCAAGACACATACGAAACATAACTGCGCCGACTACCTTCGCCTCGCCACCCACTCCACTCCGAAGCGCCGGCGCAAACTGCAATCCATGCTTGGCCAGTGCCTTCGACTCCGTGTCGAGGGCCGGTCTGCCGACGATGTCGCTCCCAGCACCTGGATCGATGAGGCCCTGGGTGGCTGGAGCGTTCGGGAAGATGGCGCCGGCCCCCTGCTGCGCCCCCTGCAGCCCGGCCAAGTCCACGGGCAGGTTGACCGGGTAGCTGCAGCCGTCGAACGCGCAGCCGTTGATGCCGCGCCGGTCGGCGATGGCACTCCCAGCCCGCGGTTTCGACTCCGAGCATTCTCGAGACCGCTGCCCTTTCTTCTTGCACTTGTGGCAGCTCGTCCCCTGCGTCAGCTGCTGAATGGACAGGCGCGGCTTCCTCTCCGCGCGGCCCCGGCCCCCTCGACCAGACTGGCCGGGGGGGGTCGCGCGGTGGGGCCTTGAAGAACTCTCGATCCTGCTTGGCCGCGCGCTTGAGGTCCTTGGTTTGCTTCCAGGTCCGCCGTTGGCAGACCTCCTCGGCTTCGCCCTCCGCCAGGCCCCCGTCGTTGATCTCCGCCAAGATGGCCGCTACGTCCGTCTCGGAGATGTCGGCCGCATCGTCCTCCAGCAGGTCGTCGCCCGTGTAGTCGTCAGCCCCCTCGCCAGCAGCCTTCGAACCTTGGCCTCCGGCAGGATAGGACTCGGAGAGGGGGCGGGGAAGAGGGGGAGTGGCAAAATTCAACTCGTCATTGCCATGGCCGGCGTCTGCGGCCATGCAGACTGGGTGGGATCCCAGCCGAGGGGCAGGGGTCTCTCACCACTGCTGTAATCTAGCTGCCTCAATGCCCACGCGACATCCTTGTACTGAAGGCTTCCCTTCGTCAGCGTCCTGAGATTATGCGAGCTCTGGGCCGATCGGCCCGCGCCCTCCTCAAGCATGAACCCCTTCAGCTTGTCCGACATCCATATGTCGCGAGCTTCGGCCTCTAACCTTTGTTGATCTCGTCGAGCCACGAACTGCGTGAGTGACTCCTTCTGCTCGCGGAGGCCCTCGTACAGAGCTCGGCGACCAGCGCGACGAAGCTCGTCGCCCTCTCGCTCGCCGCTCATCAGGTCCATCCGCGCCAGCACCGTGTCCAGCCACGCGGCGCCCGCCAACTGGTCCTCTGGCACGTCATCGAACTTGGCCTGCATGGTCCAGTCGGAGAGTTTGAGAAACTTCTCCGACCGTCTCCACAGAGGCACGTCCGTATTCTGATTCCACCAGCGAAAAGCTGTCTTCCAGGCCCGGTAGTGTCCCCAGCCTGGCCACGATGGTGGGTCCGAGTAGTCTCCCCGAATCGACTGGAGACCCTGCCACCATGAGTATCGCCAACTATCCCACGCACCATCGCCAGCGTCCTTGCTGTCCTGCTGCCACCTCTGGTCGGACCAGGTCTTGTCGCCCCAGCTCTTCTCACAGGTCTGGTCCCGGTTCTGGCCCTTCCCGCTAGGTGAAGTCCGTGGAGCCGCCTGGCTCCCTGGATCCTGGCCGTCGTTGTCTCTCGCCGCGGCTGCCGACGCACTCGAGCTGCCAGTGCTCTGCACTGCCTCCCGCACAAGGTTCACGATCTGCTCCTTCAGCTCGTCGCTCAAATGCTGCGGCTGCGTCGCCCCCGCGGCTGTGGCTGCCTCGGCAGCCCCTGCAGCGTCTGCGGCCTGGCCACCGGCACGCTGCCCCTGATGTCCGTCCAGGAAGTGTGTTCCTTCTTGTTCTCTGGCCATACGCCGTGGATCCCACGCCGCACGTCGGTCGAGCGCGACCAAGCTCCGCTACCAACTGGGCAGCAGCAGGAGCAAGCAGGTGTTTTCACCTTGACCCAAATGAGGACAGATGAACGTCCTCTCGCTCTCTGCTCTGATCTCTATGCTAAACCTATCTCACAAAATCAAGACTGCAGCCACACCTTGAACCTTGAGCCCCGTGATCCTTCGTTCCTCCGCCCGCCTTCTTCCTCCCTCCTACGCCCGCTCCTCACAGCATTCCTGCCCCGTCCCTCCGCCCTATCCCGCCTACGTCTTCTCCTGGCCCTCCACTCACTTCTTTTCCATCTGACTCATTCATCCTCCCCTACGACTTTCTGCTCCTGGTCCTCCTCCGCCCGCTGCTGCTCCCCCTGCCCAACTGCATCCTCCTCGTGCTCCAACTCTCGATCCCGCCCTAATGTTGCTGCTGCTGCTGCTGCTGCTCCTCCTCCCACTGCCGTTCCTGCTCCCGCTCCGTGTATCCCTCGCCTGTTTCCCCTGCTCACGCACCTGTTCATCATGCTCCTAAATGCTGCCGTCGCCGTCGCTGCAGTTGTTGCTGAGCGTCTTCTCTGTTCCTGGCCTGGTTCGGTGGGCCCGCTCCCTGGCTTGGCTAAGTGTGGCTAGGAAGGCCGTCCTCTTGCCTTGTAGGACAAGGTTGAGGTCATGATGGCCCTCGTTTCTGGAGCTCGTGCGGAACAGTAGGAAAAATGAAACATCTGGGAAACATGGGAAACCATAGAACGTGTCATTCTCAGGACGTCTAGCTCCTCTCGCCCCATGCAGACTTAAGTAACTATCATGCCCGCCCTCGAGCGCGCCTTGCTTCGCGGGCTCGCGTGGCGGAGGGGATGCTCCGAGCGTCGCCGTGCCAGCCGCTCCTGACACAAGGGGCGGGGGGCACGCGCAAAGGAGGCTGAAAGCATACATACACAAACAGTCGAACGGCTCTCGCTCAAACCTGCTGCGAAATTGTCCAGACATCACTTCAAACATTAAGCAAAAACAGAGACGACCAGGGAATGAAGATCTAGACGTCCACTGCCCCTCAAAAACACTAATTGAGATCGCATCCACCTGAACCCGGACCCAGCTTAACTCGGACCTGGGCTGAAGCAAGACACAACTGAACTCGGACCCAGAATAACTCGGACCCGGCTCTCGGACCCAGAAAACTCGGACACCGCTGAACTCGGACCCAAAGGAACTTGGACCCAGCTGAACTCGTACCCCGCTGAAATCGGACCCAAGCGAACTCAAACCGAGGCACGCGCTGTAGCCCGAACGCCTGGGTCCGAATTCAGCCGGGTCTGATTTCAGCCAGGTCCGAGATCATGCGGGTCCGAGTTCAGCCGGGTCCGAGTTCGGCCGGGTTCGAGTTCAGCCGGGTACGAGTCCACCCAGGTTCGAGTTCAGCGGGTCCGAGATCAGCCGGGTCCGAGTTCAGCTGGGTCCGAGTTCAGCGAGGTCCAAGCTCAGCCGTCGACTGAACACGGACCCGCCCGCGCTCGAGGTCTCGCAGCCGCGCGGCCGCGCGACCTCCCCGAAGCCGACGGTTCTTTTGGAGGCTCGGAGATGAGGTGATTGCTGATTTCTCCCGGTAGTTGCACTTGTCAAAGGCACCTGGATAATGCCGAATCCCCTGATACCCGAAGGCCCCGATATTGGAATAGTTGAATTCCCCGAGACCCTAAAACCTTAAGACCCGAATGCCTTAGAACTCCCAAACCCTCAGACCCTAGGGCACTTACGGCCCAAATATTACAAGACGCCAACATGTGCCACGAGGCGTGGGTTGCACTGAAGTAAAAGCAACGAATACGTGAGGTATCTCCGGCTTGGGCGAAGCGCTTCTTTGACGCCAATGACAGAAGCCGCATGCGATGCTGGCAGGAGCAATTTGATCTCACGGACAAGGCGAAGGTGAGCCCCGTCAGTCACGCCTGCGCCCAAAGAGGAAACAACGTGCGCCCCATTCCACTCGGGCACGCTCTGCGCAACGATTACCGCACAAACAAAGACGACGCCAGGATCACGACCCTCCCCGGTTCAGATCACTCGCTGGGTGTGTGAACTCGACCTCGTCTCATCAAACCACTCATCAAGATGGCGCACTTCCTACATTCAGCCTCCTTCCTTCTGCTCTCTGGCAGAGGCGCTATGGCGAGACTTGCCGCAGGCAACTGGATATATCTCCCGCATTTTCCTGTCGTGTGGCACTGCTGTCCACAAGCGGCATCGTTTTCAACAGAAAGCTCCACTAAGGCATGGCAGATCATGGTCTGAAGATGATCCAAACGGCTCCAACGAAACGGTTCTCAACAGACACAGCTTTCATGGTCTGAAGATTCTTTAAACAGGCTCCCATATGGCCCATATAAGCTCCACGAGGGCGCATCGGAGAGGTCGAAGAGACCGCCTTCATTGACTTTCATGATATCCTGGGCCGCCAAGGTCACCGAAAGGCAGCCGATATCATCTCAACGCGGGCGGACAGGCCCCCCAAAAGGCCTCACCAACGAGTGCCCAAGATACTTGCAACATCGCCGTAACACGCAACGCGCATTAGCTTGACAGTGTGCTCCCTTGTCGTAGGTGCAGATGACATGTTCGACTGTATCCATACACGTGTGTACATTGGGATCTCTACATATGAACGTAGTCGATCGTGCGAGCGGCCGAGTCTTTTTGGGCCGCGGATCGAACCAAAATGACACCGTCGGATGTCAGCGGGACGGGTCCCGCAGAAAACGAGCCCTGCGCGGATCCCAGGGGCCTCCCCACGGGACCAGCTCTTCCTCCTGCGGCGTTTCGGGACGGGCCCGCCCTGGCTTCGGATCCTCCGTACGGTGGGCGATTTGGTGAGCAGGGCGGAAATTCCAGCCCTATTTTCCAAGCTCCTTTGCTGTCGATGTCCGTCCAGCTTAGCCGCCGCTGGTTCTGCCATGTTCTTCATGCAAAGGCAGACGTTCCCGCTCTACTGTTCCGCACCGTTCGGGGAGCATGTTCGGCAAGATTTTAAACCTCAAGAGTCAGCCAAATTGCAGCGGATCCGAAGTCAGGGCGGAGGCCCCTGGAGGGCCGGCCCGAAACCTGAAAAAGAGCCATCGTTTCCACGCGTCCGACGGCGGGAACTGAGACCACAGCAGCAGCAGCAGTCAAGAGCTGCCTTTTCTTTCTTGGTTTTCGGCGGGGGGGGATCTAACATTGCTGGGTCCCCACCCAACCAGTCGATCCAATGATCCGATACTCGGCGCTTACAAACCAGGCATCAGCCCACAGCGGTGGGCGGGCCCATCTCGATGCGATTGGGCGCCGTGTCAGGAGGGGCCCCGGATGAGACCCCACCCCTCCCGTGTTTTGGAACATGGGCCAGCCAGCTTAAAGTCGCCGGCGTAAAAGGATGAGGAAGAACATCAAAACCAAATGAAAAGTAGCAGCTGCGCCAGCGCCACGACGGAATCCACGCGATGCCCTGTGCGAGCGCGCGAATTCCGCAGCGTTGCCCCCAGTGCCCGACGGCGTCAGGGCGGCCGCGGAAGGCCAGCCTCAACGGGCACGCGGGGTCATGCATCACTCCAGCTTGACGGCCATGCCCCTTCGGGAAGGCAAGCCCATGTCGGCGCGCCACCCAGAATGGATTGCGCGCGGGATTGCCGAACGTCGGCCCGTCGGATATCACGGCCGGGAGTCCGTCCGTAGGAGTCTGCCGCTTTGCTCGCCTCAATCGCGGCAGGGCAGGAGGACAGTTCCTGGAATAAAAGCACGGTCGCGCCTTGATCGATGACGTCCGAGCCGTCGAATGCAACGCGCCCCATAAACTTCTTACCCGTGCGACCATCAGTAAGTCCTGCGTTTGTTCTCAACGGGAATCGCAAAGAGCCGCACAACATGGAATGTTCGAGATTTCATATTATTCCCGCACCCCTGTAAGCTTGCCCTCAGGCCACGACCTTGCCCTCCTCCCACGCGCTGGTGTCGCGCAGTCGGTCCCAGTTTTTCTCGAGGGCAACCCTGGCGTCGGCATTGTTTACAGCCTCCGCCTTCGTTGCCGGCGTCGCTGCGAAGGCGTCCGCCGATAAATCAGCGACCCGTTTGGGCGGGATTTCTAAAGGACTCGCGTTCGTACATCGATCCGCCTTTTGGTGAAGGGGTTATACTATAGTCGCAGACCATGCTGTTTTCCCGAAGTCCGAAGCTACTGACATCTTTCGCACGTGACGACACGCGGGGAACGCTGCGTCTTCCAATCGCCGCCGCGCAAGCGGCACCCGCGCGATCACTAGCCGTCTCTGCGTCGGTAGAACAGCTTTGGTCTGTCCTGGAATCATCGACTCATTCGCAGTTTTCGAATTCGGTGCTACCGTCTGTTCCGAAACCCCATGCTTCCTTATCTCCTGAGTTTGGGCCGCCGGTGCCACGGGCGCAGGGCGTCGCCGACGACCGTCGGATTTCGCCTGCCGCGGACATGACGTCAGTAACCAGAGGTCCAGGGGGTTACGTGTCAGGCCCGGTCTACCAGACCGTAGGAGCCCTTCCCTTCCGCCTTGAACTCGGCTATCGCCCTCGGTCGCGCAGGGCCGCCCATCTTCCACCGCGGTTTCGGACGCGCGCCTGGGTGGGGGGGTCCTTCTGCGCGTGCCTGAGCAATTCCTCGCCGTGCTCTGGGCCGCAAGCCTTGGCGGAATCGGGCGTTCTGTATCCTGTGTCGCAATGGAGCTCGATGCGTATCGGTGGCCCCATATTTCCCCCGACTAGGGGCAAGAGCTGCGATGACTCCTCTAGTGTCTTTCCGACTGTTACGACCTCGCGTTCAAAATGCCCCTTCCGACGCCAAGTTTTGGGTCGCATCGGCCATGATGTGCTCGATTTTCGACGCGCCGCGTTCAGGCGCGGGGGGGGTATGTGTCTGGCGAGCAACAATCACCTCTCGTTGACCAAGTTTCCCCAGTTCCCCCTTCTTGGCGCCTAGGTGGCTGCGGCGCGCGGCGCTCGGGGCCCCCGCAGGTTGCGCGGGGACAGGTGGCGGCTCCGAAAGGCCCCCATCTTCAGTCGGGCCCTCGCCAGCCTCGTCCCCGGCCAACTCCCCCGCTCCATCGTCGCGCGCAGGAGACGGTCGAGCTCCGCGCGCAGCGGCCCCGCTCGACGAAGCGGATCGCCCCCCGGACAGTTGGTCGAAACCTCTCCTGCGACACGGTTGCCTGCAAGGACGTCGCCCGA
>CAUYUJ010005570.1:10846-13346 GCA_963575745.1 Prorocentrum cordatum
GCGCCGCCATCATCTCCGCTGTCGCCGCCCTCGATGACAGCCTGCTCGATTGGCTTGGCGTCGGCATCTGGATCGTGCTCGAGCCACTCTTCGTCTTCGTCGAACTCGTCCTCTGGCTGCTCACCGCCCTCGGGCTCGTCGCCCCCCCCCCCCTCCTCCTCCTCCTCCTCGGGCTCCTCCTCGGGGGCGGCGGCCTTCTTCAGCGCCGCCCCTGCAGCTCCTGCCGCCGCTGGGCGCTTCAGCGAACTCATCTTGGGCGCCGCGGCGGGCCCCTTGTGCACCCCGCCGCTCCTGGAGGCCGCCGCTGGCCTGCTCGCGCTCGCCGCCGACGCCCTGGGGAGCTCGAGCTTCAGCACGGGCTCCTTCTCCTCGCAGCCCTCCGACTTGACCTGTTCGAGCTTCTCAGCCGAGCTCGGGGCCCCTCGCGAGCGCTTGGCGCGCCTGCGCGAGCCTTTTGGAGTGGTCAGCTTCTTCTTGGCCCCGAGCTCCGACTTCGTCGGAGACTTGATGCCGAATATCACATTCTTCTTGGGCTCGCTGGAGCGTGCTGGAGTGTCCGTCTGACAAACTGGATCGTCGCCTGCTGGAGTGTCCGTTCTACCAACTAGCTCGTCGCCTGCTGGAGTGCCCGTCAGACCAACTAGCGCATCGCCTGCTGGAGTGTCCGTCTGACCAACTATAGTGCCTGCTGGAGTGTCCGTCTGACCAACTACGCCTGCTGGAGTCTGACCAACTAGGCTCGCCCCTGCTGGAGTCTGACCAACTAGGCTCGCCCCTGCTGCATCTGTCGAGTCCTGAGCCGCGTAGTCCGCCTGCCCCCGCGCCCATCGATATGCACGCAGGTCCACGCAGACATGGTGGCGAGGAGGATGAGGAGGATGACCATGAAGAGGTGGAGGAGGCGGAGGACGCGGATCCCCAGGACGAGGAGAAAGAGAGCGTGGGAGGGAGGAGCATGACCGAGGAGTGCGAGGAGTAGTAGGAGTGCGAGGAATAGGAGGAACACGATGACGACCATGGACATTCGACGGGAGTTAAGAGGATGATGAGGAGGAGGAGGAGGGTCTGCAGGAGGCTCCGAACTCCCATAGTTTCCTCCCCATTCCCTGCCCATCCTCACGCTTGACTGGGGACCAACACTCCGATGATGCCTTTGCTGTTGGCGTATATGGTGCCCACAAGCTTTCACTATCCAGGCCCCCCGCCCGACATCACGAGCTCGTATCGGCAATGAGGAAGATGCGCGAATTAGATACACATCAGAGTCTTAGAGGAATCTAGAGGGGAGGTAGGACATAGATCTATGTCCTATCTCCCCTCCAGTCCCCTCCCTTCCCGTCCCTTCCCCTCCCTTCCTTCCCCTCCCTTCCCCTCCCTTCCCCTCCCTCCCCTTCCCTTCCTTTTTCCCCTCTCCCTCCCTTTTTGTTCCTCTCTCCCTCCTTTTCCTCTCACCCTCCTTCGCTCACACATGCAGCCAACCCCGCCCCTGGGCGCCGCCTTCGCGGCCTCCAAGATCGCCGTGTAGTAATCGAGCTTCTGGTCGGCCTCATCGTCGCTGTCGTACGGCAGCTGGGCGCCCCCCTCCCCTGCCCATTCTGCGCAACAATTCGGGGGCCGCGGGCCGAAGCCAAGAGGAAGGATGAGGGATGGAGAACGGATGGAGGAAATGGGAAGTAGCGGGGAAGGCGAAACGAGCGAGGGAGCGAGACGCACGGATGGAGGGAAGGGGAACTATTGGGAAAGGGAGGGGACGGGGGTCGACGGAGGGAACGACGAACCGAGGGAGAGCGAGTGAAGGGGGAGGAGCAAGTGCAACGTGCAAGGAGGGAAGATGATGACATGAATTGAGAGCGGTGGAGATAAAGTGAGATAGAGAGAGAGAGAGAGAGAGAGAGAGAGAGAGAGAGAGAGAGAGAGAGAGAGAGAGAGAGACGCGAGAGAGAGAGAGCAAGGAGAAGCGAGAGAGAGAGAAGGAGGAGAGAAGTGAGAGCGAGGGACAAGAGAGAGAGAGAGAGAGAGAGAGAGAGAGAGCGAGAGAGAGGGGAGGCGGGCACTGCTCCCTCCCCGCAGGTGCTCGTTTTTTTTCCCCAACATCATGCATCACCGTGGTTGTCGTCGTCCTTCGTTTTGACGAGAGGTGCCCGCGCGTCTCTCTTTCTCCTCCTGCTTCCCCCCCTTCCTTCCCCCTCCTCCCTCCTCTCATCACCATCACCATCACCATCACCATCACCATCACCATCACCATCATCATCATCATCATCATCATCATCATCATCATCATCATCGTTCTTATCACCATCGTCGTCATCATCATCGCCGTCTCCATCATGGCCACACGTTTCGTGGACCCATAGTGAGCTCCACCGAAGGCCCCAGTGGCAAGGTCCGCATGCGGTTCCACCTCCATTTCGGCGCACCCCTCAACGTTCCGTGGCCCCATAGGGAGCTCCACCGAAGGCCCAAGTGTCAGGGTCCGCATGCGGTTCCACCTCCATTTCGG
>CAUYUJ010005570.1:18346-73346 GCA_963575745.1 Prorocentrum cordatum
GAATTTCAATGTCTGCCGAAATTTCCCACTTAGTTTCTGCTTCAACATGGGCCACAAGAGCCTATGTATTCCCAAAGCAGACATTAAATCTAAAGGTGCTGCAGGATGTTCAAAACCAGTTTCTGGTGACCCGCGCGCGCGGAAATTCTGCCCCCCCGCGATCGGGGATTATAGGGTTTGGGGGGGTCCCAGTCAGGGAAGGGATACATATCATATATCTATGATATGTATATATACATAGGTGTATATATATATATATACATATATATATGTATATATATTTATATGTATATGCATGTGTATATATACATGTATACATATATATATATACACACATGCATATGTACATATACATATACACACAGAGGGTCTCCAAAAAGCAAACACGCAATATCCTCCGCACTCCTCCTCCCCCGAACCGCCACCCTCCCTTGAGGGTACCCGTGGCAACCCCACAGAACCCGACCACGCGTTTCCCGCGACCCGGTCCCGAGCGGGACCGCCAGAGGGCCAAAACAAATTATCCTGGCGAAGGACTCAACCAGATGCAGTTGCGAGTACCGCAATTGTGAATATATTCTTCGATGGCGCTCCCTATGGGGCCACGAAGCGTGTGAGGGGTGTGCCGAAATCTGTGCGGTGGGCGCATGGGAGCGCAGCCACTGGGGCCTTCGCTGGAGCTCCCTATGGGGCCACGAAACGTGTGAGGGGCGTGCCGAAATGGGTGCGGTGGGCGCATGGGAGCGCAGCCACTGGGGCCTTCGCTGGAGCTCCCCATGGGACCACGAAACGTGTGATGGGTGTGCCGAAATGGGCGCGGTGGGCGCATGGGAGCGCAGCCACTGGGGCCTTCGTGGAGCTCCCTATGGGGCCACGAAACATGTGAGGGGTGTGCAGACATGGGTGCGGTGGGCGCATTGGAGCGCAGCCGCTGGGGCCTTCGATGGCGCTCCCTATGGGGCCACGAAACGTGTGAGGGGTGTGCCGAAATGGGTGCGGTGGGCGCATGGGAGCGCAGCAGCCACTGGGGCCTTCGCTGGAGCTCCCCATGGGGCCACGAAACGTGTGAGGGGTGTGCCGAAATGGGTGCGGTGGGCGCATGGGAGCGCAGCCACTGGGGCCTTCGGTGGAGCTCCCTATGGGGCCACGAAACGTGTGAGGGGTGTGCGCGAAAGGGCGGGTGGGCGCATGGAGGCGCAGCCACTGGGGCCTTCGCTGGAGCTCCCTATGGGGCCACGAAACGTGTGAGGGGTGTGCCGAAATGGGTGCGGGGGGCGCATGGGAGCGCAGCCACTGGGGCCTTCGGTGGAGCTCCCTATGGGGCCACGAAACGTGTGAGGGGTGTGCCGAAATGGGTGCGGTGGGCGCATGGGAGCGCAGCCACTGGGGCCTTCGCTGGAGCTCCATACGGGGCCACGAAACGTGAGGGGTGTGCAGACATGGGCGCGGTGGGCGCATGGGTAGGCGCGCAGCCACTGGAGCCTTCGCTGGAGCTTCCCCATGGGGGCCACGAAACGTGTGAGGGGGTGCAGACGAACTGGGTGCGGTGGGCGCATGGGAGCGCAGCCACTGGGGCCTTCGATGGCGCTCCCTATGGGGCCACGAAACGTGTGAGGGGTGTGCCGAAATCTGTGCGGTGGGCGCATGGGAGCGCAGCCACTGGGGCCTTCGCTGGAGCTCCCTATGGGGCCACGAAACGTGTGAGGGGTGTGCCGAAATGGGCGCGGTGGGCGCATGGGAGCGCAGCCACTGGGGCCTTCGCTGGAGCTCCCTATGGGGCCACGAAACGTGTGAGGGGTGTGCCGAAATGGGTGTGGGCGCATGGGAGCGCAGCCACTGGGGCCTTCGCTGGAGCTCCCTATGGGGCCACGAAACGTGTGAGGGGTGTGCAGAAATCGGTGCGGTGGGCGCATGGGAGTGCAGCCACTGGGGCCTTCGCTGGAGCTCCCTATGGGGCCACGAAGCGTGTGAGGGGTTGTTGATGATGATGATGATGATGATGACGATGATGGTGATGATGATGATGGCAGGAGGGAGGGGGCAGCGGGAGGAGGAGTGAACGCGGGGCGCTGTCTCTTCAAAACGAGGACCCAACACCGCAGGATGGTTGGGAAAAAAACGCAGGCCGTGGCGGCCCGCCGGGGTGGGAAGGGCGGCCCCGCCGCCGTGCCGCTCCACGGCAGCCGTTAGGCTCGGCGGCGGGGCCCGCGGGTCAGGCGGGTTGGCACGGTGGCCATTGTATGAACCTCCCCCGCCTCCGCCGCACACCCCCAAACCAACGAATTAACATGTCATGGCGTAACATATAATAGCACACGTATACCATATTTTCATCGGCGCGATGACAACATGGCAATCATCTGCAACTCGGCTTGGGAGATGTTGTGCGATCGTACAGTGTCGTACATCTGGAAGAATTGGAGTCATCTCAGAAGAATTGGAGTCATCTCGGAAGAATTGGAATCATCTCAGAAGAATTGGAGTCATCTCATAAGATCTGGAGGAATTGGAGTCATCCGACAAAATCAATATCATACGACGACCTCAATTAAATCAAGGTCGTCGGATGTCTGGGTCCGCGCTGGGCGCCGCGGGCCGCCGCGAGGCGGGCGGGCTGGGTGCCGGCGGGGCAGCCAGCGTCTGCTCCGCGCGCGGACTCGCTGGCGGCGCGTCGTCGTCGCTGGCTTGGTCGACGCCCGCCCAAGCGCCGCGCGTCGCGCCGGGAGCGGGCCCAGGCGCCCAGTGCGTCGCACGACGCTTGGAGGTCGCCGCCCACGCTGCCAGCGCCTCCCGAACTCGCCAAACTGCGGGCCCTTTCCGCAAGGGCGCTGGCGCGCGCCGCCGCTGTCAGGCGTGGCCCGCCTTGCCCCCTCCCCGGCGGACGCACCGCCGGCTGGCTGGGCAGCCTGTCGCGGGGCGTTCCGCGCGAGCGCGGCGCTCGGGGCCGCTGCCGCCGCCGCTTCCTCCGCGGCAAAGCCTGAGGCGCGCGGAGCCTGGGCCGCGGGTTCGGCTTGTGCGGTCGGCTCGCTGCACTCTTCGCTCTCCGCGCTCTCCTGCTCGCCGCCGCCCTCCTCCTCCCCCCCCCTCCCCTCCCTGGGAGAAGAGCTGCAATAGCTTGGGGGGATCGGGCCCTCCCTGCCCTCCGAGCCGCCGCCCGGCGGCGCCCGGCCGCCCGCGGGGGTCGGCCCCGTGGGTCGCTGTGCCCGCGGCCGCGCGCGGGGGCGTGGCTGGCGCCCTGGGGTTGCGCCCGCGGCTCGCCGCGGGGGCGCGCCCCTGGCCCTCCTCCGCGAGAAAAGTGGGGGGCCGCGGGCGGGGCGGTCGCTCGACCGCCCCGCGCAGCAGAAGCCGTCCATGAGCGGGCCCGCGCGGGCGGCCCTGGCTCGGCCCGCGCCCGCGCCCTGGCTCGGCCTGCAGCTAGCTGCAGGCCTCGAGCCCGCGGCTACCTCAAGTCCCAAACCCCCCAAAGGGGGTTTGGAACCTGAACCAAAAAGGCTGCGGAGTGGCAAGTGCGCAAGCACATGCTGCTAGGGAACGGCTTCCAGCTTCGATATCTCTACCTTGGGCGCCGCCCTGGCTCCAGCGCCATCTTCCCCTGGGCCATCTCTGCCGAGGTCGTCGACCACCTCGACGGCCCCTAGTTCCTCCAGCACAACCTCGGCGACGTCTCCGTCGCCAGGGGCAGGCAGGCGCCGCCGCAATGCCGCGCGACGCCGTCGCGCTGCCTTTCCGGCTCCCGGCGCGACCGCGCCGGCAGCACTCCGAGCGGTTTGGTATGCGAGAAAACAAATCCATAGTAGGCGCAAACCCCATCTAGACCCAGTCCAGCCATGTTCAGCCGCCTTTTGGGGCTAGCAATAGACATAAGTGAACGTATCCTGGTCGCGCGGGGTCGTAACGGTTGAGGCGCTGCCTCCACCAGAGGCGCAGGCATTTCGATCCTTCGTTCTGGCCGCGTTGGCATCCTCGGCAGTCGCCTTTTGCGAGCGCAGTTCAAGGGTAGCGCGGTGCCTGACTGGGGTGGGGGACCTCCCGCCATGTCAGGGCCATCCAGGAATCACTTCGCGCGAGCCGCCGCGCGTGCCCACCGTTCGAGCCCCGCGGGACTGCCGGGGGCCGCCTCGCCCGCCTGACCCAGAACCCCTCTGCCCGCAATGGCGAGGCACGGGATCTTGCCATCAACTGTGAGATCACGTCGTCCACCACTGGGCAGCAGCAGCGGCGGTGCTCCGCCGCGGTCTACGCCGTCTATACGCAAAATTCACCCACCGATATCGCGTCCGGAGTCTCCAGCACGACAATAGCCTCGAGGCCCCCACCGCACTGCTTGTGGCCAACGACCCTCGCTGCGCCAAGGGCTCGCGATTGCCCGCCGGCCGCGCGAAGGGCAATGAGCGCGCGCGCGAGGGAACGCGCCTGTTTATCGCCCCCGCCTCGCGGAGGAAGCGCGCAGCGATCGGGTTCGACCCGCAGCCGGCGTCGACCGCGGGCCGCATCGACCCGAGCCGCGCAGGGCCCGTCTTCTGTGCATTCTTGATTGTTCGAAGCCTTCCTCGCGGATGCGGCGACGCGGCCGCCGTCCGAATCATGGCTGGCGTCAGCGATGCCCCCGTCTGGGAACTGCTCCCAGTTTGCCCGCTGACGCCGCGCATCCCCCCCCATCTCCAACTGCCTCGCCATGCGCCGGCCTCTGATTTACTCCAGTAGAATCGGCTATACGCAAGAGTGACCCTGGGTAAAAATGACCTTTGCTGCGCGACTTTTTGGGGGCCGCGGGGGGGCCAAACCTGGGCGCGCGAGCAGCTGCTACTGCTTCGTTTTCCGCCGTCTGGGGACCCATCTGCGCCCGCGCCCAAGGTCGCTCCGGCGAAAGGTCACTCTTACGTCTAGTCGATAGAATGCCCCCTAACACTGGCCCGCCTAATGTCACGCACAAAGACATCCCCAGGCGACGTCTCAATCGCCCGCCCCCCCCCCCCCCCCCCTCCAGAGCGCAGCAGCCGCGCTCTCGGGGCTGGAATGGAAGGAACGATGCGCACCGTGCCCGACCTCGTCGAGTAGCGCTTCTCCCGGGCTCGCCCCCTGCATTCCTGCGGAGGATGCTTCGCCCCGGCTTCCCGCTCTGCATGACGCAGAGAGCGGTCCACAGAAGCGTCGCGATCCCGCTGGCCTGAAGGCGCCGCAACAGACAGGCAAATGGGTTATCATCGCCCCTCCTCCTCTCGACGCCAGGGGCCGCCCGGCCGGCCTCTGTCGAACTGCAACTGAAGTCGCTGACCTCGCGGTCGCCGAGGCCGGCCCCGAAGTCCAGCGGCAACGCGCGGAATCCTGATCCGGCGCAGACAACTGCCGAGAAGCGTCCACCGTCGCGCCCCCAGGCGGGGTCCGACTGGGACAGCCAGCGCCCCCCCCCCTCCGTGGCCGGCGCCAGCGGCGCTGGCGCCAAACGCCGGCCTTCCTCGTCGCGGATGTCCAGGAGCGTTAGCCCTGCCCCAATAATCCTCGCCACAAGGGCAGGACCGGTCGGAGGCGGCAAACGCGACGAGAAGACAGCAACCTAGACGGAAGGATAATGGAAAAGCGGGGAAGGACCGAGGCAAGTGCCAGGAGCGCGGGAGAGGCAGAGATCGTCAGCGATCCCAGAGTAAAGGACCTAACGCGCAGTCCTCCACGAACGGACTATGCGACGCCTGAAACCGGGGCGCGCGCTCACCCCTCCAGGGCCAGCTCCCCCGACGGCGCCGCAAAGCGAGGACCGAGGAGATGCTCGCGAGCGACGCGCGGGAGGCTCAGATGGAGCAGGAGACCGAAACAAGTCCGTGAAAGAGGAACCCCGACCACATGTCCGCCGCCGCCGGAAACGCACATACGAAGGCGGGCGCCAAGCGCCAGGCGGGAAGGGCTGGGGGGGGGGCCAAGGAACCCGAGGGAAGAGGGGCATCGGGCAACGCTGGGGCCGCAGGAGCAGCTCCCTCTGGATGTCTAAAGGGGCACTCGGCTCGCGAAAGGGAGCGTTTTCCTTCTGCGAAGCTTCTACAACTGACTTCCTTCATTGGTCTTCCATCCGCCCGCGCCGCCGCCCCCGCCCCCCGCGCCCCCCGCTGGGAGGCCGCGGGTGTTCAACAACTTGCGCTGGGCATCGCAGATGCGGGTGCCTCGGGCCTGCTGCGTGCGTCTGCTGATCTGTGCGAAGAACCGCGCGTGTGATCTCATGCCTTCTCCGTGCTTGTCGTTGCTGTGATCGCACCATGCCGGCGTCATCGCCATGAACGGCACTTCTGCATTGGATGATAGAACTGCTCCTCAATGGATGGGCGGAACGATTGGTTGGGCTTTTGGATTTCGCCCATGGTCTTCACACACTCATCGTAGACGAGAAACGTGTCAATGTCCGACTCTTTGCCCGAACCGCGGGTCTCGATTTCCATCGAGTCTCGGCGCGCGCGCCCGACCGCAATCCTGTCGCGCGGCGTAGTGGGCGGCAATGATTCGCGCGATAGCACGAACCGGAAGCATTCTCGACTTTCTCGACGACATTGCGTCGAGTCGGTCGATTTCGCTCGCCAAGTTAGTTAGCCACCCGATTGGTCGTGGTCGCAACGCCCGATGCGTCATAAAATTCAGCCCGCCGATCCGACGGGGCCATCAAGCTTCCTAGCCGGGGCGCCACCCAGATCTCAAGCCCCACGGGTCCATGGAGTAGCCCTTGTGTCGAGCTGGACGAGATGAACACAATCGCGTTTCTACTCCACTTCTCATAGCCGCTGGCGTCAGGCACCGGGCCCGAGTTCACCTCGCCCGCCCCCCACGCGTCGGACCAGGGCACGGCTGCCCCCGGGGCGCCGTCCGGGGGGGGGCCCGGAACCGCTGCGATCAGGAGGCGGGTCTTCGGAAGGCAGATCGCGTCGGCCGCGACGCTTCTCCCAATCTTCGCTGTCATCGTCGTCGGAGTCTTCGCGGTCGCAATCGTCATCGCGACGCCTCTACGTCGCCGTGCCCATCGGAATCGTCAGGGCCGCAGTAATCGGAGTCGTTGTCGGAGTCGCCAGCGCCGTCGCCAGGGGGGTCGAAGCCTTTCTTTCCCCGGGCGGCGCATCGCCCCCGGGCTCGGGGCCATGCGACCCCTCGCCTTGGAGCGCGCCCCCCCCGCCGCCGCTGGGCCCGTTCGGGTTCGGAGGAGTATATCCAGGAAATGCGGTGGCAGGCGCTGCCTGCGCACCACCGAGCTCCCTTCGTCGAGCGGTGATCCATCTCCTCTACGTCTTTCCCATCCCCTTCCATCTCTCGTTGTTTTTTCAGCGAGAGAACATCAGCCTCGGCGGGCCTCTCAGCTCGCAACTCCCGCTTCCCGGCGTTCACTGCAGCGTGGCATCTAATTTCAAGCGCGGCCATTCGGGCCCTGATGCTCGGCGCTTGCTGAGTCCTCGAACGCCCGCAGGCGCCCGACGACCTCGCTTTCGAAATTGCTCGGCCACGCGCTCGGAACCGCGCGCGGCGCTGCCGCGGGGCGCTCTCGGCAACGGCGGGCAGTCGACTCGACCGGCGCCGCGTGGGGTTTGGGCGGTAATTCGCCCCCCTAGTGCCATCCTCGCTCCACGCGCTTTCGCTGCTTCTTCCCGCTGCATTATTCTTCGGCATCTCGACCCCTCCTCGCTGGCGGCGCAGCGCAGGCGGCGCGCGCTGCCAAAATGTGCGTTGCAAAACGCGTTCGAGCACTGCCCGCAGTCGCGATCTGCTGGTTCGTTGCGCGCGAAGCGCCGCGGGGCGCTCGCCCCCTCAGCAAATCGCACCGACCTTGGCGCAGTCGCTCGAGTAGCGGGCGCTCTAGCTGTTGCGACCTTGGTCGTCGCAGCTTTAACTCGAGCAGCATGCTCGCGCATGCCGCTGCGCATGCGATGCTCGGCCTCATCGCGGCGCTGCTTCTCGCGCTGCGCCCCCCAGCGCCTAAGCGCCTGCGACGCAGTGGGCTCCGCGCATCTAGATGCCGAACCCAGCCCACCGCTTGCATCTCGACCTATCATTGGAGTCTCCACTGAGGCGCCGCGGGCCTCATCGTTGGCCCGAGCACGGGTCGCGCTCGACGCCGCGGCGATAGCTTGATCTCTCTGGCGAGAGCCACTGGCTTCGCTTTGGGCCCGTTGAATCAGCGCGGCGATCTCGGCAGACGCGCGCCAAACAAATTCCGCGGCCGCGTGGCCGCAGGCCAGGGCCATCTGAATCTCGGCGTCGGCTTCAGAGTTCAAGGCGACATTGCGCGCCTCTGCGGCCTCGAGCTCATCGGCCAGCGCAGCAACGGCAGCATTTTCGCTCTGACCAGCCCCCCGGATAGCCATCGTTGCCCTCTCGGCGACGTTATTGTCCAGAGCCTGGGCAATTTGTTCGGCCATCGCTGCAGCCTCAAGCCGATCGGCCATCTCCCGCGGCTCCGCACTGGTCTGCGCGATGCGTTTCCGGGCGACGGCGCGCCGTCTGTCTTCGCCGTGTTCAATAGGGCATGAATCGCAGCGTTGCGATCGCTTTCGGCCTGGAGCCGGGCGGGAGCCCTCTGCTGGAGCTACGCCGTTAGGGTCCGCTTCATCTGCGCCGTCCCCCGATCTCGCCCCGCCGTCGCAGCGCCCGGCGCCCCCCCCGCCCCCCCCCTCCATTTCGAATTGCCGAAGTGCAGGCCAACTGCGGGCGGGGGGCGGTCGGAACTCAAGGCGAAAGCGCGGCAGGTTGCAGCGCGCGCGGCTCTCGGGGCAAGCCCCGCAAACTGCCCTCCTGCACTGCGTGGCCCGCGGCTGCCTGGGCATCGATGTTCAGGAAAATCCCCACTGTCGGGTCCTTGGTTGAAGCGGGTATCGTTAATTCAAGGGCTCGCGGCATCTGGGCGGGCTGCGAGGGCGGGCGCCGACGACGCTCCCGGCGCAGCGCGGGGCCGCCGTCGCCTCTCGGGCCCCCTGCCCCTAGCCCGTGGGGAGCGCGCCCCTAGCGTGGCTATTCGGGAGACGCCCGCCACGGGCCTGCCCGCGCGCCCGACGCTGTCGGGTCGAAGAGCTGGGCGCCAGATCCAAGGGCACTGCCCCCGGGGAAGTCCCTTTTGTCCAGAATCGCCCAAGTCGTCTTGGGCGTCACTTGTCCCAGTCCGCGTTGCGGGCGGGTGCCTCGTCGGGAGATAAATCGCCTCTCTGGGTCTCGTCTGGCCGCGGGCGCGCACGACGCAGTCGCGTCGCTTGTCGAAGCGAAGGGCGGGCGCGAGCGCCCATCGCGCATCGTGCCCAAGTTCGACCGGATCTCTCGCGCGGACTCGGGCGACCCCCTCAGGCCACTGGCCTCGGGGCGCCCCCTGGAGCCGTAGAGCGGGGTCGTGATGGGCAACGATCGAGGGGTCGAGGTCACTGGGTCGCCTTCATCGGGCGATATCAAGATGGGAGCAACGACGCCGTCTGCTTCGTCCGCATGACCCGATGACGTCGCCTAAGCCGTCTCGTCCCTGGGCAAAAGTACGCCGTCAGTCGCGACTTCTCTCAGACCACGCACCTTCGTCGTCGGTAGAATCCTCGCCCGCTCTGGGTTTATCTGGCCGCCCTGTTTCGCGGTCACGGTCAGAATCTTCCACCGACACAGGAATGTTGACGTTAACGTTATGTGAAGACCGTAATTCCAGGCCCCCGACACCGTCGGGGGCAGAAAAACGATATTGCCCGCCTCTTTCGAGCACGGCCTCGTTCGGGGGTTCCGAACACATCGTCTTTCACGACGGGAAGCCTTGCCTCCGGGTCCCGTGGAATAGTTGTCGGCTGATAACCAAGTGTTTTGCCGATCCATCATCCCATTCGGCAAAGGCTTCTTCCAATTAGTCATTAGTCGGTTCGTGATGTTTTGTGCATGATCTTTGTGTGCGCCCTGTTTTCGGGATGCGACGATATCCCGGCGAACTGACGACGTGCCCTTGGCCATGGTTCAATGTCCGTTCAGCGGATCTGCTAAAGTATGTGTGCGTTTGTGTGTAAGCCCGCCGGCCGAAGGAGAGGGACGCCGGGCGCGCGCTTTTACCTGTAAGCTGATGCGCGACTGCGTAGATAATTCAGTCCCTCCAAACAAACGAGGAGGGCGTTCGTAATGACTCCTATGTCCTCCTCCCTCCTCGTCCTCGTCCTTGTCCTTCTCTCTCCTCCTCCACCATCCCCCATCGGGCAGCTAGCGCTGTGGCACGGCGTGTTCGCCTTCGCCTCGGCCTTCGACCCCCCTGGAGACAAGCCCCGCTTTCGCTTCGCCTACCTCTCCAGGGTCGCATGGGGCTGCATTCACACACGGGACCAGATTAATTCCACCACCACCTCCTCCGTCTTCCACCCCCCCTCTGCATGGGGAAACGAAAGGTACCGATACTGCTACTCCCCGGACCTCTCCCGGGGTGCGTTCCGACCAGGATTTCGAGGCGATGAATCCAGCGGTGGCCCAAGAGGGGGAAAACGGGCGAAGTGTAGAGGTATGGGTTTCGCTTCCTCCTCTGATCATCCGTCGTCCGCCCCCCTCCCTTCTCCCTCAAGGTGAGCGTGCGCCTCCTCTGCGGCCTTCGCTGGCCCAGGCGCCCGCAGACCCGCTGGCCCGCGCTCGGCCGCCGGGGCCTCCTCGCTCGCGGCCTGCGCAGGGCCGTTTGGGGGGGGGGCTGGCCTCACCACGGGGGGGGGGGAGACGACGACGACGGGGGTTCGAGGGTCCATGAGCATGGGTGGGCGGCGAGCGACGGGGGGGAATGAGGAGCCTTCTCAGAAGGCGGCGGGGCTTCTCAGAAGCCCTCGCGCCTCCTGAGAGCTTTCCGTCTTCGGGCAAGGCTTAAAACCTTCTCAGAAGACTGGGGGACTTCCGAACCTTCTGAGAAGGCCTCTTCCTTCTCACTTCTACCCCGGATTCGCCGTCGAACGAGGCGACGCAGTCGTCACAGCCGCCGCGCCCCTCCGCGCCCGCGCGGGCACGGAGGTGGGCAAGCCCAGGTGCCCGTCCTCCGGCCGACGACGGCTGGGGGTGGTGAGAGGGAGGGGCCCGGGCTCGGGGGGGAGAGGACGGGGTCCTCCTCCTCCTGCCCGTGCGCGCACGGGCGGAGACTGCACCCCTCGCCCCCCGGAGCCCTGGGGCGGCGGGCGCCCCCGCCTCCTCCTCCTCCTCCTCCTCCTCCTCCGTCCACTCTCCGTAGAGACGACTTCTCGGTGCTCCACCCCCAGACGGGTCCGTGTGGCAGGTCTGGAGTTTTGCCCGAGACTTCCTCCCCACGTGCAATCGCAGCTTCAACGATGGAGAGGGGAGAAATTGTCACGTTCGCAGTAGCGCCGCGCACATTCGTCTGAAACGTTTGCGACGGCTTCAAGGATGAAGGAAGGTGATATTCAAAATGAGCCTCTCGCCTTCGCGCAGCGCACATTCGTCTTCATACTGTGCGACCGTCTCAAAGATGGATCGCCCATAGTTAAGATGAATCCGACGCGCCTCTATTATGGGAGCGCTTCCCAAGCGCAATTGCTTGGCAGTGCTTGGCATTGCCGTGCAGTCCTGCGCGTTGCTTGCCATTGGTCGAAATTGCTTGGCATGGGTTGGCATTGCGTGGCATGGCAGAAGCAACAAGACCAACCAACCCCGTGGAAGGCCACTATACAGAAACAAGACAGGACTGGGGAGCCCCGAAAAACGTTCCTGTGAAGCGAGGTTTCGCCACGTTGGCGCCCGTGCCCGCTCATGGACGCCACGTGAGCTCTCCGTGCACCGGCTGGGTGCCCCGAGGCTTTGCCTCATTGGCGCCCATGCCTGCTCGCGGGCTCCCTGTGGGCCCTGCATCGCTTGCACCACAGAGCTTACACCGCATAACGAACACAACAAAGCTTAAACCACACGGCTTGCACCCAGCGTGGCTTACGCAGAGCAGATTAAACCACATAGCTTGCACCGCATAGCTCATACCGTCTTACTCGACCCACATCCTTTACAGAAAACAGTTTGCACCACGCAGCTTTCACCGCATGGCTCGCACCAAACAGCTCACACCACGTAGCTTGCACACCATAGCTTACACCACATAAATCATGCCACATAACTTGCACCACATAATTAATGCCACGTAGCTTACGCCTAATCGTTTGCACTACAGACCTTACGCACACAGCTTACACCACGTATCTCACGCCACGTAGCTGACATCGCATAACTTACGTAACACACCTGACACCGCGTAATTCACACCACGTAGATCACATCACCTAACTCATAAAACATATATTCGACGCTTCCCACCGCGTGGCTCAAGCATCGTAGTTTTCACTACATATCTCGCATAGCAGAGCTTATACCGCACTACACTCACCTCCGCAATGCAATCATTCACTGTGGGGTCCACGCTGACTGACGTTGGAAACTGGGATCTTGCTGTAAGCCTCACTGACATGCATGATTATACATGTGTTTGCATTCCAAACTAATCGGCATAAGCATGCACGGCAGTTTTTTCCAGAACGGGGCTTTCGCGTCAATGGAAGACCTATAAGGTGCTGCTCTTTCAAGGGCGCGTTTCGTGCAGCTGAAAAAAAATGCCTATAAGGAATCTTGACTGGAGACTATATCGAGACGATGTTTTCCTAACGGACAGATCAAGAGACGGTGAAGAGACCACTCGGCCCTGACTCGCTGCCCATCCGAGACGGTTTGGTGCGTGGAGTGGCAGGGTCCACTGAAACCTTCACTGTTACTTCAAGTTGCCCGGTCAGGACAATCCAGCCGAATCGAAAGGCATGCGTAACAGAGGTGTACGAACACGACCCGCCCAGGGCGGGTGGATGCAATGTCCCATGGGGTCTGCGGGGCACGCGACCCCACCTCCCGACCAAATGCACAATCCCCGTGCCTGGCACCCGTCTCCAGAACACGGCGCAGCTAAGGCGCCACATGCGGAAAAGCAAACTGCCGTCCGCTGGCTCCGAAAATTTGACCTGGTTGTTTTTTTCCTTGCCTGCTGCAGCGGGCAGACCTGATAGTATGCCCGTTACGTGAAGACTGGTACCAAAGGCGGTACCTACTACACACACGCAGAACCTACATGGACCCTTGACGGAGGTGGGTTGGGAAAAGAGAGTGCCTTGCAGACTCGCTGATGCCCTTGTCATCTACCACATTCCGCGGCGACGGGCGCGCGTTCCTGCGCGCGCGCAAGAACATGCTTCGCCATGCGCCCCCCCACCTGCAAGACTGATTCGGATCGAATCGCGAGATCGGATCGAATCAGAAACTTATCGGGTCGCCAACGTTCCGTCCCGAATCGGATCGACAAAGAAAATCGCCGCGCATGACTCCGGCTGGCCCCATCGGGTGCCGATTGACACAACCAGATCGAGCCGATTCGGAATCGCGGCCCCGGCGGAAGAACCGAATCGCATCGAACGGGATCGTAAGTGGCCCTTCCTCCCCTCCACCGACGTTTGCGCCTTGGGCGCAAGGTAAAAGGCGTCCCACGGGTGCGCACTCGCCTCGGCGGGGGGGGCAGCGAGGGCCCAGAGCTCGAGTAGGGGATCGACTACAAAACTGATTTGCCATAAACATGATTTGCTTGCCGATGCTACTTTTACGACAAAACCAGATGTTCGTATATCTGCGGGCATTATGCGTATTTTGTTCGCAGATTCGACTGGTAAAATCAATTATCGGGTCCATCAATTCTGTAGTCGATCCAGTACTCGGAGAAAGCGGGCCACGAGCAAGAAACGACGGCCGTGAGGACGACGACGAGGGGAGGTAATGATGTGGGCGACAAGACGGGGCGCCGTTGGATCCATGGCGTGCCTGCCCGATAGGTGTACAGTAGGTTCGTGTCGTGTCGATCCTGGCGTTGGTTCCTGACACCGCGGGACCGTTCAACCTTGAACGATCAGTCGTTTCTGAAACGTGAGATCGTTTATGGGTCGCCGTTGGCGTTCAAGGTTAAACGCCGGCGGCGGGGTCGCCGCTGGTCGACGCGACGCGAACCTACCGCGCACAACGTCTGGATCCGGGCATCTTTGTCAGAGGCTTGCTTACCCTGTCCTGCCGGCGGGTGACACTCGGGCCAAGGGCCGCCGATGGTGGTCGAGGAGGTGGTAGCAACGGGCCAGGAGGGGCCAGCGCGCACGAAAACACTTGGGCGAGCGTGGCACAGATGCGGCTGGCCTGCTCGATCGGCTTGGGGGGCCCATGGTGCGACGGCGGTGAAGCCCATGCCCAGACAGGTGCTGTAGGCGCCGCGGAAGAAGAGGCTGTGGGCAGGCCACTCGAGGATGCTGTGCGACTCGTGGCCGACGCCCGTGCCCATGCAGACGGGGACGCCGCGCGCACCTCGCGGACTTTTCGAACGTGGCCCAGTCCGTGGCGGGGGCGTTGCAGGGGACGAGGGCCGTCTCCTCGAGTGTGGCCGAGGCGAAGGGCTGGCGGCAGAGGAGGCACTTCGATTTGCCCTGCCCCAGCGTGACGACATGGTGCTCGGAGCTGTCGATGGCGCCCTGGAGAAGATATCCTCTGCGGTGGCGCGGCCTCTGTCCTCTGCGGTGGCGCGGCCTCTGCAGCACGACGCCCTTGCCGTAGTTGTTGCCGTCTTCGTCGGTGGGTTTCCGCGCGATTGGGCTGCCAGGCTGCGTCGTGGCGTCGGCCATCGCAGGTCTATGCCAGTCCTTGTCGCTGTCGTGCGATTTGTGGTTGATCGCTCGATGGTTGGCTAAGCCAAAACATCTACGGAGAAAAGGAGCCGTAATGGTTGTCGGGACAGCGTAACTACTTTAGTGCCCTTGGTCCTCCAGTTGTCCTCAATGATTGTATGTTCTCTGGTGCTGATTTCGATATCCTTAACACCTGGCCTACACATGACATGTGGGGTTTGATGTAGTGGAATCCTTGCGCCCTCGGTTGGTTCCCTCGTGGGACGGTAGTGAGAAAGACTTGCCAATAAGCTTGCTTTGCGCAGGTCCGTACCCAGGATAACCGTAGCTAATGATCGGGCACATGTGTAGCATATATTCCCAGAGTGCTGTCGGCCGACATGTAGTATTCCGGCTGTCGCAGGAGCGAGTACCCTGTCGGATCGAAACATCGTGGCAGGCGTGCTGCCCAGTAGTCGAATAGCCCTCTCTGCCCAATGGCCGGCTGCAGCGACGGTCTGTCTCTTCCTCGGCGTGTGGAAGGGCGAGTGGATAGGGCAGGGGGCGGCGCAAAACGGCTGACAATGTTGCCCTTGAATCGGCAAGGTGAAAAAGAAGAGAGGAGGTGGTTAGTCCCGTCGCAAATCGTATGGGGGAGGAGGAGGGCAGTGTAATGGTCTCCTCCATACTATACTGCATCACATGGTAATAGTCCCCTGTACGCAGATCTCTGTAGTACGTAGCTGTGCGTAAAACGTTCGCCATGTTTCCTCCATGTATGTGTGTTGTGTTTCGTAGGTTCCTGGAATCGCACAAGGTCATGGTTCATGGACCTTGCAATTTTCTCCTCTCGACTGCTCGGGGGCAACGGTGGTGGCAGGCAGGGCGAATCTGGCTCGTTGTTTGAAGACGCGGGGCCTTCAGCAGCTGGATGCCCTGCCGGGCTGCGCAAGGAAGAGGAAGAAAAAAAGGAAGTGGAGGACTGGACAGGACAGGACATCCGCAGAATGGAGGTCAACGTCAAAACACATAGAGTGGTGCCTTGCGCGCGTTTGCAGCAACCCTGACTTCTCACTAGGGCCGGCAGGGGGCAGACCTCGCAGTTCCAGCTTCGAGGTGGCCCCGTGGGAGAGGTTCGCTACCCGGTGCGTGCGAGCCCCTGCAGGCCAACGCGGGGGGAGCAGCTGCTGGCCTTTCCGCGCGCCCTGTGATAAGGGGCGCGTTGGGGGAGCAGGCCTCCCAAGCTAGGGGGGGGAGACGTCGAAGCGACCACTCAAACGGAGGAGGGGGGGAGAAACAGGAGGCCCCGCTGTCCAGACTTCTGCTGGAGGGCCTAACTATCCTACTGTATCCTGTTCTCTCTCTCCTCTCTCTCTCTCTCTCTCTCTCTTTCTCTCCCTCTCTCTCTCTCTCTCTCTCTCTCCCTCTTCCTGTACCTGTCGGCTCACTTCTCCTCCAGGACGAACTGGGCGATAATTGTCCCATGCGTTGTCGAAGCTGTACCCTGATACCTGTTGGGGTATCCTACTGTTCCCCGTCCATGTGTCGGTAGGGGAGAGCAGGCTGGTAGTCGCGGCATGTTGAAGGTGGGGCACTCGTGGATGCCCCCTGGCGGCCTTCGTGTTCATCGCCTTCTTTGTCCGCCCACCCCCCCTGTAGTCTCGGCGCTCCAAACAATCACTTCCCGAGACATTGTCTGCGCGAGCCCTCTCTTTTGGGTTCCCACACCGCGATTGCCCCGCCAGTGGTGGCCCCGCCGAGTCTGCCCGCCTGCCTGTAGTCGCACCCCGAGATAACCCCGCCAATGCACCTCCCGGCGTAGTGAGTGGGCTCAAGTGGGCCATCGCACTTGCGAGCGCTGGAGCTGGCCGCATTCTCCGACTTGGCGTACTTCTCGAAGATCTCTGTACCATCCAGCAGGGTCTTCGTGCTGCCCCTTAACCCCTGGCGCTCTTTGCTCCTTCTTACTTCCTCTGGGCCGAGATTGTCCTCGTTGCTCAGCTCCGTCAAGGCCGCCTTCATGACGCTGCAGAGGCACCCCGTCATCGCCAACTCACAACAGCTCTGCACAGTGGAGGCCTTCCCCCCAGCACTTTCCCACGCGCCCTCTGGGCCCCTTGCGATGAGATCGCATATGTCGACCGCGCGTGTCATCGGAAGGCTATTGGGGTCATCTCGAGGAGCTCCTCTGAGCTCATCTTCTGGGCGGCGTCGTAAAACTTGCAATGGCTTCCCTCGATGGCGTCGCCCAGCGTCTGCGGTGGCCTTTCCGCTGCAAACGCTTCCCAATGTTCTCCCACCTTGAGCTCCACCACCATTTAGGGCCCCTTCCTGAACGGCTGGGAAACGGACTCGCGCCCGACGTCTGGCCGCTTCTCGCTGCCCTCCCCGAAGTCGCTCTTCACGTTGACCACCCGCTCTTTCATGGGCGCGACGTCTGGGTGTTTCTCCAGCGCCTTCACGAGTTTGCACCGGAACCCCCCCGGGCCCCCCCCGAGATGGGGACGGGGCCTTGCCGCCGCAACTCACTGAGGAATGCCGGCCCGCGCGAGCAGGCGACGCCCTTCTTTTTGTCTTGTCCTGCGCTCCTCCTGCATGCGCTGAACAGCTGCATCGCGCCGCCCCACTTGTCCGCGACGCCCGGCGCCTTGAGGCGCGCTGCCTGTTCCCATGTTCTTCGCCGTCTTGTAGCCCCCCATCTCGCGCATCTCCTTCTCCGCCCCCTCCTGCCCCTTCTCGTCGGCCTTCAGCGCTTCTTCGTCGTTGACGCCCATGGCCGTGTATTTGTTCAGAAGGGCGTCGTGTTCTTCTGCGCGTCGCAAGGCATTGGCCACGCCTTCTCCCGAGGTGCCCTCCAGCAGTGCTTATGGCATCGCCTTGGGCCTCTCCATGACCACCTGGTTCATCTGATTGCGATACTTTTTCTTTGGCCCCTCCTCTGCCTCAATGTTTCCGCCGCCAGGGTCGGGCCCAAGGTCTGGGCAGCCCGTGCGGCCCCTTATGCTTTCCTCCTGTTCTAATCGGCAGACTTGCTCCCCCGTGATGCACTGCTCTCCCCCGTGCCTGGTCTTTTCCTCGTCGCGCCACTTGACCCGCTCCTCCAGCCTCAGCTCCAGCTCCAGTCAACGCGCGCCCTCTTCCATTGACTTCCCTTGCCTCCTCGATGCGCCCCGTGCCCGGGCGCGTTCTCGGCGCGCCCTCCGCGGCTCTCCATCGTCTCGCAGCACCCGAACCCCCTGTTGCAGCGCCCGCGCGGCCATGGCTGACTGCTGCCCGAAGGCCGCGGGCAGCTCCAGCGCCCCGCACGCCGAGAACCGTCTCTCCGCGTCTGTCATGGAGCAGGGGGAAAAAATAGCCGCCTTCATAAAAGATGATAGGGGCGGGAGGGCCGGTTGCTGCCAGGGGGGGGCCTCTTCCCAGAGCGCATCTCTGCAAGGCCGCTTCCAGTTCTGCTCGAAACTCTAGGGCCAGTTCGCGCATCCTACCCTCTGGGGCAAGACGTCTATGTTTAGAGAGGCGTTCAACGCTCATGCCGATTGACCCTGCTATCATTTTATCATCTGAAAGATGTCTCTTCCACTTCGCCCGCCCGCTCTCGGGCGCTCCTGCGATGCCCGGCAGCCCTGAATTGAGCCCCCCTAGGGCGGCCCTCTCAGGGCTCGATGCCGACGCCGTGACAGGCGCAGCGAAGGTGCTCGTCTGCCCTGTTTTTTTCCACTCCGAGATAACGTCGCCAATGCAACGACCCCCTCCTTTCTCAGCGGCGCCGACGCTGCAGTTCCCATTCCACCGCCCCCTCCAACTCCGACTGGGGCGACGCCGACAGGGACTTCTTGTCTCTCACGAAGACTATCAGCATCCCCATTGCCATCGTCGGGCTGTGGCCCGAGAACTGGTCCAGCTTCGCCATGGCATCTTCGTTGGTGCCCCTCGGTAGCGCTGCCCTGGAATTGGGCGTCTCGGTTCCGATATGAATCTTGCCTGGGCCTTCCTCCCAGAACTGCTGCTCGCCCTCGTTCGGGTTCCCGTTCTTGCTGCTGGGGGCCTTGTAATTCTCGCTGACGTGGCGCACCTTGGTCGTCTGTGACCATGGCCTGGTTGCGCTCGCTCGCTGTTGCTGTCCACCATCTTCAGGAAGTCGTTCAGCGGGTCCATCGCCCTGTCTATCGACGCCGCCATTGCAGTAGGGTCTTCTTTCCGCCATTCTGACATTGGCTCCTGGATGCCCCCTCCATAAGCGCCATCCCCGCGTGGGTGCCTGGCGGCCCCAGAATGCGCCCCGCGCCTCTCTCCCTGACCTGGTTCCCGTAGTGTTGCCCCGCTGCCGCCGACTTCCGAAACGCCAAACTGCTGACTGGCATGAAAAGAAGTCTGAGGCTACGCGGCTCGCATCCCTCATCTCTGCCGCTGTGCGGAGGGCCACCCGCTGGAGTCCATCGATACGCCCTCTGAAGTCGTACTTCTCGTGGTCCTCCGCTGCTCGTGGCTGCTGGCGGGGGGGCTTGCGTCCCCCCCCTGCCGCCTCGCGGCCGCGGCCGCGGGCGCGGGCGCGGGCGGGCTTCCTGCCGCCTTGGCGCTGGTCCCTTCTGTTGCCCGTTGGTCCTTGTTTTTGCCTTTGCAGCCCCTTTGCAGCCCTTGTAGCGCTTCGGTGATCCTTCCCTCTCCGCGCCTGCTCCCCTTTTTGGCGGGGGTAGCCTCCGCGGCGCAATCGCCATCTGCCGCGCAGAGCGGGCAGGGGTGGTGGCAGCGCGCGCGCATCTGAAAATCCCAAAATGATTGCGCCTGAAAGCCACAGAGGGAACAACCTAGGGAAGGAGGCTATTGGGCAAGGTGATCCCAACAACGTCTGTTTTTCCCCAAACAGCTTGCTGAACGGGGTGCTGTTGTGATAGAAGCTAACTCCGGCCGGCGGAAGGGGAAGCAGAGACATCCTCACAAACATTTGATGGTCCGGGCCGTTTCGGTTGAGACATCATCACAACTCTCGTTTCTGAGTTGGCCAGGATTGGCCGTTTCGCCTGAGACATCCTCGAAAAATTGCGCTCCCGGACGCCGCGCGAGAGGTGGTCCGGGTCGGTTCGCTTGAGACATCCTCAAAACTCTGAGCCCCGAGGTGCCGTGCGAGAGGTGGTCTGGGCCGTTTCGCCTGACACATCCTCGAAACTCTGAGCTCTGAGATGCCTTGCGCGAGGTGGTCCGGCCCGTTTCGCCTGAGACATCCTCGAAACTCTGACCTCGGAGATGCCACGCAAGAGGTGGTCTGGCCCGTTTCGCCTGAGACATCCTCGAACTTCTGAGCTCTGAGATACCCTGCGCGAGGTGGTCCGGCCCGTCTCGCCTGAGACATCCTCGCAACTCTGAGCTCTGAGATGCCGTGCGCAAGGTGGTCCGGCCCGTTTCACACAAGACATTCTCGCAACTCTGACTGAGCTCCCAGATGCCGCGCAAGAGGTGGTCCAGCCTGGGGGCCCAGAAGACCACATGCTACATATCATCCCTGGGACCCTGGGAGCCCCAGGAGGCCCCAGAGAGCTCCAGGAGGCCGCACATCGCCCAGGACAGGCCCCAGGGGTTTCCAGGAGATCCCCAGGAGGCTCACAGGAGGCCCCAGGAGGCCCCCTTATCAGAACGTGTCAAATTGATACACATCTGGTGTCGATTCGTTGATTTTTCCTGCTTTTGTGGCCCCCCTCCATTTTGAGGGGCCCAAGCGGCCACAGGTCAGATATCCCCCCTGGGACCCCAAGAGGCTTCAGGAAACCCCAGGTGGAGTTCAGGAGGCCACAAGATGCCCAGGAGGAAGCCCCAGGAGGTCCCCAGGAGGCCCCAGGAGGCCCCAGGAGGCCCCCGCAGCTCGGAGCTCTGAGACGCCGCGCTCGAGGTGGTCCGGCCCGTTTCGCCTGAGACTTCCTCGCAGCCCGTTTCGCCCGAGACATCGGCGCAACTCTGGGGTCCGAGATGCCGCGCGCGAGGTGGTCCAGCCCGTTACGCTGGAGACATCCTCGCAACTCTAGGCTCCGAGATGCCGTTCGGGATGAAGAGGTGGAGGAGGAGGAGGAGGAGGAGGAGGAGGAGGAGAAGGGAATGGAAGGGATACGGAGGAGGCGGATGATGTGCATGAGGGAGCAGGCAGGAGGATGGGGAGGAGGAGGAGGAGGAGAAAGAGGAGGAGGAGGAGGAGGGAGAAGGAAGGGTTGCAGGAGAGGACCTAACGGGAAGCGAGTCCGACGTGGACTTGTCAGAACGTGTGCGAGAGATTGTCCGGCCCGTTTCGTTTGAGACATCCTTCCAATACTACGCTCCAAGATGTCGCTCGCGAGGTGGTCCGGCCCGTTTCCATTGAGCCATCCTCGCAATGCGAGGCTCGAAGATGTTGCGCGCGACATGGTCTGGACCGTTTTGCCTGAGACGTTTCGTAGCACAAGGGCTCCAATCAGAACCTCTCTCATTCCTTCTCCCGCCTCCCTCTTCCCACTTCCCGCCTGGCTCCTCTTCCATCCTCCCTCCTCCCGCCTCCCGCCTCCCGCTGCTGCGCCTCTGCCTCCGCCTCCCCGTCCCCGCCGTCGTTTCTGCCGCCTCAGCATCCGTCATGCGCGCACTGCCTTCCGCCTTCCCCAGACATCCAACGTCGCGATTTTTCTTTTGAGACGTGCGCCGCGTCTCTCGATATCATCCCCGGGGGAACCATCACGACATGCCCCCCCGCTTCCGCGTCCTCCCCCGCTTCCTCTTAAAGTTGCTTCTGAGGTCACAGCATGGCGGTGGAGCCTCTCACAGTGCCGACCCGACAGCTTACTCGTCGACCAGGTGCGACCTGGGACATCCTCGCAAGTCTGGGCTCCGAGCCAGGGCTCCCCAAATAGGATTTTTCCCCAAACAGCTTGCTGAACGGGGTGCTGTTGTGATAGAAGCTAACTCCCGCCGAGGAAAAAGAGAGCGGAGACATCCTCACAAAAATCTGATGGTCTGGGCCGTTTCGCTTGAGACATCCTCACAACTCTTGTTTCTGAGTTGGCCAGGATTGGCCGTTTCGCCTGAGACATCCTCGAAAAGTTGCGCTCCGGGACGCCGCGCGAGAGGTGGTCCGGGCCGTTTCGCCTGAGACATCCTCAAAACTCTAAGCCCCGAGGTGCCGTGCGAGAGGTGGTCCGGGCCGTTTCGCCTGACTCATCCTCGCAACTCTGGGCTCCGAGATGACGCTTGCGAGGTGGTTCGGCCCGTTTCGCCTGAGACATCCTCGAAACTCTGAGCCCCGAGATGCCGTGCGAGAGGTGATCCGGCCCGTCTCGCCTGAGACATCCTCGAAACTCTGGGCTCCGAGATGCCCTGCGCGAGGTGGTCCGGCCCGTTTCGCCTAAGACATCCTTCCAACTCTGGGCTCCGAGATGCCCTGCGCAAGGTGGCCCGGCCCGTCTCGCCTGAGACATCCTCGCAACTCTGAGTTCTGAGATGCCGTGCGCAAGGTGGTCCGGCCCGTTTCGCACAAGACATTCTCGCAACTCTGACTGAGCTCCCAGATGCCGCGCAAGAGGTGGTCCAGCCTGGGGGCCCAGAAAACCACATCTTACATATCCCCCCTGGGACCCTGGGAGCCCCAGGAGGCCCCAGAGAGCTTCAGGAGGCCGCACTACGCCCAGGACAGGCCCCAGGGGTCCCCAGGAGATCCCCAGGAGGCTCCCAGGAGGCCCCCTTATCAGAACGTGTCAAGTTGATACACATCTGGTGTCGATTCGTTGATTTTTCCTGCTCTTGTGGCCCTCCCCCCATTTTGGGGGGGCCCGACGGCCACATGTTAGATATCCCCCCCCGGGAGCCCCAAGAGGCTTCAGGAAGCCCCAGGTGGGGTCCAGGAGGCCTCAGGAGAAAGCCCCAGGAAGTCCCCAGGAGGTCCAAGGAGGCCCCAGGAGGCCCCCGCAACTCGGAGCTCTGAGACGCCGCGCTCGAGGTGGTTCGACCCGTTTCGCCTGAGACTTCCTCGCAGCCCGTTTCGCAAGAGACATCGGCGCAACTCTGGGGTCCGAGATGCCATGCGCGAGGTGGTCCAGCCCGTTACGCTGGACACATCCTCGAGCGAGAGGTGGTCCGGCCCGTTTCGCCTGAGACATCCTCGCAACTCTGGGCTCCGACATGCCCTGCGCGAGGTGGTCCGGCCCGTCTCGCCTGAGACATCCTTGCAACTCTGAGTTCTGAGATGCCGTGCGCAAGGTGGTCCGGCCCGTTTCGCACAAGACATTCTCGCAACTCTGACTGAGCTCCCAGATGCCGCGCAAGAGGTGGTCCAGCCTGGGGGCGGCCCAAAAGACCACATCTTACATATCCCCCCTGGGACCCTGGGAACCCCAGGAGGCCCCAGAGAGCTTCAGGAGGCCGCACAACGCCCAGGACAGGCCCCAGGGGTCCCCAGGAGATTCCCAGGAGGCTCCCAGGAGGCCCCCTTTATCAGAACGTGTCAAGTTGATACACATCTGGTGTCGATTCGTTGATTTTTCCTGCTCTTGTGTCCCCCCTCCATTTTGGGAGGGCCCCGACGGCCACATGTTAGATATCCAATCCTGGGAGCCCCAAGAAGCTTCAGGAAGCCCCAGGTGGAGTTCAGGAGGCCACAGGAGGCCCAGGAGGAAACCCCAGGAGGTCCCCAGGAGGCCCCAGGAGGCCCCCGCAACTCGGAGCTCTGAGACGCCGCGCTCGTGGTGGTCCGGCCCGTTTCGCCTGCACGTTTCGCCCGAGACATCGTCGCAACTCTGGGGTCCGAGATGCCGCGCGCGAGGTGATCCAGCCCGTTGCGCTGGAATCTGGGCTCCGAGATGCCGTTCGGGATGAAGAGGTGGGGGATGAGGAGGACGAGGAGGAGGAGGCATGTTCTAACATGCCATGCCAGCCCGCACTGGACGGGCACGCAATCGACCTTGGAAACCGCAGTGGGTTAAAAAACCCTGTTTGGGGATAGTGCACTCCGGCTATAATTGTAACTACGCCGGGAGTCTCCGTGGCCCCCATGACATGGTCGGCCGCAATTTTCTAATTTTCCGGACATTGGTTTGTTACCACTGGGCTGAGGATCACTGGCAGTGGCAGACAATTGTGCGCCGCTCTCCTGTGCGCTGCCAGCGCCGACGCCGCAGTGCATTTAGCTCCGCCCGCCCGCCCCTCTTCCCCCGCCCCCCAGTCACGCCAGTACTGAGCGAACACTCTTCTCCAACCCACTATTTCTGGTAGCTTGGCATTCCAGGTGCGCCCTGCATTTCGTAGTATGCTGGGGTCCGGTACAACTCACGCATCCCAGTCTGTCGCGCCCTTCTGAAACGTCGCGATACCTGACTGCCTCTGAAGGCACCCGCCTGCCACGTCCTCGCTGACCTCTGCCACCGCCTGACAATCCATGGCCACCTGCTTTGCTCAAGGCGCAGACGTCTCACATGCCCGCTCATCCTCCACTCGCCTGAATTCGCAGAGGCGATCCAAATTCGAGGTTCTCAATGCTGCCGCGAACGCGCTGCCGAAATCCTATGGGCGTTTCGCACATTGCCTGTGCCACCGTAGTCTGCGCATCGTCTGCGCCGCGGCGCAGCGCGGCACCCTCCATGTTTTGAGCACCTCTTTCCTGGCGTAGCACCTGGTCGCACCATCCTCTTGAGCCCAACCCGTCCTGCCTCAAACCATTCGTCTCGCAAGAAATGCCGCAGTGCTGTCGAGCGCGCCGAGGTGGCGGTCCTCTGATGCAAGTGCCATCGGCCCACTATGGCCCGCCCCATGATACAACCGCCTGGAGCATATCCTTCTTTACTTGGTCGGTGATACCTGAAGACCAGAAGCATCCACGCTGCCTGTAGGCAATCAGCATAGCCTCACATCTCTCCCTGATCTCTCCCGCGTAGGCCTGATCCCTTGCCTGGTAGGTAAGGGCCCAGTGCCCGCATCTCCCTCGTCGGCGTGCCCCTTGAGCTCCTTTTCCTTTTGCAGCTGTCGTGTGATCCCATCTCGCCCTGAGCCTCGCAAGGGAACCAAGCGGTTGGTTTTGGCTGGCTTCATGCCCGAACCTCCCTTCGCCAGCTTTCGCTCCAATCTCTCCGCGGCAGCGCTGATTCGCTCCGCTATCCTTCTCGCCAGGAACAGTGGCCCGCCCACCCTTCCAGCGGGCGCTTCTGGACGAGCCGAGATGACCTCGCTTCCGCCAAAAGCTGACTGGCGCCCCGAGATTGCCTCGTCGACTCCCGTCACCTGGGCGGGCGCGCCCGACGTGGCCGCCGCGTGGATCTCGATGGCGCCGCCCATGGGCGCGTCGAACGAGAGGTCGTGCACTCGGTCTGTGCCTGGGTCCGGCGCGTCACGCACCGTCTGCATCTCGCCCCCCCCTCCCTTCCTGGCGCCATTGGCCCGCGCGCGCAGTGCAAGTGTCAATGAATTGCCGCGGACACAGGGAGAATGAGCCCGACGAAAGACCCAACCAGATGCAGGTGTGAATACCGCAATTTTGTTTCACTCTTTCGGCGGCGATGCCTATGAGGCAACGAACCGCGCTAGCAATGCGCCGACATGAGTGGCGCGGTGCACAGCGCGAACGAGAACGATTGAGCTGAGTACGTAGGGGAACTGAGCGCGGGTGAATCTAAGCGCGAGCGCGTCTGACTGTGAATGAATCTGCGTGCGAGCGAGTCTACGTGCATGAATACGAGTATGACAAAGCATAGTGTAGTTGTATATGAATGTTGACAGTTTGAAAATGACTGCCTCTGAATACTCGCGACGCTGGGCGCGGCCGCCGCAAGGAGCTTCCCCGGGGCTCCCCGACGGCGTCGCCCGCGCGCCGCGACGCCAATGTCGGCGCGCCCCCCCGCGAAGATTGCGCCCGCTTCCTCCCCTCCTTTTACTCCCTCTTTGCCCGCGCACTCAAAAAAGCCCAAGGCTGCGGGCGCAGCGCAGCGCGGAGCCCCCGCGACGCGCGCAGGTCGCCCCGGAGGGGCCCCAGCGACGCGCGCAGGTCGCCCGCTGCGCGGAGCGACGACGGGCGAGCGAGGCGCTGGGCAGAACGCAGCGCGGAGCCCCCGCGACGCGCGCAGGTCGCCCCGGAAAAGGGTCCGAGCGACGCGCGCGGGTCGTCCGCTGCGCGGAGCAAAGAGAGCTTGCTGGCTGGCTGATAGCGGGCAAAGCTCTTGCCGCCGGGCAGAGCGACGACGGGCGAGCGAGGCGCTGGGCAGAACGCAGCACGGAGTTCCTGCGACGCGCGCCGGTCGCCCCGAGAGGGCCCCAGCGACGCGCGCGGGTCGCCCGCGGCGCGAAGCCGAACAATTAGTCAGACCGTCAAGAGACGGCGAGGCTCGGGCGGTCCGCCCCTCAGATCAAGCCTCGCGGATAAACTCGGCGAAGCCCAGCTCCCTGGCGAGGGCCGTCGCCTCCCTCCTGCGCCGCTTCGTGCGCGCAGCAAACTGCTCCAGCTGCTTCCGCAAGCCCTCCGGCGGCCCTGCCGGGAAGAACGCGCGGCGCCCGCGTGAGCAGGAGGTCCTCGTGGCGCGTGGCGCGCGAGAGCAGCGCGTAGAGCTCCAGCTTCCAGTCGTCGCCCTCCTTCTTGCCGATCCCCACTTCGTGGCGGCCGCAGTCCAGGATCGCGCCTGGGCGACGCCAACCGAGGGGGCAGCGCGCTGGAACGGCGACGGCCCAGGGCCAGAGTCCACGGGACCGAGAGAAGGTCTGGCTGCGGATTGCTCGCGCCGCGCAGGTCTGGGCGAAAACTGCCCCAGAGCGCTGTTCACTCGCCCCGTGGCCTTCGCGCATGGTGCGCCCCTGGCACGCCGCCGCGGCGATGGCCCTGCCGTGCGAGAACGGGAGGCCCGCTCGGGCAACCTTGGAGGCGCGGAAGGTGAGCGGCTCCGGCGCGCGAGGCTCGATGGACACCAGCGGGCCCGCGAAGTCACCCGCGGGCCTCTCGTCGTCGCGCTTGGGGTCGCCCACGAAGGGCGCGCTCGCGTACTTCTCCATGGGCGCCCAGAACCCCGGCGGCAAGTGCTTCAGATAGGTCCTCTTCTCCCCGTCTCTCTCGGCCTTGTCGACGTCGCCCCGATCTCGAAGGCCCACGGGGGCGCGCGCGATCTGCCCCTCGGCATCCTCGACGAGGCCGCCCTCGAGGCACAGCGCCTCCAGGAGCCGCGTCCGCATGCCCGCGCGCACCGGGGGGGGGCCCGCGCACGCCGCCGGCGTTCTTCGGGTTGGCACAGTTCATCGTCTTGGCGGCGCCCTCCCTGCTCATCGTCGGGGCAGACCTGTCGGCGGCCTGCGCGAGGAAGAGGGGCTTCCACAGGGCGTCCGCGCCCCGCTGTGCCCGCGCGTTCATCCACCGCGCCACGGCGCCCCAGCGGGGCCCAATCGCGCGGCCGTTCTGGAACCTTTCCTCCCGGAGTCTACGATCATCGCCAGCATTATCACTGTCGCCATCATCTGCATCATCATCAGCCGCATCACCATCAACATGACCATCCGCATCAGAATCATCATCTTCAGCATCAGCATCTTCGTCATCATCATCGCCGTCATCATCATCATCTTCAACATGATCATCGGCATCATCGTCGCCCGCCTCTCCTCCTCCTCCTCCTCCTCCCCCTCCCCCTCCTCCTCCTCCTCCTCCTCCGACCTCCTCCTCCTCCGTTCCTCCGAATCCCGCTCCGCCCGCCCTCCTCAGAACCCCGACGGCCTCCGACGGAGGTGCACTGGGCGGGGGGGGGCTCATGCGGACTGCGCCGCGGGGGCCTTCGGCGGAGCTCCCTATGGGGCCGCGACGCGCTGTGCTGGGTGAGGGAGACGCATGCGGACTGCGCCACGGGGACCTTCGGCGGGGCTTTACACGGGGCCGCGAAACGCTGTGCTGGGCGAGAGAGACGCATGCAGACTGCACCGCGGGGACCTTCGGTGGCGCTCCCCATGGGGCCACGAAGCGCGCGAGGGGCGTGCCGAAATGAATGGCGGGGGCGCATGCGGACTGCGCCACTGAGACCTTCAGCGGAGCTCTTATGGGGCCAGGAAACATGCGGGGTGTGCGTGTGCGCGTGCCGAAATTAACGGCGGGGACGCATGCGGAATGCGCCGCAGGGACCTTCGGCGGAGCTCCTATGGGGCCACGAAGCGTGCGAGGGGTCTGCCAGAGCGAATGGTGGGGGCGCGTGCGGACTGTGCCACCGGGACCTTCGGCAAAGCTCCTATGGGGCCACGAAGCGCGCGAGGGGTGTGCCGAAATGAGTGGCGGGGACGCATGCGGACCGTGCCACTGGGACCTTCGGTGGAGCTCCTGTGGGGCCACGAAGCGTGTGAGGGGTGTGCCGACATGAATGGCGGGGGCGCGTGCGGACTGCGCCACCGGGACCTTCGGTGGAGCTCCAGTGGGGCCACAAAACGTGTGAGGGGTGGGCCGAAATGAATGGCGGGGGCGCATGCGGACTGCGCCGCCGAGACCTTCGGCGGAGCCCCTATGGGGCCACGAAGCGCGTGAGGGGTGTGCCGAAATGAGTGGCGGGGGCGCATGCGGACTGAGCCACTGGGACTTTCGGCGGAGCTCCTATGGGGACACGAAACGCGTGGGGGGCGTGCAGACATGAGTGGCGGGGGCGCACGCGGACTGCGCCGCCGGGACCTTCGGCAAAGCTCCTATGGGGCCACGAAGCGCGTGAGGGGTGGGCCGAAATGAATGGCGGGGGCGCATGCGGACTTCGCCGCCGGGACCTTCGGCGGAGCTCCATATGGGGCCACGAAGCGCTGCGCTGGATGGGGGAGACGCGTGCGGACGGCCTGCGCCGCGGGGACCTTCGGCGGCGCTCCCCGCTGGACGACGAAACGCTGTGCTGGGGGGGGGCGCGCGCCAACCGCGCCATTGGGACCTGCGGGGCAGCGAAACGTGCGATGATGTTGATGATGCTGATGTCGACGGCGATGAAGACGACGACGATGGCGATGATGAGGGGAGGAGGGAGGAGGAAGGAGGAGGAACGCGGGGCGACGTCTCTTCAAAACGAAGACCCAACACCACAGGATGGTTCGGGGACAAATGCGCTCCATGTGCAATCAGCGCGGGTAGCCAGCCATCGGCGCGTTCCATACTCATCGATGTTAGTTGATCGCCCCAACGGCGAAAGGCAAGCCCCCTTTCTTGACGTCGCGAAAACCGATGCCAGCAGGAGGCTTCGCTTCGTCCTCCCGAAAGCGTTGGTGCAGTCATAATTGCTGGCGATGGTACTTGCCCCTGATTGTCTCGCTCTCCATTGCGTTGCCTCGGCGCACGCACTAGCGTTCCCCCTTGACCTGTTTCGTTGCCCCCCTTGAGCCCAGCACGGGCGCGTTGGGCTTTGTTCCCCTGTAGCGAATCCCCTTGTGGAGCGCCCTTCCCATAGAGCAACGAGTGCGCGTAACTCGTTTCCATCCGACCCCCTCTTGGTCACTGTATTTCTCTGCAGAAAATGAAATCGATCTGGGCCAGTCCAGCGGCGTAGCCTGGGATTGGCGATACTTAGTGAGGATGTCCCCCAGCTTGCTCCTGCGCCCCATACTGCCGCCTGCCCCCATCGCTGTCGACCCCAATCCAACGTTCTCGCATCTTCCCAAATGGCGCGCGTTTTTTGTATGACAAATCGCCCTCAACGCTTCTCCATCGTCGGCTCTTTCCGTTTTGCCCAGCGCATTTCCCGTTTGCCATCCCATATCTTGTAGAATCGCCCTTCCCACCCTGTGCGCGTGGAGTGAGCTATACTTATCCGAGTCCCCCTCGTCCTCGCGTAGCTCCGCCGCTCGCATATTCTGCCCCTCCAGCTTCTTGATCAACTGCTCGGGGTCCTTCGGGTTGGCCGCGGGATCCAGCGTCGGCCAAGGAGTCCCCACTGGCGCCCCCAATGAGGAGGGGCGGGGGGGGGCGGGCTCCCCTCTTCGCCTCTTTCCTGTAGTACTTCATGCCCCTGCTGCCCCTCTTCGCCTGCGCCCTCAGATCCCCTGCGAGTGTCTCTACCTGGGCCCGCTCGGCGGCGGCAATTGTTCTGATCCTCTCGCCAAGCCCCTTCTCGCGCACTCACGGGCCCATCGGCTCTGCTGCAAGCCCGCATGCGCGAGGACGTTTCCCCAATTAACGTAGCCATTCCTTTGTGCTCCGCCGAGTTCAAGCTGAGGAGTAGCAAATCTTGTTTCGTCCTCTCCCATCCCCCTGACAGTATACCGCGGGCCCGTGCATCTCGCTGATGTCGTTGTTCTCGCGCGCCATCCATCTCCTCTGCCAGCCATTTAGTTCTTTCAACTTCCAAATGTGCCCTGTGCTTCCGCGGCGCATGTTGCATCTGCGCCAGCCCCTGTTTGCCCCCCCCCCCCCCCCCCCCCCCTTCCCCGCCCAATCTGTCCTGCGAGCCTGGCCCCGCCATGTCCACTCTCAACTTCGCCCTTTCTGCCAGTAAGGGATGCCTCAGTAGCTGGAAGACTGCCGCCCCCTTGTCCCCCTGCTTCTTCGCGACTTGGAATACTTATGTCATTGCTTGTCTGCCTTCGTCGCTCAATGTCTCCCACGTCTCATCCGCTGCAGGTCGGTCATGGAGCTCTCTCCAGGTTTCATCTGCCCCCCCGACATGAGCCTGGCGAAGGGCCCAGCCATATGCAGGTGCGAGCGCCGCAGTTGTGATTCACTTTTTCGGCGGTGATCCCTAGGAGGCAACGAACCGCGCTAGAAGCACGCCGAAATTAGTGGCGCGGTACACAGCGCGAACGAAAACGACTGATCTGAGTACGTAGGAAGAGTGAGCGCGGGCGAATCTGAGCGCGAGCGCGTCTGACTGCGAACGAATCTGCGTGCGAGCGAGTCTACGCGCATGAGTGCGAGTATGACACAGCACGGTGCCATCGTATATGAATGTCAGCAGTTCGAGGATGACTGCCTCTGAGTACTCGCGACGCTGAGCGTGGCCGCCGCAAGGAGCTTCCCCGGGGCTCCCCGACGGCATCGCCCGCGCGCCGCGACGCCAATGTCGGCGCGCCCCCCCGCAGGGATCGCGCCCGCTCCCCCCCCTTCTTTCACTCCCTCTTTGCCCGCGCACTCAAAAGTCCAAGGCTGCGGGCGCAGCGCAGCGCGGAGCGAGCCTCCGCGACGCGCGCAGGTCGCCCCGGAAAAGTGTCCGAGCGACGCGCGCGGGTCGTCCGCTGCGCGGAACAAAAAGAGCTAGCTGGCTGGCCGATAGCGGGCAAGGCTCTTGCCGCTGGGCAGAGCAACGACGGGCGAGCGAGGCGCGGAACTCCGACGGCCTCCGACGGAGGTGTACTGGGTGGGGGAGACGCATGCGGACTGCGCCACGTGGACCTTCGGTGGAGCTCCCTATGGGGCCACGAAACGCTGTGCTGGGTGAGGGAGATGCATGCGGACTGCGCCACGGCGACCTTCGGTGGAGCTCCCTATGGGGCCACCAAGCGCTGTACTTGGTGGGGGAGACGCATGCGGACTGCGCCACGGGGACCTTCGGTGGGGCCCCATATGGGGCCACGAAACGCTGCGCTGGGTGAAGGAGGCGCAGGTGGACTGCGCCGCGGAGACCTTTGGCGGAGCCCATATGGAGCATCGAAACGCTGTACTGGGTTGGGGAGACGCATGCGGACTGCGCCACGAAGGCTTCCGGTGGCGCTCCCTATGGGACCACGAAGCGCTGTGCTGGGTGGGGGAGACGCATGCGGACTGCGCCACGGTGACCTCCCGTGGCGCTCCCCGCGGGGCCACGACACGCTGTGCTGGGTGGGGGGCGGGGCGCATGCGGACTGCGCCACGGGGGCCTTCGGTGGAGCCCCATATGGGGCCACGAAACGCTGCGCTGGGTGGCGGGGGGGCGGCATGCGGACTGCGCCGCGGGGGCTTTCGGTGGAGCCCCCACGGGGCCACGAAGCGCTGCACTGGGTGAGGGGGGGGGGGGGGGTAGACGCATGCGGACTGCGCCGCGGAGACCTTCGGTGGAGCCCCTAACGGGGCCACGAAGCGCTGTGCTGGGTGGGGGAGACGCATGCGGACTGCGCCACGGGGACCTTCGGTGGCGCCACGAAACGCTGCACTGGGTGGGGGAGACGCATGCGGACTGCGAGCCCCTATGGGGCCACCCAACGCTGCACTGGGTGGGGGCGACGCATGCGGACTGCGCCACGAAAGCTTCCGGTGGAGCCCCTATGGGGCCACGAAGCGCTGCACTGGGTGAGGGGGGCGCATGCGGACTGCGCCGCGGGGGCTTTCGGCGGAGCCCCTATGGGGCCACCCAACGCTGCACTGGGTGGGGGAGACGCATGCGGACTGCGCCACGGGGACCTTCGGTGGGGCTCCATATGGACCACGAAACGCTGCACTGGGTGAGGGAGGCGCATGCGGACTGCGCCGCGGGGACCTTTGGTGGAGGCCCTATGGGGCCACGAAACGCCGCGCTGGGTGGGGGAGACGCACGCGGCTGCGCCACGGGGGCTTCCGGTGGAGCCCCTATCAGGCCACGCGGCGCTGCGCCGGGTGGGGGAGACGCATGCGGACTGCGCCGCGGGGACCTTCGGCGGCGCTCCCCGTGGGGCCACCAAACGCTGCACTGGGGGGTGATGATCCTGATGTTGATGATGATGATGACGACGATGACGACGATGATGCTGATAATGATTCCTTCGGCGACGTTTCGCGTCAAAGGCGGCCTGCGCGGGCCGAGGCCCGGGGCAGCCAGCCGCTGGCTTTACGTCGGCGTAGCTTGGCCTCGCGCGCGGCAACAATTTCAAGGCAAAGCTCGGCCGGTACAAATTACAGCTACTGCCCCACTGGGCTTCGTTGCTACTGGAGAGTCATGAGCTGATACAGCGCGTCAATATGCTACAACGATGCAGTGCTGCAGGCAACAAAAACAATGAAAAACCTGCCGTCGAGATTCTCTCATGACTCGAGGGGTCTGGAAATCGTGGTGGGCCAGAACCGGCGGCGCGACGCGCTAAGCCACAAAATTCGCGCCTCGCGCCGCCTGCACTGGGCAGGCTGCGCTGCCTGGGGGAGGGGGGGAGAGAGAGGGGGGGCAGGAGGGGGAAGACGAGGGGCAAGGGGAAAACACACACTGAACAGACGCCGACCAGAAGGAGGGAGGGGAGCAGCAGAGGCAGCGCAGAGCAAGCAGGAGGCGGACGGAGGCGGTCGTCGTCGTGGCCAAGGCCAGGGGGGGTCGCTGGGGCAGGGCGTCGGGGGCGGTCGTGGACAGGGGAGGGAATGGTCGTGGTCAGGGGAGGGCGGCGGTTCAGGCGGCGTCGGCCGCGCTAGCCGCCGCGGCCGCCGCCAGCCTGGCCGCGGGCGCCCCGGCCGGCGCCTGCAGCCTGCGGAGCACGGCCCGCGCGTTCTCCTTCTGGAGGAGATGCGAGACTCGCTGGGCGTGCTCCGCCGCCACCTGCGAGGGGTCGCCCCCCGTGGCGTCCGCCGCGCGCTTGGCCAGGACGGCCAGGGCGCGTCGCGCCTCCTTGCCCCAGCCGCCGCCGTGCGCCTCGACCACCATGGGAATGAAGGTGATCCCGGCGGCGGCGCAGCTGCGCTCGGTGTCGAGGAAGAAGCGTTTTTGCTCCTCGTGCCGCTCGGCCGCGGCGCCGGGCGCGGCAGCCGAGGCGGCGAGCAAGTCGCCCCGCAGCCCCGAGGCGACCGCGAAGTCAAGGGCGGCCGGGGCGCCGTTACGCCTCCGCCCCAGGCGGGCCCTCGCCCCTCGCGCGAGGCTGCAGCAGGCCGGGCCGCTCGAGCTCGGAGCCCAGGAACCCCGCGGCCTGCGCGGCGAAGAAAGCCTGGTCTCGTAGGGCGTTGTGGCGCTTGACCCGGTCCCCTCAGCAAGGGCAGACCAGCGCGTGGTCGCCGTGGACGTCGAGGGCGCCGTCGCAGGACGGGCAGAAGGTCTCGGCGCCCGCCAGCTGCACCCGCAGGCGCCTCTGCAGAGCGATCTGCATCAAGCTGTGCGGGAACTCCGTGCCGACCTCAGCGCAGGGCCGCGCCTGCAGCCACCCGCTGGCGCCGGGAGCGCTAACCAGCGAGAGGTGGGCCCTGGTGGCGGGGCAAGCGCGCTCCCAGAGTTCGGCCTTGGCGGCCTTGTCCAGCCTGTCAGAGAGCCCCCGCTGGTCGCCGTGCTGGCTGGCGTCGAAGGCTATCCTGTCTGCCTGTGGTAGCCAGGCGCTGTAGGCCGCCGCGGCAGCGCCCAGGGCGTCGTCGGCGCCAGTGTCGTCGTCGGAGTAGCCCGCCCAGAGCTGTTGGCAGAGCGCAGAGCAGGCCGCGCGGGAGGCCAGGTAGGCGGCGGGCGCGCGGCGCTCCGCTGAGCGCAGCCCCAGGCCGCCTGCCTCGAGGGCGAGCTGCGCCTGCGCCCAGGAGTCGTCCGTGGGGGAGCTGCTGCTCAGCTGCTCGAGGCTGGCGCGCACTGCGTTGTCAAGCGCGACGAGCGCTTCCGCGTGCACGCTAGGCGGGGCAACCCGCGCCGAGTAGCTGAGTCTGCAGAAGCCGGCGCATTGCCGCATCAGGTGGAGCGCAACCTCGGCGTGCTCGAGGGCGCCGAGTGCTTCGAGGAGCTCGGTGGCCTTGCCGACTCGCTGCCGCGCGTGCACGAGGAAAGAAGGCGTCGCTGCCGACTGGCGCGCCCAGGAGTTCGAAGCAGCCGTCGGTGCGCAGGCGGAAGCCCGGAGGGAAATCCTGGAGATTCACTTCGCTGTCGTCGCCGCCAGCGGGGACCACCTCGCATTTCCCGGGCCCCGTGCCCAAGCGCAGTCCCACGGCCGCCAACTCTCCCACCGGCAGGTGGAGCAGGCGCGCCACCGCCTGCCAGTCGCCCGCCACGGTGCCGTCGTCGAGAAAAAAGAAAGTCTGGTCCAGGGTGCCCGCGGCCGCGGGGGCGGGCTGGCGGAGGGCCCTCTCAGCAGCGCGCTGTAGCGCCAGGGAGAAGAGCAGCGGCCCCAGTGGGCCTCCCTGCTGCACGCCGCATTCCGAGCGGATCGAGTGCCGGCCGAGCCAGAGCAGGGATGGGGGCCCGGTAGCACCAAGAAGCCCAGGGCGCTAGCGCGGGCAGCTCCTCGCGCACTGCTTGCAGGAGGGCTTGGCGGTCGAGGGCGTTGAAAGCGTTGCTCAGGTCTAGCTTAACGAACACCTTCTGCCTGCTGCCAGCGCGGCGTGCGAACCACTGTCGGGACACGTGAACCGCGGCCTCGCAGCCGCCCGGGAGGGCGACGCCAACCTGCAGGGGGGCGAGGCGATCGCGGGCGGCGTCAGACACCTGGCTGCAGAGGCACTTCGCCACCAGGCGCCGCACGGTTTCCCCCGCCGCCACCGGTCGAAGGCCACGATGACGCTGATAATGATGATGAGAGGAGGGGGGAGGGAGGAGGAAGAGGAGGAGACGCGGGGACCGTCTCTTCAGAACGAGGACCCAACAACACAGGTTGGTTGGGGAAAAAAATTGCACTCCAAGATAACCTGGCTAATGGTCCTCCTGGGAGCTCGGCAATCCCTTCGTGGAACGCACTCCGGGACGACCTCGCTAATGCTTCTCCTGGAGGCTCTGCAGCACCCGCCTAGATCGCACTCCGAGATGACCTCGCTAATGTTTCTTCTGACTGCTTGGGCGTAGTAGCCTTCAGATGGCGATCGAAAGCCCCGACGCATTCCGCTCCCAACCATCCTTCCCTCAGGCGCTCCATCAACACGTTGCGGTCCACATGTGTGTCTGCCTTTTGCTGCCTGCGCTGGTTCGAACACTCAAATTGCTGTCCCAGTCCGATGCCGATGCCCCGAAGGAGGTGGCCTCTATGTCCTCTCGCTTCGATTTGCTGCAGCATGTTTGCCAGTCCTCTCAAGGCAACACATCCTCGCACGTGTGGTAAGGCCCCTGTCGGTGTCGCAATGTGATCGATTTTGCTCGTCCGTACCTTGTCGTCTTTGACGCAGTAGTAAGTTGGCCAACAATCGATTATCCCGGCACAACAACCTAACAGCGATGCGTAGGAACATATCTGGAAGCATTCCCCTTAAGATTCAGATGAGAATCCAGTTGTAGAGCTCTGCTGTTCTCGCAATCGCAGTCGCATTCGCGATGACAGTCGCAGTGGCAACGGCAGTCGCAGTCCCAGCCTCAGCCTCAGCCTGCCTCAGCATCAGCCTGCCTCAGCCTCAGCCTCAGCCCGCCTCAGCCTCAGCCTCAGCCTGCTTCAGCCTCTGCCTCAGTCTGCCTTCAGCCTCGGCCTCAGCCTCAGCCTGCCTCAGCCTCAGCCTGCATCAGCCTCAGCCTCAGCCTCAGCCTGCCTTCAGCATCAGCCTGCCTCAGCCTCAGCCTCAGCCTGCTCAGCCTCAGCCTCAGCCAGCTTCAGCTCAGCCTCAGTCTGCCTTCAACCTCGGCCTCAGCCTCAGCCTGCCTCAGCATCAGCCTGCCTCAGCCTCAGCCTCAGCCTGCCTCAGCCTCAGCCTCAGCCTGCTTCAGCCTCAGCCTCACTCTGCCCTCAGCCTCAGCCTCAGCCTCAGCCTGCATCAGCCTCAGCCTCAGCCTCAGCCTGCCTCAGCATCAGCCTGCCTCAGCCTCAGCCTCAGCCTGCCTCGGCCTCAGCCTCAGCCTGTTTCAGCCTCAGCCCCAGTCTGCCTTCAGCCTCGGCCTCAGCCTCAGCCTGCATCAGCCTCAGCCTCAGCCTCAGCCTGCCCCAGCATCAGCCTGCCTCAGCCTCAGCCTCAGCCTGCCTCAGCCTCAGCCTCAGCCTGCTTCAGCCTCAGCCCCAGTCTGCCTTCAGCCTCGGCCTCGGCCTCAGCCTGCCTCAGCCTCAGCCTGCATCAGCCTCAGCCTCAGCCTCAGCCTGCCTCAGCCCTCAGCCTCAGCCTCAGCCTCAGCCTGCCTCAGCCTCAGCCTCAGCCTGCTTCAGCCTCAGCCTGCCTCAGCCTCAGCCTCGTCCGCGGCATCAGCCTGCCTCAGCCTCAGCCTGCATCAGCCTCAGCCTCAGCCTCAGCCTGCCTCAGCATGAGCCTGCCTCAGCCTCAGCCTCAGCCTGCCTGCCTCAGCCTCAGCCTGCTTCAGCCTCAGCCTCAATATGCCTTCACTTCAGCCTCGGCCTCCACCCCAGCCTGCCTCAGCCTCAGCCTGCATCAACCTCAGCTTCAGCATCAGCCTGCCTCAGCATCAGCCAGCCGCAGCCTCAGCCTCAGCCTCAGCCTGCCTCAGCCTCAGCCTGCTTCAGCCTCAGCCTCAGTCTGCCTTCAGCCTCGGCCTCAGCCTGCCTCAGCCTCAGCCTGCATCAGCCTCAGCCTCAGCCTCAGCCTTCTTCAGCATCAGCCTGCCTCAGCCTCAGCCTCAGCCTGCTTCAGCCTCAGCCTCTGCCTGCTTCAGCATCAGCCTCAGTCTGCCTTCAGCCTCGGCCTCAGCCTGCCTTAGCCTCAGCCTGCATCAGCCTCGGCCTCGGCCTCAGCCTGCCTCATCATGAAGCCTACCTCAGCATCAGCCTCAGCCTGCCTCAGCCACAGCCTCAGCCTGCTTCAGCCTCAGCCTCAGTCTGCTTTCAGCCTCGGCCTCAGCGTCAGCCTCGGCCTCAGCTTCAGCCTGCGTCAGCCTCCGCCTGCCTCAGCCTCAGCCTCAGCCTGCCTCAGCATTCAAAATGTGGCCCGGGAATGGACTTCTGGGAAGTCGAAGAACACGAAGTGGCCTACGGTTGGCTCCGGGCATTCAAAATCATGCCCAGGAATGGAATTCTGTGAACCCAAAGACCACGAAATGGCCTACAGCTGGCTCCGGGCATTCGAAATCATGACCAGGAATGGAATTCTGGGAACCCGAAGACCACGAAATGGCCTACAGTTGGCTCTGGGCGTTCAAAATCATGCCCAGGAATGGAATTCTGGGAACTCGAAAACCACGAAGTGGCCTACAATTGCCTCCGGGCACTCAAAACCATGCCCAGGAATGGAGTTCTGAGAACTCGAAGACCACGAAATGCGTTACTGCTGGCGGAAAAATGCCCGGTTTTCCGAGGCACCCTGTCCGGATCCCGCTCAGACCCCCCTGGGGAACCAGGATGCTCTTTTTTGACCCTACTAGAAGCCTGTCAGTCTTCGCTGTTAGGTAAAAAAGTGGCGACCACTGAAAATAAATTATCCCAGTGCGACCCTACATAGGAGTTGGAGCCCCTAGGAAAGCAGCATTAGTACGAACAGTAAAGCTAAACCTAAGCTACAGCTAAGTTAAAGCTAAGCTAAAGCTAAGCTAAAGCTAAGCTAAATCTAAGCTAAAGCTAAGCTAAAGCTAAGCTAAAGCTAAGCTAAGCTCAAGGTAAGCTAAAGCTAAGATGAAGCTAAGCTAAAGCTAAGCTAAAGCTAAGCTAAAGGTAAGCTGAAGCTAAGCTAAAGCTAAGCTAAAGCTAAGCTAAGGCTAAGCTAAACCTGAGCTAAAGCTAAGGTGCAGATAAGCTAAAGCTAAGCTAAAGCTACTGTAAGGGCTAAGCTACAGCTGAGCTAAAACTAAGCTAAAGCTAAGCTAAAGCTAAGCTAAAGCTAAGCTAAAGCAAACCTAAAGCTAAGGTGCAGCTAACCTAAAGCTAAGGTGCAGCTCAGCTAAAGCCAAGCTAAAGCTAAGCGAAAGCTGAGATAAAGCTAAGGTATAGCTAAGGTACAGCTAAGCTAAATCTAAGCTAAAGCTAAGCTGAAGCTAAGCTGAAGCTAAGCTAAAGCTAAGCCGAAGCTAAGCTAAAGCTAAACTAAAGCTAAAGCTAAAGCTAAGCTAAAGCTAAGCTAACGCTAAGGTGCCGCTAAGCTAAAGCCAAGGTAAAGCTAAGCTAGAGTTAAGCTAAAGCTAAAGCTAAAGCTAAAGCTCTCAGGGGACTGGGGGAGGCGCGGGACGGGGACTGGGGGAACCGCCCAGGGCGGTTAGCACTGCCCGGCCCTTTAAGCTAAGAGAGTAAGAACCCTTCTAGGCAGAGCCTATGTAGGGAACTGTGGACACAACACTCCCTGAAAGCTGTATGGTTGTCGTTCTGCACCTCTTGAGCTGCTGGTCCCAATGCCACTGCAGGTTTGCTCGATATGTGTCTGCTTGCCACCAAATCCCTGTTGTCCGCTCTGTGCATACCCAGTTGATTGCTGATGTCTCTTCCCACTATGATAGTCGATCTGCCGCCTGTGTCGTCACGCTGGAAGGGGAGGAGGAGGAGGAGCAGGACGAGAAGGAAGAGGAGGACGAGGAAGAGAGGAAGAGTAGGAGGAAAAAGGATTAATTTATTCCCCGCCGAGATAAACAGGGAGGGGCAAACATTAAAGACTTCCCTCGGTAAGGCCACGGAGGTCACGGTCGCGAAGACTGCCTCCTCCACGAACTCTATGTCACAGATCCTCTGGTTGCACTTGCGGATATGGCCGCCCCCCATGCGGGCGTTCACCTCGATGAGCTGCGAGCTGGAGCTCGTGTACTTGTACCCCACGCGGAAAACCCCCGAACTGAAACCCATGGCTTCACGATGTGTACGGGGAGGTCACTCAGAGCGACATGCTTGTCCTTCGGGGGCGTGGGGGGCGCCCCCGCCCGCGTTTCGTTCATGTAAGGCTCCAAGGCAAGACAGTTGCCCGACACGCTGGCGTACACGTGCTCGCCGTTGGACATGACCACGTCAACGTTCACCTCGGGACCGTCCAAATACTGCTCCATCAACACGGCCAGGTCGACAATGCCCACCTGACGCCAGCGACGCCAGAGGTGCCCTTTTACGAGCGCACCTGCCACCAGTGATCAGACTTCGTCCACGATGCGATGCCAAATGTTCCTCAAACCGTGAAGGCACGTCACTGTCTTGACCCTCGCAAGATCTTCTCCGCTGATGCGCCTCAAGGCAACAAGTCAGGCTTCTACTGACCCGGGCCAATCCAAACACGGATCAATCAGGCCTTGCAGGGTCCCGCAAGATCCTGCAGGATCCTGCACCCAAACACGGGCCAATGCGCCCCTGGCTATGCAGGATCCTGCATGGCCAGGCGGTCTCCACTCTCAGGCGGGCAGTGTGTCCTGGGAGCCCCAGGGGCCTCGCAGAGCCTGGCGATCATTTGGGCATGGAGAGTCCCGCGCACGTGCAACTGCCGCTTGAATAGGGGATTGACTACATAATTCATGCACTTCAGAATTGATTTTCCGGACGAATCTACAGAACATGCCCCGTAGATCTACGAACTTTCTACGTGTTTCTCGCATATGCGGAGGGAAAGCCAAGGTTGGAGTAAATGAATTATGTAGCGGATCACCTATTCGAGCCATTGGCCGCTCTGGGCACTTTTTCGTCCGCAGACCTGGCGCGCGCGCGGGCCGGTCGGGCAGCTCATGGGCGCCGAGCAATAAACTGAGCCCAGCAGGCAGCAAGAGGCGGACAAAAACATCGCCATCGCTCGGACGTCCATGCCAGGTGCATTTTTCGTTTTCGTGTGAGGATTGTAAAATGCTCCAAGATGCTCCTCGACGGTTCTCGCCGAGAAAAAATGCACACGTCCGAGCGATGCCAAGAAGCGGGGCGGAGCGGCGGCGGCGGGGGGGGGGAGCTAGCGGAGGGGCGAGCTCAGACCATGGTGGCCTTCGCTCGTTCACTACAGTAGACCTCAAGAAACTTCCCACAGGAAACCCAACCATGAGACTCCAGGACGACCATTGATCTTTGGTGTGGGAGCGTCGCGCTTTCCACAGCAAAACCCTCGAAACCCAAGACACCCAGAGCACCTTGGAGGCAAGCAGGGTGTTTCTTGGCATGGGTTTCCACTGTACTCCGATGCTCCCTGCACCCTTACTTTCGGGCCATAACTCGGCTCTCTGGCGGCCGTTCGGGGCGACCCGGGCACCCCCGGAAAAGCTCTCGACGAGGCGCAGCTGCTGAAAAGCATCCCGAGGCTCGTTGGGTCAAAGTTTGGGTCCTGAGGGGTGGGGTCCCGAGGACGAGGAGCCTCAAACACCGTGGATCCACCCTGGGACCCCCTCCTACCCTTCGGCCGCCATCCCTCAAGACCCCACATTTGATCTACCGAGAGGCGAGGCAACCTCCAGGAACCCACTCCCGAAGGCCTCCGAGGGAGACACACGGCGTCGGCGGGGGCGGCCAGGGCCGAAGTTGAGCAGGAACCGACCGTCTCAGTATTCCTTCAGGTCTACCGCACAATTTTCTTCGAACCCAGCAATGTTCGATGGACAAAAGCAAAGCGCTTAGAGCATAAACCAGATGCGGTAGGACAAGACAGCGCCAGCCGCCCCAGCCGCCTCCTGAGTGTTGTCGTCGTCGGCGGCGGCGTCGGCGTCGCCCGGCGGCGCCTGCGCCTCCGGCGCGCCCGCGGGCGGCGGGCCCCTGCGGCGTGGCGCGAAAGGACCAAGCGGCCGGGCGGCCGTTGGCCAGAGGTGGGACGCACAGAGACATACTAGTACTACATGCCCTCCTTGGAGGCACCCGTCCGACCCGAACACATAGCATACCCATCTTGTACTAGACCGTTTCCCAAGCCGTGTGGCCAGGAAGCGTCTCCCACGACGCACATACTACAAGATTTCTCGGTGCGCGCGTCGCCCCTTTGTATGTTGGGGTGACGCCGACAAGCGGCTAGGCAACCTTTGGCCACAGGCCCGGAGCAAGACGAGGCCAGGACAGGGACAACATCGGGAAGGGGTGAATCGGGGATCTCTGATCTGCGCTGGGCCCCCCCCTCCCTGGCGCGCGGAACGCGCCAGGGGCGGCGCCGCAGGCGCACCCAGGGGGGCCCCAACGCCTATCCGAGAAATCCGCGATTGATGCTGTGTCTTCTTCGTCGGAGCAGGCCGCGGCCGTGGGTGGCCGTGGCCCAGGCGAAATGGACACGTCAGCGGTCGACCCCGAGGCACAGTAGCTCGACCACGAGAAACATTCCACTAGAAACCCAACCCTGAGACCCCAGGACGTCCATCGATTTTCGGTGTGGGAACGTCACGCTTCCCATGTCAAAACCATCGAACCCCAAGAAACCCAGGGCACCCTGGAGGCAAGCAGGGTGTTTCTTGGCATGGGTTTCCGCTGTAGATGCTCGAGTGCCACCGGGGCGGCCCGAGCACTGACCTGATCAGTCGGCATGGCAACTGCTCCCTCGGGACCACAACGCGCAAAGTCAGTGCCCGGGCCTCCCGGGAACCACCTGTCATGACGAAGCCGACCCGAGCGGCGGCCAGACCCGTTCTCGGACTCCGATGCTCCTCTTCCTCGAGCGCACGCTTTAATTCGCGACCACAACGGGCGTAATGGGGAGGGGGCGGGAGGGGGCATAAGGTCGCGCGCCCCCCCGACTGTGGTGCCGGACGCACTGTGGCAGTACCGGGGACGCACTGAGCGGGGGAGCGTGACGTGTGACGTTATGGGAGGGGGAGGGGGGGGAGGAGGGCAGGGGGCATAACGCGCGTTCTGGCCCAGAGGGTAAAAAACACTCTCCTCTGATTTCCCCCTGGGCTCGCCGTGGAACTGATGAGCAGGAGGGAGCCCCATAGAGCTGCGTGGGGAGTCCTCCTCCTCCTCCTCCTCCTCCTCCTCCTCCTCCTCCTCCTCCTCCTCCTCGGGGGAGTGGGGGAGGGGGGCGGGGGGAGGGGTAGGGATAGGGGGCATAACGCGCGTTCTGGCCCAGAGGGTAACAAAGACACTCTCGAAGCATGTTCGACGTGTCTGGGCCTCTCTGTGCCTCCAGGAGGCGGCCCTGGGCAGGCCGCGGGCCGGGCGGCCGAGGACGCGGGCGCTCCTCCCTCACCCCCCCACGGGCGACGAGCATCTCTAGAGCCAGGCCCTCGCGGTCTGGACGCCGAGGCGCGCTCTCGGTGGTACGCGATGCCGCAAATGAGCTCCCGGAGACGAGGTCGCACCGGATCGGGAGTCTCTGAGATCTGGCGACTCTAGAGGACGCATCGGGCGCCGCGGCCGTTCCCGAGCGCTCCGACACGCTCTGAGTGTTCTGGAGCGCTCTGGAGCGATCTATCCCAGTCGCAGCCCCGCCCAATTCCATCCTGGGCATCCGCGCAAGGCCGTCCACAGTATCCATGGGGCCACGGACGAAGAGTCCTGCCCGCGAGACTGCGGACAGGGACGTGCTCCCCACACTGGCCGGGGCCGCAGGCGCCCCTACAGTCAAAGCTGGTCATGCAGATGGAGTGCACGGACGCAAGGTACTTGGGGCTCACCAAGGTGTCAAGGTGGGTACCCTTCAAACCGAGGAAGCCGAGCCCGTACACAGGAAATCCCACCAGCCCTCTGGGCGACAGGTGGTCTAACGATGTCTTTCTTTCCTCTTCCAAAAGCACCTTCTTCCCCTTCGGGGAGGGGTATCCCTGTTCCCTATGAATATACACCCCCTTCCCCACCTGGCCAGCGGCCAACCCTGAACCATGCCGACCCCATGCGGGCCACCCCTGCACAACACGCACTCTGCCTCCGCATTTGGAGCATGCGCGACCCGATCCACCCCCCCAACAGCCCTATCAAAAACAATACAAAGTACAATTTGGGGCAAAGTCTTGAGTCATGTTCGTGAGGCCCGCGAACACGTTGTATTGCTTCTGACCAGGACGGCGGGGGCGCCAGCATAATCCATGCTGTTCGCAGGGCTACCATCCCTGACAAAACAAACGTACAAAATACACCTCGCGGCAAAATCTTGATCATGCGCGGCCACCCCGCGATCACTGTCAAGTGGTTTTGACAGGGACGGTGGGGGTGGTGGCGAATGGCCTGCCGTGCGCAGGCCCGCCAGACACAATGATGGGCATTGAGATTCGAAAAGGATGGTGAGGGCCGACCATGTTTCCCGATGTGTGCTGTCACGTGCGCAGGCGCGCCTGACACACCCAGCACGTGCCCCGAACATGGCGCACCTGGCGCGGCTGGAGTATGCAGCACACCTGGCGCACGTGGAACACGTGGCGCATCTGGTGCACCAGACGTGCCTGGCTCGCTCGGGCCCCAGCGTCGCACACATGGGGTCGGTTTGGGTTCCCGATAGGTGTCCATCCAAAGACAACCGCTGAGCATGCTCAGGCTCGGGTGTTACTTATGTGTTGGGAAAGCGGGTGGGAGTGAGCTAGACGGCTTGCGTGTGGGTGGGTAGCTTGACCCCTCCCCCTACCCCCTCCCCTGGACCTGGACGGGGGGGTTCGCGAGGTGTCAGAGGGTCCGTTTTCACCCAAGATGTCTCCAAGAGGGCCTCAGAGAGCCCAAGATGGCCTCCAATATCGCTCAAGACATGGCTGAAGATAGCTAACAACATGCCTCCAAGAGGCCCCAAGACGACCACAAGACGGTTCCAGGTGCGTTTGGCGACCCCTCAGAACCTCACCAAGAACCTAAAATCCTTCAAGCACCTGAGGACAACAAATGATTGTTGCCTTCTCGCCGTTTCGCTTCCGATGCGCTGAGGCCTCAAGATGACCTAAGATGGCCCACAAGAGCTCCAAGAAGGGCCCACGAGGCCCCCAAGAGCGCCCAAGAGGGCCCCAAGAGGCTACTCCAATGGCCCCAGAGTGGGGAGGCAAATCTAGGACCCCCCCTCCGTTGATCGTGGTCTCCAAGATGGCCCCAGGAGGCGCTCCATAGGTCCATAGCTCCCAAGAGGGCCCCAAGAGGGTCACATGGGGGCCCAAAGGCGCCGCAAAAGAGCCCCAGGAGGACCCCAAGACCCCCCAAAGAGCCCCAAGAGGCTCTCAATATGCCCCGAAAGAGCTCCAAGAGGACTCCAATATCCCCCAATACAGCCCCGTAGCTCCAAGAAGGCTTCCGATGCTCCAAGATAGCCTCCAAGATGGGCCAACACCCTCCTTCCTCTCCTCTCATTGCACGCTCTGTTTCACTATATGTGTCTCTTCTCTCCATTTCCCGACAGCTCTCATGGGCAGGGCTTCTGAATGGGCTGGTGGGGACTCGCGAAGCGTAAACAGTTAGTTGCCAAGGGAAGCGAAGTTGCCCTGTTCAGATGGCTCATTTTCAACGCTCGTGTTCTCCGTGCTACTCATGCCTCCTCTTTCTGCTCCTCTTGGCGGAGGGGTTGGGCTTCTAAGAAGGCGGGGGGCTTCTTAAGGTAGGGGCCTTGTCAGAGGGCCTGGTGGCTTCTGAGAAGGCCCCCAGTCGCCAGTAAGGCTTTCAAGAAGCCACCTGCCTCCATCCAAGCCCGGCCTTCTCAAAGGGCCGCCCCCATCGCGCCACCCCCTGTTGGCGCCGCCATTCCGCCTCCTCCTCCAGGGTCGAGGTGGCCTCCGTGAACCTCTGAAGACATCCGCATACCTTCCTCCTCCTCCCCCGTCCGTGCCTCGACCCTCGTTCTCCCCTGCCCTCCTCGCCGTGCCCCATCTCCACATCCGCTCCTCCCTTCCCTCAGTCGTGAGGCGGAGTGTGTGGTGATCGCGGAGCGGCCGGGTGGGGGCTGCCGCGCGAGGGCTTATGGTACAGTCACAGTGCTTATAGCTGTGCCAGCGCGTAGGCGATTGCGACACGCAGGCGATTGCGTCACACTGTGACCAATCGTCAACAAACATGTGCCGACTCCGCGTCCATCCACCACCTCCTCCTTCCAAGCATCCTCATTCGCCTCCACCGCCTGCTCTTTCTCCTCCTCCTCCTCCTCTTCCTCCTCCTCCTCCTCCTCCTCTCGGCTCCTCAATCATAGTTTCTCCTCCTCCCCTTCCCCCTCCTCTTTCCGTTCCCCTCCTGACGTTCACTCTCTTCCTCTATCCTTCCACCTCCTCCTCATCTTCCGTATCCTCCTGCTCCCAGCTGCTCGATGCTCCGTCCTGCTCCTCCTCACTCTCCCCCTGACTCTTGTTCCGTCCCTCCTACCCTTTCCTCTTCCATCCTCTGCGGCGACGGGTTCGGCATCGGCGTCGGCGTCGCCTTCGTCACCGCCGTCGTTGCCCAAGCGCGACGCGCCCCGGCCTGTAGCCGTGCGGGGCCGAGCACCGCTGGAGGGGCAAATGCCGCTCCTCAGGGCGGGGGGCTGCCGGACCCCGCGAACTCCCCTGAGGCGAAGGTACAATACGAAAAGGGGAATTTTGGATCGGGAGATCGGGGTTCTCTGAGAGCGGAGAAAATGTATCGGGCATCGCGGCCGTTCTAGAGTGCTGCGGAACCCTGTGAGAGCATTCAAGAACGCTCTGCCCTGAGACCCTGACAATGCATTTTCTTCACGATTGGCGTGTTCGCCCGGTCTCGGGCACCAGGACCATCACAGATACCTTCCGGCTCGAAGTATGCTGCAGGAAGATAGGGTAGCGATGTGCCCCGAAGTTGCCTCTTTTCCCGAGGGCAGATCTCAGAGAGGAGCGATGTATCCCACCACTGGGCCTGCCCGATCCCCGCAGGCCCACTCCTCCTCCTCCTCCGCAGCAGCAGCAGCCGCCTCCACCTCCGCCACCGCCTCCAGAGCCTCCTCCTCCTTCTCCTCCTCCTCCTCCTCCTCCTCCTCCTCCTCCTTCTGCTCCTCCGCCTCCGCCTCCGCCTCCTCTGCCTCCTCTCTCTGCCTCCTGCTTCGCCCCCTCCTCTCTCCTCCTCATGTGCTGCACCCGTCGCGGGCCCAGGAGGCCTGGCCAGGATCGGCGTGTGTATAGCTTTGTAGCTCTAGTCGCCTGATCTATCGCCCCTCCTGTCGCTGTCGCTGACGGCATTAGATCTCATGACGGTGCTGCCAACCCGCCCCCCAGCGGACATCGTCGCTGCCCAGGGGAGGGAGAAGTGAAAATAGGCAGTAGCTGTAGAAAGCGCGATGGAAACCAGGAAGGGCGAGGGAGGGACGACGAAACGGCGACGACAGAAGATTGCGACTCAAATCGCTCCTCCGGATCCTCCTCCTCCTCCTCCTCCTCCTCCTGGTTCGGATCCTTGTTTCATCCTCCATCGACATTGTGCATCTCTGTCCCCATCGCCCCCACAGCGTAGCATCGCCCCCATCTTTCATACTCTGCATCATTGTCACCATCACCATCATCACCCTAATGATGATCACCACCACCATCATCACCAGCACCAATCCCATCATCATCATCATCATCATCATCATAATCATCATCAGCATCAGCATCAGCATCAGCATCATCATCATCATCATCATCATCATCATCATCATCATCATCATCATCATCATCATCATCATCATCATCATCATCATCGTGATCATCATCATCATCAGCATCAGCATCATCATCAGCATCACCATCATCACAACCATCATCACCACCATTATGATCACCCTCACCATCATCGCCACCATCATCGCCATCATCACTATCATCATCATCACAACCACCATCATCAACACCACCACCACCATCACCATCACAATTACCATCACCATCATCAACACCAGCATCAGCATCACAAACACCAACATCATCATCATCGTCATCATCATCACCACCGCTATCGCCATCGTATCTCCAATCATCATCGTCACCTCCTGATCATCAGCACCAGCATTATCAACACCATCACCATCACCATCACCAGCATCATCATCAGCCTCGTCACCATCATCACCATCATTGTCAGCAGCATCATCATCGTTATTCTTACCATTATAGATCATCATCATGATCATCATAATCATCACATCATCATCATCATATTCAGCATCATTATCATCGACGTCACCACCGCCATCGAATTTCGAATTCTCATCCTCATCCTCATCCTCACTGATTCATCATGGTCATCGCCATCACCACCACTACCACCATCATCATCCCCTTCACCATCACCATCACCACCACCACCACCACCATCGTCCTCCTCCTCTTCATCACCGTCATCGCCATCGGCATCGCATTTCTAATCCGCATCCGCAGGATCATCATCACCACCAACACCATCATCATCACCGTCACCATCACCATCACCATCACCGCCATCATCATCACCATCATCAGCATCATCATCATAAGCCTCAGCATCATGCTCATCATCACCCAAATGCTTTTTATCACCCGTCTCATAATCATCACCAGCATCATCCTCATCCGCATCATCAGCATCATCGCCATCGCTATCGCAGTGATCATCCTCATCTCTCGTCATCCTCGTCCACATCAGCATCATCATCATGAACACCATCACCATCACCATCATCACCAGCACCCTCATCCTCCCCCTCCCCCCCTCATCCTCATCCTTCTCCTTCTCCTCGTCCCATCAGCATCATTATGCTCACCATGAGCATCATTATCATCAGAGTCATCATCATCAGCATCATCAGCATCACCAGCAACATCACCATCATCAGCACCATCATCATCAGCATCAGCATCAGCATCATCATCAGCATCATCAGCAGCATCGCCATCGCATGTATCATCCGCATCCGCATGCCCTTCCTCCTCTTCCTCTCCTTCCCCTCCTCCTCCTCTCCATCATCATCATTACCATCGGCATTGCATTTCGCATCCTGATCCTCCTGCACCTCCTCCTCATCGGCCTCCTCCTCCTCAGCATCATCACCATCACCAGCATCGTCATGATCAGCACCATCATCATCATACTCATCAGCATCATCAGCATCATCATCAACATCATCATCGCCATCGCGATTTGCATCCTCATCCGCCTCACCCTCCACCTCATCGGTATCGCCATCGCACTTCTCATCCGCATCCTCATGTGCATCAACATCCCAATCATCTCCCTCCTCCTCCTCCTCCTCATCCTCCTCGCCAGCATCAGCATCATGATCAGCAGCATCGCCATCGCCATCGCCATCGCATGGCTCATCCTCGTCCCAGTCCCCATCCTGCTCCTCCTCCTCCTCCTCATCCTCCCCCCCCTCCTCCGCATCGCCATCGCCATCGCCATCGCGTTTCTCATCATCATGATTATCCTCATCCTAATCCTCCTCCGCAGTAGCATCATCGCCATCGCCATGGCAGTTCACATGATCATCCGCATCCTCATGTCTATCCCCCTCCTCATCATCATCATCTTAATCGTGATCATCATCATCACCACCATCAACATCCTCATCCTCATACTCATCATCGTCATCGTCGTCGTCATCATCATAAGCATCGCCATCGCCATCGCAATCACCATCACCACCATCATCACCATCATCACCATCACCATCATCACCATCATCATCATCACCATCACCATCAACATTAATCGAAGTATCATCAGTATCATCATCAGCATCCGCATCGTTATCCCCATCCCCAATATCATACCACCATCGTCACCATCACCACCATCATAACACCATCATCACCATCACCATCATCAGCAGCATCATCGTCATCACCATTGCCATCGCAGTTCCCATCTTCATCTTCATCCTCATTATCATCATAATCTGCATCATCAGCATCCTTAGCAGTATCATCACCACCAGCCTCATCATCATCATCATCATCATCATCATCATCATCATCATCATCATCATCATCATCATCAACAGCATCATCAACATCATCATCACACTCGCCATCGCACGTCTCATCATCATCAGTCCCCTCGTCTCCATCATCCTGATCACCATCATGCTCGCGATCGCCATCGCAGCTCTCACCCTCCCGATCCTCCTGATCATCATCATCATCATCATCATCATCAGCAGCAGCAGCAGCAGCATCACCATCATCAGCATCACCTTCAGCATCATCGTAAATGGAATCAGCATCATCATCAGAATCGCAATCGCCATCGCATTTCTCCTCCTCATCCTTCTCGTACTCCTCCTCATCATCATCATCTCAATCGTCATCCTCATCCTCCTCATCCTGGTCGTCATCATCATCGTCATCCTCATAATCAGCATCATCATAATCATCCTACTCAGAATCATAATCATAATCATCAGCAGCAGCACTATCATCATCAGCAGCATCAACATCATCATAATCGCCATCCCATGTCTCATCATCCTTAGTATCGTCCTCATCCTCCTCCTCCGCCTCATCTTCATCATCATGAGCATCATCATCATCATCGCCATCGCATTTCTCCCCCTCCTCCTCCGCCTCATGATCATCATCATCATCATCATCATCATCATCATCATCATTATCAACATCATCATCATCTTCAACCTCCTCAATCTCCTCCTCATCATCGTCGTAACCAAAGACAACACCATCACAATCACATCATCATCATCATCATCAGAAGCAGCATCATCAGCACCATCATCATCATCAGCAGTATCGTCATCATCATCATCATCATCACCATCATCATCATCATCAGCATCATCATCACCACCACCACCATCATCATCATCATCATCATCCAACTACTCCTCTTCCACAGCAATCGCATGAAACTTCCTCGTCCGCCCCACCCTCCTCATCCCATCAGCATCATCATTACCAACCTCACCATCACCACCGCCATCCCCATCGCATGTCTCCTCCTGGTTCTCATCCTCATCCTCTTCCTCCTCCTCCTCCTCCTCATCATCACCGCCATCGCATACCTCATTATCATCCTCCTCCTCATCCGCCTCCTCCACCTCCTCCTCCTCATCATCATCGTCGTTATCACCATCATCGATAGTACCACCATCAACATCACCATCGCCATCGCAACCGCCGTCGCATTTCTCATCCTCCCCCTCATCCTCCTCATCATCACCATCACCATCACCATCACCATCATCATCGCCATCGCTATCGCAGTCCTCACCCTGATCCTCCTCCTCCTCCTCCTCATCATCATGCGGGGAGCTGGCCCGAACCAGCTTCTCGGTTGCTGCGCGAGGCCCTTGCGCCTGCTCGGCCACGTGCGAGCGCGGGCGATAGCCGCCCCCCGCGCCCTTGGAGAGAAGCTCGGGGGCGACAACGCCGAGCGCGGGCGACCGAGGCCCGAGTGCAGCGGCCGAGTGCGCCCGCGGGGGCCGCCAACGCGACGGGCGCAGACGCGCAGACGGCCGAGGGGCGAACGAGGAGGCCGGCACGGTCAAAACCCATGCAAGGATGCACAGTAAGGATGCCACACCCTTGGAAGTCCCGTTTGCCATTTGGACGTCAGCATCGGCTCAGGATGGGCCGAAGAAACAGGGATGCAAGGGTAGCCTTGATGAAGCAGCGCATCCATACTGTGGACCTTGTCTGTAGCCAAGACACTGCCCCCGACGCCAGTGTTGGCCCTGAGCGGGGCGTCGACGCCTTCTGCGCCAAGCTGGCCGCCGATCCCTGTCTTCGCCTCCGTGCTCGGCCAAGGCGGCGCGGGCAGCGAAGCACCGGCGAAGCGGGCGGCCGGGGCAGGCGGCGCTTGCGTGCCAGGTCTGGCGATCCTGGAGCAACTGACGAGGCGCGCACACCTGCCCAAGACTTCCACCAAAATGCCCGTCAGCCAACAGAGACGGAGTCGACTACTCCCTCAACGCTCAGGGCTAAGAGAAGGCGGCCGCGAGCTCGAGGCGACCAGGCTGGAGACCCGCGCGCCATCGTCGCAGAGTCCGGCTCATGCGGCACTCACGGAGGACACCTTCCCCGATTGCGCGCGCCTGCGCTGCGATGACCCCAAGCGCGCCTGCGCTGGCTGGGCGGCGGTCAGCTTCGCGGGCGAGGGCAGCCGCCGCACCGCTGGGGGCGGTCTCTTCGCCTACCCCTGAGGGCCAAGAACGGGACGGGAGGCTGTCACCGAGGCTCTGCCGCGCGCCCTGCCACCGATCAGCACAAGGAGCGACTCAGCGCTTGCCGCGTCAGGTCCGCAGTAAGCGCAGGCGGCCGCCGCCAAACGCGGAGGAGAGGGCCGCGACGTGGAACTTACCATGACTTCCGCCGGTTGAACGCAGCGGCGCAACTTCCAAACGGGGGCGCGCCCCGGCGGCCGCCGCGGCGGCGGCTGCGCTGACACGTGCTGGACCTTCCACGACGGGCGCGCCTGATCCGCCGCCTCAACGACCACAGCGCCACCGCGGCGACAAGTCAGCCCGACGCGGCTGCCACGCCCGCGGGCGCAGGGTCGGCCCGAGCGTGCCAGATCTGCCGCACACGGACCTGCCGTGGCGGAGGAGCGGGCGGGGCAGGGAGGGGGGGCCATGGGAGCGCGCTCGGCCGCCGTGGTCCCGCTGCGGCGGCGGCCGCCCCCGCGCCGAGGGGCCGATGGCGCGGCCGCGCCGCCGAGCAAGGGACAGCCCATCGCTGTAGGGCCAACGGCTGCCGCCCCCCAAGTGGCCACCGCAGCGGCCCTCCGCCCCGCGCCGCATGGACAAGGGATACAGTTGCTCGGCCACAAGAAACCTTCCACAAGAACTCCAACCCTGAGATCCCAGGACGTCCATCGATGTTTGGTGTTGGAACGTCACGCTTTCCATTGCGAGCCAACCCAAGAAACTCAGGGCACGCTGGAGGCAAGCAGGGTGTTTCTTGGCATGGGTTTCAACTGTAGGCCGCGCGGGAAACGCTGCCGCCCAGTCTGCATGGTGGAATCAACCATCTGGCGGCTCTCGCCACCTCGTCGAGGGCGCTAGCCGCGACACTGCTTTGGGCTGGGCGCGCCACAACCTAACCGGCATGGGTATGGCCCAACCTGTGCACAGTGTTCGAGTAGGGGATCGACTACAGAATTGGCTTACCCCAACATTGATGTTTCGTCGGACCTGCGTAAAGAACGTATAATGCTCGTAGATATACGGAACCATATTCGAGTTCGTGTGTATTCGACTGAAACATCAATGTGGAGTAATTCAATTATGTAGCCGATCCTCTACTGAAAATGTGCGTGGGGGCCCCGCATCAGCAGCAGCAAACGCTTGCCCGAACGGTGATCTGACGCCTCCGTCGAGCCAGTGCCCGCCACACCAGGACAACGCGTAACGCAGAGACCCCTTCCTGTACGAAGCGACTGGGCTGATGTCAGGTGCACTGCACTGGGCGTCCAGCCACGCTGCCTTTTCTCGCGATAATGTCTGTCGCACTGAGCTGCGCAGTCAGCCCCGCCAATCGTGACGTGTGGTTGTGCTGATGCTCGTCGCAGTGCACTGCGCATCCATCAAGGTATTTCGGGAATTGTGTGCCCGCTTGCCGCGCCCCCGAAGTTTGCCCCAGGCCTCCACGAGGTGCCAGCCACGCATTGGTGTAGTGGGCGGAGCTGCCGCCACCGCTCTTCGAATCGATGCGATGTCCGTCGCGCGTCTACTTCTCTGAGCACCGTTCTTCAAGCCCCCTCCGCCGCTAACACACGCCTTGCGTGTCCAGGCTGAGCGTCCGTTTGTCGCTTCCTCAGCTGCCCCCGACGTTGTTTGAGGCATGGGAATTGGCACCAACACCAGTTCGGTTTGCGCAAGGAGTCTTAAAGGATTCGCTAGGGATTCGTAGGGTTTCCAAGGGATTCCGCAGGATTCCTAAGGATTCCTAGGGATTCCGAGGGATTCCTAAGGATTCGCTCGGGATTCTTAGGGATTCCTATGAATTCCTCAGGATTGCTAAGGAGTCCGATGGAGTCCTCAGGATTCCTATGGATTCCTAGGGATCCTCCAGGATTCATGGATTCCTAAGGATTCCTATGGATTCCGTATGATTCCGAAGGATTCCTAGGTAGTGAAATCCTTAGGAATCTCTGCGAATCGTAACGAGTCGCTGGGTTTCCGAAAGATTCCACCAGTGACCCGGACGCCCAGGGCGTTCGGTTTGCGCAAGGAGTCGCTGGGGATTCCCAGCGACTCCTTCCGGAATTCCTAGGGATTCCGGGATTCCAAGGGAAATCCTTAGGAATCCTTGCAAATCCGGAGGGTTCCTAAAGATTCCGAAGGATTTCACTAGGAACCCGGACACCCAGGTATGCGCAAGGAGTCTTGGAGGACTCGCTGGGGATTCGCATGGTTTCCTCGGGAACCCTGAGGATTCCTTGGAATTCGTAGGGATTCGCTGGGATTCCGACGGATTCCTGAGGATTCGTTAGGGATTCCGAAGGATTCCTTAGGATCCGATGGATTCCAAGGGATTCCTAAGGATTTCTAAAGATTCCTATGGATTCCTAAGGATTCCTAAAGGGATTCCTAAGTAGTGAAATCCTTAGGAATCCTTGCAAATCGTGAGGATCGGCTGGGTTTCCGAAGGATTCCACTAGGGACCCCCCGGACGCCCAAGGCATTCGGTTTGCGCAAGGAGTCGCTGCGGATTCCTAAGGATTCCTAGCGACTCCTTGCGGAATTCCTAAGGATTCCGATGGAAATCCTTAGGAATCTTTGCAAATCCGACGGATTCCTAAAGTTCCCGAAGGATTTCATTGGGGACCTGGACGCCCAGGGCGGTCGGTTTGCGCAAGGAGTTTTGAAGGATTCGCTAGGCATTCGCAGGGTTTGCTAAGGATTCTTCCGGATTCCTAAGGATTCGTAAGGAATTCCGATGGATTCCCAGACTTCCAGAAAGGATTTCTATTGATTCCTACGGATGCCTACGGATTCCTAAGGATTCGCTAGGGCTAAGGATTCCTAAGGATTCCTCGGGATTTCGTAAGATTCCTAAGGATTCCTCAGGATTCCTAAGGATTCCTACGGATTCTCAGGGATTCCCAAGGATTCGTCAGGATTCCCAAGGAGTCCTAAGGATTTCTATAGATTCTTCACGATTCGCTAGGGTTTCCTACGGATTCTAAGGATTCCAAAAGATTCCTATGGACTCCTCGGCATTACAAGGGATTCCCAGGGGTTCATAGGTAGTGAAATCCTTAGGAATCGTGGCAAATTGTAAGGATTCGGCGGTTTTCCCATGGATTTCACTAGGGACCCAGACGCGCAGGGCGTTCGGTTTGCGCAAGGACTCGCTAGGGATTCCTAGGGATTCCTAGCGACTCTTTGCGGAATTCCTAAGGATTCCTAAGGGAATCGTTAAGGATCTCTGCAAATCCGAAGGATTCCAAAGGATTCCGAAGGATTTGACTAGGGACCCGGACGCCCAGGGCGCTCGGTTGGCGCAAGGAGTCTTGTTGAAGGATTCGCTAGGAATTCGCACGGTTTCCTCAGGATTCCTCAAGATTCCTAAGGATTCTTAGGTCCTCAGGATTCCCAAGGATTCCCGTGGATTCTTGAGGATTCGCTAAGGATTCCGAAAGGGTTCCTAGGGATTCCTAAGGATCCCTAGGGAGCCCTCTGGATTTTTCAGGATTCCGAAGCATTCCTAGGGGTTCCTAAGGATTCCTAAGGGTTGCTAAGGATTCCGAGGGATTCCTATGGATCCCTATGGATTCGCTAAGGATTCCTCCGGATTCCTATGGATTCTTAGGGATCCTTCAGGATTCTTATGGATTCCCAAGGATTCCCGAGGATTCCTCAGTATTTCTTTGGATTCTGAAGGATTTCTAAGGATTCCTATGTAAATCTTTAGGAATCTCTGCAAATCGTAAGGGGTCGCTGGGTTTCCGAAGGATTCCACTAGCGACCCTGACGCCCAGGGCGTTCGGTTTGCGCAAGGAGTCTTGAAGGATTCGCTAGGGATTCCCAG
>CAUYUJ010005570.1:78346-100863 GCA_963575745.1 Prorocentrum cordatum
GCTGCTCGCGCCGCCATGCAGCGCTCAGCAGCACGGCTGCCAGTAGTACCCCCGCCGCCATCGCCCAAGCTCCCAAGCCGACCGGGAGCACGAGGATCAGCAGATTCTGACTCTCCACCGGGCTGACCTTGAGCACGTAGCCGTCTGCGCTGCCAGCCGTAGCGGCGAGCGTCGTCATGGTCAGCGCTGCTTTGGGCCAAAGCGGGGTCGGGCTCCTGCCTGCACGGCGCGCGCCCTCGGCCCCATGGGCCGGCGGCGCCGTGAGCTCGGACACATCCGTCGCCATGTTGGTCGAGATGCCGCGCATGGGCTCGTGGCTCTCCCACAGGTACCCGTGGAAGCTATCGGAGGCCCAGCGCCCGAAGCGCTTGACGCGCTGCAAGTCGTCCACGGCGTGGTACATCGCTGTCGCGCCCCCGATGCGGAGGCTGTGCGAGCCGATCTCCTCCTTCCGCAGCCCGGCGGCAAGCCCTGCGATCGTCAGGTAGTGCTGCACCTCCTCGCGACGGATGGGCGCTCCGCTCGCCCAGCGGAAGAGTGGGAGCTCCTCCTCGCTCCCCCGCAGCCTCTGCGGGTAGTGCCGCTCCAGCTGGCGGAGTGCTGCCACGGGGCACAATGATGTGCCCGTCTCGTACTGGTTCCGTACGCATCCCACGTTGTACTGGTCGGTCTTCGAGGAGGTGATGTGGAGCACCGCCTCCACCGCGTCCTTGAAGGCACAGGGCTTGTTGTCGCCACTGCGGCCCGTGACGTCCACTCCACGCACAACGCGCTCTCGACCCCATGTCTTCCCGGGCTGGACCAGGTACTCGGACGCCCTCAACATGAAGAAGAAGGCCACCGCCACGGCGGCCCACAGGACAGCGGTGTCCGCCTCAGGGAGGTCCGACTGGTCCTTCAGGAAGCCCTGAAGCCACAGGAGCATACGAGGCGTCACTGGCCGCTTCCTCCCGCTCGGCCCTTGGCCTCTCCGGAGGCCGGCGAGCGTGGACCAAAGACGGCCTCGGTGGAGTAGAGGATCTGGGTACCCGACCACGAGGTGGGCGAAGCGCACTGCGAACAACTTCTGTTTTACCGTACCCTCCGTGCGCTTCAGCACCTTAGCCAACACGATGACGAAGCCCAACAGTGCCTCCTCGTTGGCGTGTCGCTCCTCGCGGTCGCGTCCCTCCAGCCAGGGCGACTCCCCTTGGGCTGCTCTGAAGCTCTGCCACTGCTTCCGGCCGGTCTCGTAGCCAGCGCGGGTTCCCTCGGACGGTCGCAACATCAGCGCCTCACGCTTCTGCTCCTCGATCCACCGGCCGTAGTCGTCCCCTCCCAGCATCGGGTGGTCCGGCAGGGCGATGGAGGCACGAGCGCGGCCCAGGGCGACCGGCTTGACCAGGCCCTGGGTCTCCACCTTCTTGCCCCGGTTGGGGCTCTTCTTCCGCCGCTTCTTGGGGATGTTGACGACTGCGTCCAGGTCCACCTCCTCCGCGTCGGGGGGGGGCTCGGGGCCCCGCACGAGGTCCTCCTCGATGGCCTTGAAGCGGACGCCCTGGCTCTTGCGCCTCGCTTTATGGACGTCGTCGCTCAGTACCCCAGCATGCTGGTTGTCCTCTGGCCTGTCAGCTTTCACCTGGAGCTCGCTCCGCGCCCATGCCCTGAGCCACCGTCGGGTCGTCTCCCAGGCGGCCGTTTCTGCGGGATCGTGGCAGCCGCCTGCCCGCTGGGTGGTCTGCGACAGTGCGTCCGCAGCAGAACCAAGTACAGCTCTCGCCGTCTCTGGCGGCAGGGACCTCGCCGCTTCCCGCATCAGGGTGGCCTCGGAGTCGCCTCGGGCTCGTCGCTGCACCCACGACGCCTCGTCGCCTCCTTGCACGATCCAAACTTCTTCCGGCGACAGCGCCCTGATGCGCCCGCCACTGCGTCCTGGGACGTGGATCAGGGTCCCTCCCGGTCCGCCCGGGCCCTCAGCGGGCCAGCGAACCGTGCCGATCGGGCCGTCGACTGAGCAGACCAGTTGCTTGGTGCCGGCGATCTTGATGTGGCCGATGCCCTTGGGCAGTGTAGGGTCGGAGCCCCCACGAGCTGCAGGGTCCCAGGTGACGCTCCCCTCGTCGTCGAGCCAGTGGTGACAGCCTTCGCTGGGCTTGTCCTTCAGCGCGTGCTTCACTCCATGGGGACAGCGGCGCGCCGGCGGCATACGCATGCCCGCCAGGCTAACGCCTGCTGGCCCCTTGCCCGCCACGATCAGGCTCCGAGCTCGAGCTGTCATGTCGCCGTAGTGGGTGCAGACGACCTCCAGATCGTACACGCGGTACCCCAGCTTGCGCAGCACCTTGACCACGCGGGTCAGGTCGAGCTTGCCCGGGGCGTCGACCACAACAACTTGTGGCCTCGCCCTGGTAATTGAGGATGCCAACTTCTCGACTTCAAAGCCCTTCGGGTCCAGAGACAGCGTGCACATGATCCAGTCTACCCCCGTGGAGTCGCCCGTGGTCAGCTCGCCACCGAGCTGCTCCCAGGCTCGCCCGTAAGTCCCCAGTGGGATTCCCAGCTCGAGGCCCCGGCGCCCTGTGAGGGCGAGGTTGCGTGGCACCGCTGCTGGGGTCCCCAGCGCCCGATGCCGGAGCGCTGACTCCGCAATGGGCCCATCTTCTCCAGGTAGCCGCAGGAGGTGCTCCTTGGCCTCGGCCAGCATCCTCCCCCATTCCTCGGGCGGCTCGATACGGGTCCACCCTTTGCGAAGAAGCTCGGAGTGGACCTTCTTGGCCTCTTCCCGCGACAGCCAGTCCGCGATGTCGTTGTGGTAAGTGCGTATGTACAGCGCGGTCGTGCTGAACCCGTAGCAAGCCTCCAGGCGCTGGACGAGGCGAATGAGGTGCCGTGCCAGCGGGTGCTTGGGCCGCCTCCTGGAAATCCACGACCGCACGTTCATGTTGTCGGTGACGTAGAAGACCAGCTCGCCTTGCCACTCGCTACCCCTAGCGGCAGCTAGGGCTACAAACGCGAGCAGCTCCACGATGGCGATCGCCCAATCTTTCTCGGCCCCTGGGTGGCCCAGCACGTCCTCCAGCTGGCGTAGGAGCGGGGCGGCGTCCACGGCCATGTAGTGAGGTGGCATCGCTTTGCTGCCGGCCACTGCCCGCCCCCAGTCGATGCTGCCGATGGTCGTCGTGGTTGCGTCCCCCCCAGTCCATCTCGTCCGGGCGGCGGCCCCTGGGAGTGCCAGGCGCTCGCGCGGCCCTAGACAGGAAATGAAGCTCGCCTCGAAAGTGGACGCCCAGGCCTCGGGTGCGTCGAAGAGCACCCGCAGCAGCTCGAGGGTCTGGCCCCACTCGTCCCAGGCAAGGGCGACCTCCTCAGCGCTACCTCGGGGTTCCGCCCAGGCTGCGCTGAGCCCACCGCCGAGGAGGCGGTCAATGACCGGCAGCTCGGGCTTGATAGCTGGCTGCGTAGCCACCCAGAACTGGGCCGACCCCCTCAGCTCCTGGACGACTTTGATGGGAACCCGTCGGCATCCATAGCGAAGCTCGTCGATCGCCAAGAGGTGGGCGGCTTTCACGCACTTGGGCTCGGGGAGCCTCGAGCGCTGCTTGTCTACATCCAAGTATAGGCCCCAGACCAGCTGCTCTGCCTGGAAAGTGCCCTCCTCTGCCATCTTGTCGACGTTGATCGCGTCGTCGCCCCAGACGCGCCGCATGCTCGCGTCGCAGTCGGCTGCGCTGAGCCAGGGCCGAAGGCCGACCAGCGGCTCGACCAAGACGCCGTCGTCCATCAGCCACTTGGACGACCAGCGCACTGTGTCGTTGACCGCTGGGTCTGGTGGGCGGCGCCGCTCGTGGTCCCACTTGGCACTCCAGGCGAACGCCATGTACTCGCCCGGCGACCCCGACCACCCGAAGACCATCACGCAGTGGATCATGATCACGCGCGTGGTCAGACCCACGGCGTCGCCGGGGAGGGAGGTGCCAAACTCGGCCACGTCCTCGTCGCGCACCCAGTGCCACTTGAAGGCCCGCGACACGTCCCGCTTGGCTATCACCTGCGGGACGCCCGGGTGGCGTGCGGACCACCAGAGTGACAGGCGCACAAGAGCTTCGTGCTTGGGCTGGAGCGCTGGCGGATGCAGCTCTTTGGGCGAGTCTCCATTGGCAACCCTCATATCATGTATGGGGCGTCCCTCGCTGCTCACTGTGCGGTCCGGCAACATCTTAGGCACACGCCCTGACGGGCTCTCGATGAGCTCGGAAGCGGACAGGGCGGCCTCGGCCTCCGGAGTGGCCCAGAGCACGGCGCCGTAGGACGTGTCCTTCCAGGCCTTGGCGTACATTTCCAGGGCATGGTCCCTCGCGGAAGCGTGGGGCTTGGCTATAGTCCGGCGCCTGGGCTGCTGCCTCCGAACGGGGACGCCCCTGCTCGCCATCTCCTGGAGGTACAGCCGGTGATCCTCCTCGAGCGCCTCGCCGAACTCGGGATCGAGCACTCCCCCGAGCGGGTTCCCGAGGGCGAGCTCCCGTTCCTCGCGGAGCCTCGCTGCTGCTGCCTCCACGCTCCCTGCGGCGAGTAGCAGGCGGTTCCCCAGGTCCGTCACCTCTTTCACCAGCTCGGGAGCAAACTCAGCATGCTCCAGGCACCAGTGCAAGTACTCCTTGGCCTCGGGGGTGCCAGGCCGGGGTGTCACCGGCGATGATCGACTCTCGTCCTGGTGTGCCTCCGCACAGCCCTTCTGGTGCGCGCCTCGGCGGGTGTCCGCCGGCGGCACCTCAGGGCCTCCGCACCTGCGCCCTGGATCCCTCGGGTCCGGGGCGGAGCCGCGCCCCCGGCTCTCATCCTGGGGCGACCTCGCTCGCAGCCGGCCTCGGGTGTCAGGGGCCATCGTCTCGGAGGCAGATGACTCTGAGTCGCCAGGAGTGCCCCCGGGGGGCTTCATTCCCCCAGAGGGGGCTGCTCCTCCACTCCGCCGGCGGCTGCGGCTGCGAGCGCTTGGGACATCCCGACCCTCGTACTCCTCGACGTAAGTCTTCTCAGTCGCGACGTAGATGGGGTCCAGGATTCCACCACCGGCCTGTTCGTCTCGTGGAATGCCTAAGCTCGTCATCTTGAGCTTCAACGTCTCGTGCTCCTCCACGTAGCGCGCCAGGATCTCGCCGAGCTGGCGAGGCTCCGGCGGCAGGGATGGGTCCGTCGGGTCGGCCCCGGGATATGCCTGCATCAAGACGTCGCTGATCTGCCCGATCCCGTTCAGATACAGGATATCAGCATGCTGCAGGTCGTGGCTCCTGCCACCCCTCCGCACGTCGTTGAAGTTCTTGACGAATCGTCGAGCAGCGTTGCACTTGTGGACCCCCCCACGGCAGGCTACGCCCGGGTGCGCCTCGGCAACCCGGCGTCCCATCTCCTCCGAGGTGGTCTCTGGGTCCTCCTCCGCTTCGGGCGGAGGAGGGGCCTCCGTGGGCACCTGTGGGCTGTGGGGCTCTGGGGGTGCGCTGGAGGCCCTCTGGTCCTCGCGCTCCCGCCGGCGCGCCTCGCGCTCGAGCCGGGCAGCGCGGCGGGCCTGGACCTCGTTGCGCCTGATCTCCAGCTGTCCTACCACGCGCGCCGCGCTCAGCTCCTGGTCGCCGCCCTCGCTCGCTGCTCGGGCATGCTGCCCCTAAGCTTCAGCGAGCTGTTCCTCGACTCGCATCAAAGCGCCTGAACTCCTCGAAGTGCCACCGCTGGACGGGGGTACCGAGCTCGCTCGGGCGCCGCCCGCTGCTGCCGCCACTTCGCTGAACGTTGGGGCTGGCTGGCGGCCACTGCCGGTTGCTGAGCTCGCTGCGGCCCCGCTCGGCCTTGCCGGCGCTGCTGCTGCTGCTGCCGCTCTATCAGCAATCCTGGCCGTGACTCTCCGCTGACCCTCCTGGGCTGTGGCACCAGGTGCGGGTTGTTGGTCCCGGTCCCACCGGGGGCTCCAACTGGTCCATTCCTTGGGCGGCTTCAGCGTGGCCCACAGCAGCAACTTCTCGCCGGGGCGCACCTCTTCCTCGTCGTCGAGAGGTGGCCCATATGCCCCTGCAGTATCGTCATCCTCTGTGTACTCGAAGAGGTACAACTGGTCGGCGTCGAAGAAGCCCCCGGACAGTGTCTCGGCGACCCTTAACCTTGCCTTAACCTCTCCAGCCTCGAACGGGCCCCCCTTGAGCAACACCCACTGGTCCCCCTGCTGCGGGACGAAGACCCGCACCGGGCTGGCCCGCGACGCCTCGTCCTCGGCTTCCCTCGCCTTCTTCTGGCGGCGGTTCTCCTCCTCTTCCTCCTCGGGGCTCTCGCCCCCGTCGCCGTCATCATCGCCACCTCCGCCAGATCCGCCACCTCCGCGAGCAGCAGTTTCGCGTGCTTCACGCTTGCGCGCCTTGTTGCGCTTCCAGCCCCCTCGCTTGCCACCTCGTCTGCCACCACGCTTCTCGTCGCCACCCCATGTGGTTATGGCTGGCTCGCCGTCGGTCTCCACCTCCACCTCTTCCTCACCTCGGCCTTCGCCCTTTGAGCTTAGGCCATCCGCCTCCGCCTCGTTCCTCTCCAGGTAGCCGTCCTTTGAACGACCACCTCCCTGGTGGCCCTTTGAGCCCCCCTCGAATTCGACCTCCATTGAGCTTCTCCATATCGAATGAGGTAGGCAGCAGGTGTTGGCGCTCTGCTCCAGGCTGCCGCATTTCACGCTATGCTCGTGCTCGTCGGTGGCCCCATCTGCGGTACCGCCGCCCTCTCCCGCACAGGTCGGAGGCTGAAAAGAGGGGGGGGGTTCTTGTTCCAGGGCGTCATAGCGCCCGGCCCGCGCCACCTTGTCTTCCAACTTCTCCTCCAAAGCCCGCGCCTCGGCATCCATAGCGGCGATCTGTTGTTCCAGCTTCTCTGGGGCGGTGCCGGCAGCCGCTGCTTTGAGCACGGCTGCCCAGGCAGCGCACAGCCGCGGTGCATATTGCCCTGCGTGCTGGGTCCTCCGCATGCCCCGCAATCCCAGCCCGAAGCCTGCGCTTCCCAACTCTCCTTTTACCGCTGCACTGAGCTGGGGAGTACCGCTGGGAACACGTCCTCCACCTTCCAGGTTGGACGGGGCCTGCTTGCCGAGGGTGAAGCGGAGCTCGCCCTCGGGGGTCTTGCCGAAGTAGAGGGCCCACTGGCTCTCCGGCAAGGCGGAGTAGTGCCGCTTGGTGCGGAAATCGATCCTCGCCCAGTGGAAATTGTCTGGGGCAGCTCGCGCGATGAGCTGGTTCACGCGGATCAGCTTGTCGTCCGGGGGCAGTGTGACGGTGACCCCGTCGCTGTCGAGGCCGTAGTACTCGCCGGCTTCGCTCAGTTTGGTGCTGAGGTTGATCAATTCGCTGGCCTCGGCTTTACTGAGCCGCGTGCGAGCATCAAGGTTGTAGGCTTCTACCTGGGCGTCCGTTAGATCATACGGTAGGCCGCCCTCCAACGTGCGGTGCATGTGATGGCCTGTGCACCTCCTGGCTAGAATCAAGGCATAGGGGTAGAGACCAAGTGATGCCAACCACCAGGTCCGCTTCTGATACCGATGCTGTGGCTCGTCCGGTGGTGCAAGCCCCCACTCGCACATGTCTATGGCGAGAACCCGGGCTCCCGTCGCGCGCATCAAGGTCCGCATGCAGGGGCGATCCCACAGCTTGGGGTACCGCCCATCCCGTGCTGACGACTCGATGAGGAACTCTCGTCCCGCTTCGTAGCCCCTCTTCGCCCCGATGCACGCGAACTCCCCGAATATGTTGCCGTCGATCTCGATCTGCCGCTCCCCGGTTCCATCTGGGCACTCGAAAGTCCTCGTCCCTCCTGCCGCCAACTGCCAGGGGCAATGGCTCACGCAGGGTGGGGCGAACTGCAGCACGTTGGCCTCGTCGGGGCCAGGGGGCGCGCTGAACTCCTGGTACAGGCGCTCTCGTACCAGTGGGTCGCGTATGTCGAACTGTGGCCGGGGGTCCTTGCCGAGCAACGGCTGCCCGAAGTACTCGACAGACTCGCTGGTGGCGATGCCCGCATCCTTCATGGCCTGCGTCCAACGCCCAGTCCCGGCGAAAATCTCCCGCGTCCTGAGCCCCCATGCGAACGCTGGCCTCAATCGCAGGGGCTCCAAGTCCCCGAAGTCTGGACACTCCACCTCGGTGGGGAGCTCGACCGCGGCGGTTACACCGCCGGCGGCTCTCCCACGCTGCTGCTGCTGTGCTGCCAAGGCTCTGCAATGCTGGCATGGGGGGGGCTTGCTGGCCACCACCGGGCTGCCATCCTCCTCCGAGGCGAGGTACGTCTCCCAGCCCATGGTGGGGAGCTCCTTGAGGTCCTTCCCGCTCGTGGCCCAGGTGCGGATGAGCTCGTCCGCTACTCGCCGGCCGTCGGCCCCGGGCGGTGGGTGGAGGACACGCATATGCCCGCGATGGATAATCACGTGGCACTCCTGCTTGGGCTCTCCCACGGGGAGGACCGTATCGATATCCAAATGACCCCAGTGGTCTGCACGCCATACTCTAAGCACCACCTCCTCCAAGGCTTCGCATGGGAAGAGGGCGACGCATCGGAAATCTTTGTCGTGGTCGCGATGCACTGCGTCGTGGATGTGCATCCGGACCTCGGCTTCCCTGGGAGATATCCAGGGCGGGGCATCGGCGAGACCTGCGGCTGCGTCGGTAGCCTTCTCCAGGAGGTCCCTGCGGATCTCGAGGGCCAGGTCCTTGACCTGCTGGGCGTCGGGTGGAGTCTCCAGATGTACCCAAAGCTTGGCGGCTGCCAGGTGAAGTGGGAGACACTGCCGCTCTTCTGAAACACCGGCGGCCACCTGTAATCGCTTGGCGATGCACTCGTCCAAAGGCAGCTGGTCCTGGTAGTCGAGGTAGCGCCAAGTATGGCCTTGCACTGTGACGGAGCCTTGACCTACCGATTTCTCAGCGTCCCACCTCACTGGCGTTATGATGACATCGGGGTCGGCTCCCAGGTTGCCAGCCTTCGCCCCAAGGCGGTCCAGCAGCTCGCTAGCTTCGGCGGCCAAGGTGGGTCCGCCTTGGCTCGTCGCCTCGAGGAGCACCTGCTCAACCGAAAGCTCCTCTCCGCGCCCGCGGGCGCACGCGAGACGCGCCAAGACGTGCGACCGCATGTAGTCACTGGCATGGCTCACGGGGTCGAGCGCCCCGCTCTCTTGGACGGCCTCGAGCAGCTTCCGCTGGGCCAGAGCTCCCTCGTCTGCGCAGACACTCGTCCCGATCAGGGCCGGGCTGTTGGCCCGCGGGTCCTCGAGCCAGGTCGCATCGGGCCCCTGAGCGGCTTCTCGAAGCTCTGACTCCAGCTCGGTGCACTGGACCTCGGCGTACTCGTCGGGTGGCGCCCAACCCGTCTTGGAAGGTTGGCTCTCCGCCGCGCCAGCGCCTGCAGCCCGTTTGCTGTCCGCCTCGGTCTTCGCCTGGGCCCTCAGCTGTGCAATTCTCCCGTTGACCGACGCCGGGTCGATCTTGGTGGCGTTGCGGAGCCCTCCCCGCCTGAGGAGCTGGCACTGCACGGTCCAGTGCACGTCCTTCAGCCCTTTGATAAGCTCGTGCGAGTGTGAGCACCCCGCAGTTCCTTTCTTGCAACCTATCCAGGTCGAGTTGTCCCAGCAGAGCGGCTTGCCCTGCTTGTCGCAGGGCGCATGCCGGACCGACAGCTTGATCTCCTGGGCGTTCAGCCGCTTGCCCGCAGGGTACGCGGCCCGTGCGGAGCTGGCCTTCGGCTGGGCCTTGGCCTTGGGCTTCCTCTTGGGGGTGGCACCAGCTCGCTGTTCCTGAGGCTCGGCGGCTGGTTCTTCTCCCCCTCCTCGGACCTCCCCAGCTTTGCCCGGGGCGCCACGCACCCCGTGCATCGAGTCGTTGAGGACGGTCTGAAGGTAGCGCTGCTGTCGCGGGCGTACGACCTCTTGGTAATAGCCTGTGGGAGACTCGAGGTCGAAGACGTTAGGGAAGACGAAAGCTGGGCGTCCGTCCGGCCTGGGAGCAAAGGCCACCATCTTGAGGTCCTCCTTCCTGGGGTTGTCCGTCTGCAGCATGCGCAGGAGGCCTCGTTTCTTGTCTCGGAGCCGCTCGCACCAGGTCGCCCACAGCTCTTCCCACAACTCGTAGACGAACTTGGGCGGGAAGGCGTGGTCGTCCTTCTCACACTCCCGTGCGAGAGTCTCCAGGCAGTCCAGGCGCTCCTTGACGTGCTCCCGCCCGAAGACAAGCCCGAAGAACCTGGTCATGTTCTGGGCCTGCCGCTTCCACTGGTCGAAGACCACGGGGGCCCTGGGCCTGGGCTCCAGCTTGGTGTCGTGTGGCGCGCTGTACCTGTCGAACGCGATCGTCTTGCAGGTCGGGAAGTCCGCCACAGATGCCGACCACGGGGCCAGGTTGTCCAGGCTGCTGCCGCCGAAGCTGAGCGAGGCGCACGCCATTGCGATCCGGTTGGACACCGTGGTGGGCGTCTCGACGGCGAGCATGAGGGCCTTGTTCTGCTCGCAGGTCCGGCGCAGAGCGTAGAACAGCTCGCGTCCGAGGACCTCGTCGCAGACCTCCACGGTCAGCTGGCCGCAGCCGCGCGCCAGGTAGACGTCCAACTCCTCGGCCCGACCCAGCGCCGCCACTGTCCCACGCGGAGCTGCCTTGTCGCCCTGCCGGGCGTTGGCAACCCCCTCTAACGCGTGGAGCATCCTGGCGGTGTTCGCGTCCAGCGCTGCCCCGGGCTGCACGAGGCCGAACGGGTCGGCACCCCCACTGTCCTCTCGGGCCCCAGCAGCGTAGCGTGCTGGTGCTGTGGTCAAACCTGGAGGCAGGCCCAAGTCACTGACGTGCTGGTCGTAGCAAAACAGGGACCTGATGTTCGGCGCCTGGGGGCGGACGACCGGGCCCAACCCAGCCGTGGTAGCTGGGAGGCCGGCGTCCCGTTGTCCGACGGGGAAGGCCGGCAGGACGACCGCTGGCGAGAGTGATGGATGTGCTTCGAACAGGGGCGCGCTGTCGGCCGTGGAGGCCGGCGGCCCCTGTGAGCGGTGGTGCTCGGGTGAGAGCTTGAGGAGCTCTTGGAGGCTGCTAGGCGATGCCTCTGGGGTCTGTGGTCGCGAGGGCACCTGCTGGAGCACCTCCCAGTTGCCAATGTGCCCATCCAGTCGTACGAGCTCCTCAGGCTCATTCGTCTGCTGCTTGAGGTATCGAGCATATCGGATGAGGCCGGCGAGCACCTGCTGGGCTTCCTCACCGAAGCCAGCAGCCACGCTCTGCACAGCGGCCGCATCGCTTGACCCACGGGCCTTCTCCTCCAAGTAGCAGGCCATCATGTCTCCTCCCTCATCTCCCTGATGACTCTCTCCTGACGCGGGCGCCTCAGAGCTGGCTGCTCGTCCGCCCTCGGCTGACGGCGAACGAGAGTTCCTTCTTGTTGACCCCGAGGGCGGCCTGGGCGAGCTGCTGCGATCGAGCCGCCGCCAATGGCTGCGCAGCTTGGCGTCCGCCTCGGTGGCCTGCGCCTCGAAGCTCGGACTGGGTGCCACGCCCCCCTCAGGGTGCCACTTGACTAGGTCGACCACCTTCTCCTTGAGCAGCCGCCAGCGTGCCTCGCTGAGTGGGCCAGCTCGGCCACCCACGGGCAGACCATGCCAAGCTGCCAGCTTGTGCCAAACCTTCTCGGGTACGTTGGTCGCCGAGACGCCGATGCCGAGCTCCTCGCATCCCAGGGGTGCGTGGTGGAGCAGCTCCTCGATGAACCCTGCGGGTAGGCGTCCGGAGGGTCCTGGAGACGGCGCACGGATGACGCCGTCGGGCTTCGCGAGGAAGCGGATGGCGACGCCTGCTGGGTCTGCCACCTCGAGCGCCAGCGCACCGTCGAAGTAGTCGGCCACCGTGCTAGCCGCGACGGCATCGACTGCTTTCCCTCTGAAAATCATCCACTGCGCCCCCTCGGGCCAATGCACCCTCGCCCGTAGAACGAAATGTTGTCCAAGGGGCATAGGCGGCTGAGTTGGCGGCTGGGGGAAGCCCGGAACCGGCGGCGCTTCGAAGCGCACGCTCGGTGGCCCAGCCGGCGACGGGACGGGGTCGCCAGGGCTGGAAGGCGCCTCTCGCGCAGAGGGCGGGGGTGCGGTGCGCTCTGGAGTGCGGCTCCTGGCTGGGGCGGCAGCTGCCCGCTCTGGTGTGCGGCTCCGTGCTGCAGGACTCCGCCGAGCTCGGCGCCGTAGCCCTGCGAAGAACCCGACTCCTGCTGGGTTGTCGTGTATTGCACGGGCTGCGTCACCCCCAAGGTGTTGCAGACAGAGAGGAACCCCTGAGGCCATGCCCACCGCTTCCCGGAAGCAGGTCACCTGAGAGCACTTCTCGCCGTAGCGCAGGACCATGTAGATCTGCCGGTGATGCTCGCAGAGGCAGGCCGTTGCGCTCCCCTCACTTGGGAGAGGGAGGTCCGAGGCCCGCCCGTCCTCCACCAGCAGCACAGTAGGGTCCCCTCGTGCAGCGTCTCGACAACCCTCGGGAGCCAGTGGGCGCATCTTACCCTTGATCATGAGCCCCACTTTCACTGCCTCGCAAGGGTTGTCTTCGGCATCTACCTCGGACTCGGACTCCTGGTCAAGTAGCCTTGCCACTGACCCCTGCACGCCAGGCTCCGCATCGCCAGTCTTAGGACGGCGGCGGCGCCGGCGGCAGAGGCATGCCCCACAACATGAGCACCACGAGAGGATGTACAGTAGCAACTTGTAGACAAGACCCGTCCCCCTCCAGAGCCAGACGAAGATCCGGCAGGGTGTGAACCTCGAATAGTCGCCGAGGTCTACGATGGCTTCGTTGTCGAGGGCCGCGTACTCCTTGCAATGCAGCTCGTTCTCGCGCCCCTTGCACCCAGTACAGCTCGAAGAGCGGCACAGGTGAAGCCAGCGAGGATCCCGCTGCTCCAGCTCGCGCCGGAAGCTCTTGTCGCTGGCACCCTTCACGGAATCGTATTCCACCCACAATCCTTGGCGGTTGATACGTTCAGGAGACTTCATGTTGAGCTTGAGCCGGGCAACCCTGTAGTCCACCCGGATCATGAGGTCGTTCTGGCCGCGCTTGGAGCCCCGGCCTTCCTTGATGCTCTTGCGATACCAGTCAGTCGTCGGGTCGGCCCCGGTAGTCGGCCCATGCCACACCACGTCGGTGAGCGGCGGGGCCGCCGGCGGAACCAGCTTGTCGAGCTTGACTTCGCCAGGCGCACGGCGCCTCGGGCAAGGGCAGCATGCCAGCACCAAGCCGCAGGTCCAAGCCGCCCAGCTACAGGGTGCGAAGAGCGTCCTCAGGCTGTGGGCCAAGAGCGCGACCATCCCGGTGCCGGCGAAGACCGCCACGAGCCCGGCGATCAGCGGCCACGCGGAGCCGAACAGGGTGAGGCCCATCTGGTCCGTCATGTAGAGCACCCAGCCACCTTCTGAGCTAAGCCAACCTCCTGCCTCGCGAGTCGAGAAGGCAGACCTGAAGCTCCCCACGGCCCTGAAGGTACCCCCACCCATCCCCTCGGCAAACCAGTAGGTGCGGTTGCCGATGTCCTTCCAGCTGATGCCGAAAAGACCCCAACCTCTGATCCAGGACGATGGATCCCCATCGGGGGGGTCGGGGGGTGGGTGGGTCGGGTCCTGGGGAGGGGGCCCAGCCGGCGGCGCGGAGCGCTCGCGCGGCGGTCCCCCTCCGCTGCTTCCTGCAGGCGCAGCGCGCCCGCCGGTAGGGGAGACCCCGTCCGGCGGCGCGCCCACGTGCATCGAGGGGTCCACGGGCACATCGAGCCAGAACTCCCTCATGTCCACGTTGTCGTCGTAGTACGCGGACTCGGCATCGGCGTCGGCATCGACGATCCCGACGGTCATCGCGAGGATCAGCATCAGGGCTGCCGCGCGCCCACGGCGCCGGCCGACCGGCGGCGGCGTCTGGGCCTTGGGGCAGCTCCTCCAGGCGGGCCCCGGCGCGCACGCGCAACCCGCGGCCCCCGCCTGGCACTGCGCCAGCGCCGGCGCGGGCTCGCGCCTGGCTGCTGGCTCGTCGGGGGGGTTCGGCGGCCCCGCCTCGACGGATGCCGCCTCGCCTCTGGGTGCTCCGCGGCTGGCGTGAGCCGGCGCCGCTCGGCGCCCAGGCCCCCCACCGCTGCGCAGCTGCGCGCCCGCGGGCGGCGACGCTGCCGCCCACCAGCCGCGCGGCGCCAGGCGCGGCATCGTGCGGCCGCGGGCGCCCCTGCCAGGCCTGGACCCAGGCCTGGGAGTCTTCTGGCCCCTCCGGGGCCCGGCCTTAGGCCAACTGAGGCCGACCCCCAGCTTGGCCTTAGAAAGGCTTGAGCCGCGGAGCGGCGGTGAAGAGAGAGGGAGAGAGAAAGGGCAAGCAAGAGGCAAGGGCAGGAGCAAGGGAACCGCAAGTGGAAGCCCGCGCCAGTTCTGGAGTCGGGGAGATCCATCAGTTTTACCAAACATCCTATTTGGGTCCCCCGTCGGGGCGCCTTCCTGGAGCAGCCTTGGTGGCCTCTTCGGCCATCTTCGCGGCCTTATGGGTTGTTTGGGGGCTCTATTGGGTAGTTTTGGGGCTCTCTTTCAGGCCTCTTGGGCTGTCTCCTAGCGTCGGGAAGCCAAAATCCTTCGAAACCTCTAGGAAAATCAATGGATTTTCCCCGTTTCGGGCTCTTTGGGAATCGTCTTGGAGGCTCTTGGGGCGACTTGGAGGCCACTTGGGCCATGTGGATGGTATCTTTGACGTCTTGAACCGATCGTTCGGCGATTCGGGGCCCTCTTGGACCATGTTGAGGAGCTCTTGGGCCACTCCTGGTTCGTCTGGAGGCTTGCGTTCGTCCCGGGACCCCCCGAGGGAGATGGCATTCTGACCCGGGATCCCCCCCCCACCCATCCCCTTTCTCCCCCCCCCCCACCCCTCCCTCCACCCCCCCCACCCCTCCCCGGGACCCCCCCCCCCTCGTCAGGGAAGGGATCAAAGGGAAGGGGCTTCCCTTCGACTCAATTTCGACGTTGCTCAATTTGAGGTGGGAGACGGCGACGGTTTGAGGTGGGAGACGGCGACGGCCGTAAGGCGACGGCGACGACAACGGGGAGGGGAGCAGCGAAGGGAACAACAACCATGGCGAGCAGCACCGGGGGGGGACCAGCGAGGGAGGCAACAATCACGACGAACAGCCCATTCCACTCGCCGACAGGGTCGGCGGATTTGTCATGTTTTCTCCTGGTTTCATCCGTAGCTTTCCTGTGCCCAAGTCACCACCACTGCAGATACCCCAGAAATATACCACTTTTGTCTGGCCGCCACTAACGAAATCCCTCTGTACAGGCCGCTACATAAGAATTTTAAGTGTGGAGGTCATTGCAGACCCTCCACACTCAAAATCCTTTTGTAAGGTTTTCGCAAAAGGGATCCTTGCGCAACAGAGTTACAAAGAGTCTTCGGGAGAAACAGAAGGCACGGGAGATAAATAATATCGAGGACGATCAACACGCATGGTGAGTGAATTGGTGACTCAAAGCGTTCCAATCGCTAGGCAACCGACCAAAGCGCTTTGTTGTAATCATGCAAACGGCGGGTCGGACCCGTAGGCCCTCTCAGAAGGCGGCGGGGCGTCTCATAAGCCCTCGGACCTTCTGAGAAGCCGTGTTTCGGAGACGGTTCACAGTGGGAACCCATGCCAAGAAACGCCCTTCTTGCCTCCCGTGTTCCGATGGTTTACTATGGAAAGCGTGACATTCCCACACCAACAAAGAATGTACGTCCTGGGGTCTCAGGGTCGGGTTTCTTTTGGAAGGTTTCATGTGGTCGAGCTCCCACTGTAGACCGTGGAGGCAGCCCCTGTGTGGGAATCCTTCGGAAACCAAGCCACTCTTCACGATTTGCAAATCAAATCCTAAGGATCTCACTACCTAGGAATCCATAGGCACCCCTAGGAATCCCTAGGAATCCTTAGGAATCCTTGCGAATCCTTAGGAATCCCTCAGAATCCATAGGAATCCTTAGGAACCCATAGGGGTCTTGAGGAATCCTGAGGAATCCTTCGGAATCCTTGGGGATCCTGAAGAAACCCTGCGAATCCCTGGCGAATCCTTCAAGACTCCTTGCGCAAACCGAGCGCCCTGGGCGTCCGGGTCCGTAGTGCAATCCTTCGGAATCCCTAGGAATCCTCCAGATCCGCAAGGATTCCTAAGGATTTCCGTGGGAATCTCTAGGAATTCCGCAAGGGGTCGCTAGGAATCCCTAAGAATCCCTAGCGACTCCTTGCGCAAACCGAACGCCCTGGGCGCCCGGGTCCCTAGTGGAATCCTTCGGAAACCCAGCGGCCCTTTACAATTTGCAAAGGCTCCTAAGGATTCCACTACCTAGGAACCCCTAGGAATCCGTAGGAATCCTGAGGAATCCATAGGACTCGCTAGGGATCCTTAGGAATCCATAGGAATCCCAAATAATCCCTAGCGAATCCTTAGGAATCCCTAGCGAATCCTTAGGAATCCTTAGGAATCCGTAGGAATCCGGAGGAATCCCTAGGAAACCGTGCGAGTCGTTAGCGAATCCTTCAAGACTCCTTGCGCAAACCGAACGCCCTGGGCGTCCGGGTCGCTAGTGAAATCCTGCGAAATCCTTAGGAATCCTTTGGATTTGCAAGGATTCCTGAGGCTTTCCCTCGGAATCTATTGGAAATCCTCAGAGAGCCGCTAGGAATCCCTAGGAATCCCTAGCGACTTCTTGCGCAAACCGAACGCCCTGCGCGTCCGGGTCCCTTAGTGAAATCCTTCGGAAGCCCAGCGAATCTTTACAATTCGCAAAGATTCCTGATGATTTTACTACCTATGAACCCCTGGGAATCCTTAGGAATGCATAGGGATCCATCGGATGCCTTATAAATCCTGAGCAATCCCTAGGAAACACCTTACCGAATCGTGAAGAATCTATAGGAATCCATAGGAATCCTTAGGAATCCCTAGGAATCCTGAGGAATCCTTGCGAATCCTTAGGAATCCCTCAGAATCCCTAGGAATCCTTAGGAATCATTGGGAATTCTGAAAAATCATTGGGAATCCTTAGGAATCCTTAGGAATCCGGAGGAATCCTTAGGAATCCATAGCGAATCCTTGAGGATTCCGTGCGCAAGCCGAACGCCCTGGTCGTCTGTGTACCTAGTGAAATCCTCAGGAAACCTCCGAATCCTCACGATTTGCAAGGATCCCTAAGAATTTCGCGACTTCGGAATCCCTAGGAATCCCAACGAATCCATACGAATTCTTAGGAATCCCCTGTGAACGGGTTTGCAGACGGCCCAAGAGCCCCCCAAGAAGCTGTAGGAAGGCTCCAAGAGCACTCCCTATAGAGCTCCAAAAGTCATTAGCAGCATCGTCATCACCTCCTCCTAGTCATCATCATCAGCATGGTCATCATCGTGTTCACATCATTATCATGAGCATCATCCCAACCATCATGATGACAACCATCACCACCATCATCACCACAACAGCATCATCGTCCCCATCATCATCGTCATCGTCATCGTCATCGTCATCGTCATCGGCATCATCATCATCATCATCATCATCATCATCATCATCATCATCATCATCATCATCATCCTGTTCCAACTCCTCATCATCCTCCACCTTCGACATCGGGGTGCCCAGACGCACAAGACGTTCGGTTCCATCATGTCCGATTTAATGGACGGGGGCCAACTTAAGCCCAAAAACCAAATTGAAAACCCTTAAGGTAAAATCTTATGATGGGGCCCAACATGGGCCGCATAAGCTTCCAGAAAACACAAAATCACGCAAAGGACAACGAAACAGCATCAGAAGAACGGTTCACTACTAGGGACCCGGACTCCCAGGGCGTCACCTACTACTACTACTACTACTACTACTGCTGCTGCTACTACTGCTGCTACTACTACTACTACTACTACTACTACTACTACTACTACTACTACTACTACTACTACTACTACTACTACTACTACTACTACTACTACTACTACTACTACTACTACTACTACTACTACTACTACTACTACTACTACTACTACTACTACTACTACTACTACTACTACTACTACTACTACTAACGACTACTACTACGACTACTCCTACTACTACTACTACGACTACGACTACTACTACTACTACTACTACTACGACGACCACTACTACTACTACTACTACTACTACTACTACTACCACCACTACTACTACTACTACTACTACTACTACTACTACTACTGTTATTTCTACTACTGCTGCTACTACTACTACTACTACCACCACTACTACGACTACTAGTATTAGTATTCTTATTCGTAGTCTTCCTGCTCGTATTGTTTACGGCGCCAGTGGCGGCGGCGGCGAGTGTGGCCACCGCACCTCCTGCAACTTGAGGCGTAGAAGAATGTCAAGACCTGTCTGCCAAGGTTTCTGTAATCTTCTGAGGACCCCCCACGGCGAAAGCAGCGCTGCTCCCGAAAATTCTTGAGATCGTCTCATTCCGACCTCCCCCATCATGTTTGCCTCCCTCCTCCCCCATCAGGGTCGTCCTCCAGGGTCGGCGGCACCAGCCGTAAGGCCTCATCAAAAAGAGGCAACTTGTGTTTTCAAAGGAAAATCAAGACACAGCTAGGACAGCCTGTGACGACCGCTGTTCTCACAGCGCATATGATCTACAATAAACTCCTTTTGCAGCGGCCTTCACAAAAGAAGTCCTTTTGCGGCGACCTTACAAAAAAGGATTGAAATTGAGGGTCTGCAGTAGCCCCCATACTTATAATCCTTGTGTAGCAGCCTGTACACGTGGGTTACCGCTGTGGCGGCCTTACAACAAAAAAGGTTGAAAATGTAGGGGGATCTGCAATGCCGGCACCTAGAACCCGGGAGATTCAAAGAGGAGGGCAGGAAAAACGGAACAACTGTAAAAAACATACTTTTTCAAATGAAAAACAGGACACAGCTAGGAACACCTGTTACTGTCGCTGTTTGATATTGCGCAGATACCTTCAACCAGTGAGTTATTTTGTGGCGAACTCACGAAAAGATTGACTTTGCGGGGGATCTGCAGTGGCCTCCACATTTAGAATCCTTATGTCGCAGCCTGTACGAAAGGATTCCTTGTTGTGGCGGCCTTACACAAAGGGTTCTATGTGTGGGGGACTTTGCAATGGCGGCACCTTGAGCCCAGGAAAACTACAGAGGAAAACAAGAACACGAAAACTACAAACAAACATGTGTTTTCACACGGAAAAACAAGACAAATCAAGGAACACCTGCGACTGCCTGGCGACCTCATAGAAGGTCATTCAGTGTGGAAGGTATGAAGTGGCCTCCACACTTAGAACCCCTTTGTAGCAGCCTGCGCGAAGGGATTCCTTCTGTGGCGGCCTCGCAACAAGTGTTTTAAGTGTGGGGGTCTGCAGTGGCGGCACCTTTGCGCAGATGGTCTGCAAGTCAAATCCTTTTGTAGCGGCCTTTACAACATCATTCCTTGTGTGGCAACCTTAGAAGGTGATTGAACTTGTGGGGGATCTGCAGTGGCCTCAGAGTCCGTTTTGTCGCATCCTGTACAAAGGGATTCCTTGTGTGGCGGCCTTGCAAAATTGTTTTAATTGTCGGGAATATGCAGTTGCGGCACCTTGAGCCCAGGACAGCTATAGAGGAAAACAGGGCAAACAGGACAAGCATGAAAACAACGTGTGTTTCCACTATGAAAAATCTAAAAAACCACGGACAACCTGTGATTGTTATGAAAGCATGAAAGCGCCGATAGTCACAGGTTGTCCTTGGGTTTTCGTTTTGTTTCATGTGGACACAAACGGTGTTTTATGCTGTTCCTGTTTTCCTGGTAAGCTTCCGCGCCCCCCCAGGCGCTGCCTCTGGAAATCCCCACAAGCAAAATACATGCACAAATTGATTGGAATATTGATTTTGACTGTCGTTGCCGGTGGAAATTCCCAAATTTCAAATCAATATGCAAATGGATTGCACAATGATTTTGATTGTGGGGAATGGTAGTGGCGGCGCCGTGAACCACGAGCTTACAAGGAAAGCAAACAAACATATGAAAACAATAGAGAAACCACTTGTGTTTTCACAGGGACACATAGGAAAAACCAAGGACAAATTGTGACTGTTGATTTTTGTACTTGTAAACCAAATGGAAACGCTGACAATCACAGGTTCTCCTTGGTTTTCCATATTTGTCCGTGTGGAGACAACGTGTTCCATGTTTATGTTCTGTGTTCCTGGTCAGCTTCCGCGGCCCCCAGGCGCTGCCTCTGGAAATCCCAACCATCAAAATCAATGTGCAAATGGATTCGAAGTTTGATGTTGAGCGTCTTTGTCTCTGGAAGACCCCACAAGCAAACTTAATGTGCAAATGGATTATACATTGATTTTGATTATGAGGATTTATACATTGAATTTGACTTTGGGCTGTTCAACTCAGTTTCCACAATGAGGTTTTACACATGAAGCTCCGCTGTGGAAAACCAAAGAAAAAACATCTGGCTGCAATCGCACAAACGGAGGGTCCTACAGGGCCTGCCCCCTCGGCGCGCCGCCGCGTCTCGCCCAGTGCGCAGTGCAGCAGTGCCCACTGCTCCCCGCCCTGCCGCCGCCCCTTTTCCCCCTCCTCCCTCGATCCCGCTTGCCTCCCCGTCCTCCCCCTGACACTCCAGTCAGTGTCCACGGCATCGTGGCGGATAGGCAGGACATGGTGAATGGCCCAAACCATCGCCGCCACTGGGAAGCGCCCGCTGCTCGCCCTCGGCTTACGGACTGATTGCCCCGAGCCCTGCCCTTAGGTGTCGCACACTGCGCTTTCGGCCCCCGTGCAATCCAAGGTGGTGGCACCAGGAAGCTGATCCCAACAACAAGGTAAAGCCCTCCCACTCCCCACAAACATCACTTCAAGACTCCGGCCCGCTGTCCTCCTCCTCCTCCTCCACCTCCTCCTCCTCCTCCTCTTCATCATCATCATCCTTCCCCCTCCTCACTCCTCATTCTCTGCATATTCGTGAATCTCTCCTCGTCCTCGTCCTGGTCTTCATTACCTTGCTTCCCCTGTTCATTACCAAATTATCCTCCGGGCCTCCTCCTCCCGCCCTTATCCACCTCCCCGCGGACGTACTTAGGATACCCGCTTCGGTGTGCTCTGGGGCGAGACTGTGCGCTGGCGGGGTAGGATAATAGAAAGGATTGGAGAATAAGAGGAAGAGGAGGAGCGGAAACAGAACCTTAAAGAAATATTGGCGGCGCGCAATTGTGGGGTTGGACGAATGTGCAGCCTTGTCAGAAGGATACTTCGAAACCGGGATGGCTTCTTCGAAACACTCTCGGCCTCTTCTTAGAAGACGCCCGGCTCCCCCCGCACGCACCCCCGAGCCTCTTCGTGCTGACTTGGCATAACGGGAGAGGAAGTGGCATGAAGATAAATCTTGTGGCCTCAGAGAATACGGTCCCCGAACCCCGTGGCCTCCCTGGGACCGACCCCTCCATCCTTTCGACTGCCCCGGCGCCCGGGGCGCCCGGGGCGCCGAAGACGGCGAAAAACTATTGGACTCGCTCCCCCATGGGACTCCTCTTTGTCATTCCGAAGAGGCGGGGTAACAGTAGGGGAGGACCAGCTCCAGGTAGGGACACGGCGACTCGTCGCCGACATATCGGCGATGAACCCCCAATATCGAATCCGCACATTCCTTGGCGGGGTGGGTTCATCGGGCCCCCGTCTGCGATCAATGGGCGATTCAGGATCGATGCATCCCCCTGGGCATATCCCCGTCTTCGGTAGTCTTTGGGCCTGAACTCGGGCAACCGAACACCCCTGGGAACACTCTCGGAGAGGCGCAGCTGCTGAAACGCATCCCTAGGCTGGAGCATCGCAGAGAACCGACGAGAACACCCGAAAACCTCAAACCTCGAGTGAATAACCGTCACCTCCTGAGCCGATCACCCCCATACATGAGAGGATGTATTATTCGCGACCATAACGGGCGTTATGGGGGGGGGAATGCAGGGAGGGGAGGTAGCATAACGTAGCGCCTCCCCCCCCGACTGCGGCACGCGGTACCCGACGCACTGCGGCAGTGTTTGGGGCGCACTGAATGGGGGAGCGTTGCGTTGTGTTGGGGGGAGGAGGGGGACATAACGCGCGTTATGGCCCAGAGGCTGTCCCGAGTACACGATACGCTGTTTTCAAATATTTCCGACCAACAAACAATTTGGGGTAAGTCAATTATGTAGTCGACCCCCTCCCCGCACATTGCCCCCGAAAAAAAGAGGAGCAGGCGAGGACGGCAGGGCGGCGGCGGCGTGCACGGCGCAGGCAGGCCGCTCCGCCGCGAGGGCCAGCAGCGCCCCCAAGGCCGTGTCGGCCTGCGCGGAGCGAGGCGCCGCCCCCTCCTCTTTTTCCTCCTCCTCCTCCTCCTCCTCCTCCTCCTCCTCCTCCTCCTCCTCCTCCTCCTCCTCCCCCCCTTCTTCTCCTACACCTACTTCTCCCTTCTCCTCCTTCTCCTCCTCCTCC
>CAUYUJ010005570.1:100963-135788 GCA_963575745.1 Prorocentrum cordatum
TAGTAGTAGTAGTAGTAGTAGTGGTGGTAATAGTAGCAGCAGTAGCAGTAGCAGCAGCAGCAGCAGCAGCAGCAGCAGCAGCAGTAGAAGTAGTAGTGGTGGTGGTGGTGGTGGTGGTGGTGGTGGTTGTGGTTGTGGTGGTAGTAGTAGTAGTAGTAGTAGTAGTAGTAGTAGTAGTAGTAGTAGCAGTAGTAGTAGTAGTAGTACGATGAGTAGCAGTACCAGTAGTGGTAGTAGTAGCGCTCTCGGGGTCTTCTGGGGGGCACTTTGGGGGCTATAATTGAAGCATCTTGGGGGCCTCGAGGGAGCCTCTTGGGAGCCTTTTGGAGCTTCCTGAGGGCCTCGAGGGGCTCTTGGGGCCTCCTGGGGGCCTCTTGGGAGGGCCTTGGGGGCGTTTGGGGGCCTCTTGGGAGCCTCTCGGGGCCGAGGGCTCTAAATGTTCGGATATCCCCTCAAGCAGCACTGGTAAACTAAAACCTCTTGAGCCTAGTAGGCAGGGGCTCAAGAGGGAGGAAAAGAGGGACGTGCACGGCTCAGATGATGACGACGACCCTTTTTGCCAAAGGGGCCGTGCCGCTCCCTGTGCTGGCGCCCGGCGCTCCACGCGCCGGCGCCGTCTTCGGCCACGCGCGGCGGGCCACGCCGCGCCGCCGAGGCACTGTAGTGCCAGGCGGCGCTGTAAAAGTCCAGAAAAGGGCGGGTAGGGAGCCCTGCGGGGCTCCCAGGGTGGGCCAGCTCGGCCTTAGAAAGGCTTGAGCCGCGGAGCGGCGGTGAAGAGAGAGGGAGAGAGAAAGGGCAAGCAAGAGGCAAGGGCAGGAGCAAGGGAACCGCAAGTGGAAGCCCGCGCCAGTTCTGGAGTCGGGGAGATCCATCAGTTTTACCAAACATCCTAGATATCCCCTCAAGCAGCACTGGTAAACTAAAACCTCTTGAGCCTAGTAGGCAGGGGCTCAAGAGGGAGGAAAAGAGGGACGTGCACGGCTCAGATGATGACGACGACCCTTTTTGCCAAAGGGGCCGTGCCGCCCCCTGTGCTGGCGCCCGGCGCTCCACGCGCCGGCGCCGTCTTCGGCCGCGCGCAGCGGGCCACGCCGCCTCCTTCCCCCTGCGAGCGCTCCACCACGCCGAACTGGCTGTAGTGGGACGCGTAGCCGCCGACCTTGTCGGCGTAGAACAGTCCTGGCATCCGCGGCAGGCCGCCGCGTCTGCCCAGCAAGGTGGGTCCGCAGGCGCAGGGCGGCAGGCCGCCGGCGCCCGCGGTGGTTCTTCGTGCGCCCTAGGCAGCAGCCCTGGCTGGGCTGGCTGCCGGCGCCCCCGTAGCCGCCACCGCCGTCCCCCATGACGGCACTGCCGGTTGCCGGGCCGGCGCGGCGCTCTTGCCCTCAGGCGCCAGCTGCCGCCGCGCCGCGCCCAGCTGCTCGCAAGCGCAAAGTTGAGCGCGGGCGCCAGGCTGAGCTCAGCCGGCGCCGCGCTTCCGCTCGCACGGCGTATGCCGGCGGCGGTGGTTCCCACGCGCCCCGCGCGGCAGCCCTGGCTGGGCTAGCCGCCGGCGCATCCTCGAAGCCGCCGCTGCTGCCCCCTTGGCGGCACTGCCGGGTGCCAGGCCGGCGCGGCGCCTGCCCACGGGCAGCCTGGCCGCGGCGCGCGCCCCGCCGTTCGCAAGTACGAAGCTGATGCGGGCGCCAGGCTGAACTCAGCCGGCGCCACGTGGCCGCTCGCACGGCGGTTGCCGGCGGCGGTCCCTTGCTGCCCGCTCGGCCGCTGGCCGGCGGCAGCCCGCGCCCTAGTCACGGTGCGGCCTCTGCTCCCCTCCACGGGGCCATCCTGATGACCCGCGGTGCCCTGACGGGGCCATCTCCCGCGTCACCTCGTTGGCCCGGCGGAAGCCCTGGGTCTCGTGCACGTACCTCACGCCATTGTAGTGCACCGGGCCCATCACCCCTGCGTCGCAAAACGTCCTCTGCGGCTGCTTGGGAGGCTTATGTACCTTGGGCGTCTGCTGCGCGGCGGCCTGCTGCACGGCTGGCCCCTGCCTACCCTCGTCCTCCTTGGCCATCTTGCAGCAGCAGCCACCAATCACCCCGATGCCTGCTGCAAGCAGCACTGCGATCGTGGCACCCACCTTCATCGCCGTTCCCACCGGGACAATGATCGCCACCGTACCCATCCGCGGCTCCCAGCGAAGCATGGCCCCCTGGGCCTTGCCGTCAACAGTCGCCACTTCTCGGCTCTGTACCTCTCCGGCTGCTGTCGTGAGCGCCGTCGCCACCAGCGCTGCGCACAGCATGCCTGCGCAGGGGACGCGGATCCTGCAGCTGCTGCCGCGCCTGCGGGCCGCTCCTCTGCGCCTTCGCTGCTGCTCGCGCCGCCATGCAGCGCTCAGCAGCACGGCTGCCAGTAGTACCCCCGCCGCCATCGCCCAAGCTCCCAAGCCGACCGGGAGCACGAGGATCAGCAGATTCTGACTCTCCACCGGGCTGACCTTGAGCACGTAGCCGTCTGCGCTGCCAGCCGTAGCGGCGAGCGTCGTCATGGTCAGCGCTGCTTTGGGCCAAAGCGGGGTCGGGCTCCTGCCTGCACGGCGCGCGCCCTCGGCCCCATGGGCCGGCGGCGCCGTGAGCTCGGACACATCCGTCGCCATGTTGGTCGAGATGCCGCGCATGGGCTCGTGGCTCTCCCACAGGTACCCGTGGAAGCTATCGGAGGCCCAGCGCCCGAAGCGCTTGACGCGCTGCAAGTCGTCCACGGCGTGGTACATCGCTGTCGCGCCCCCGATGCGGAGGCTGTGCGAGCCGATCTCCTCCTTCCGCAGCCCGGCGGCAAGCCCTGCGATCGTCAGGTAGTGCTGCACCTCCTCGCGACGGATGGGCGCTCCGCTCGCCCAGCGGAAGAGTGGGAGCTCCTCCTCGCTCCCCCGCAGCCTCTGCGGGTAGTGCCGCTCCAGCTGGCGGAGTGCTGCCACGGGGCACAATGATGTGCCCGTCTCGTACTGGTTCCGTACGCACCCCACGTTGTACTGGTCGGTCTTCGAGGAGGTGATGTGGAGCACCGCCTCCACCGCGTCCTTGAAGGCACAGGGCTTGTTGTCGCCACTGCGGCCCGTGACGTCCACTCCACGCACAACGCGCTCTCGACCCCATGTCTTCCCGGGCTGGACCAGGTACTCGGACGCCCTCAACATGAAGAAGAAGGCCACCGCCACGGCGGCCCACAGGACAGCGGTGTCCGCCTCAGGGAGGTCCGACTGGTCCTTCAGGAAGCCCTGAAGCCACAGGAGCATACGAGGCGTCACTGGCCGCTTCCTCCCGCTCGGCCCTTGGCCTCTCCGGAGGCCGGCGAGCGTGGACCAAAGACGGCCTCGGTGGAGTAGAGGATCTGGGTACCCGACCACGAGGTGGGCGAAGCGCACTGCGAACAACTTCTGTTTTACCGTACCCTCCGTGCGCTTCAGCACCTTAGCCAACACGATGACGAAGCCCAACAGTGCCTCCTCGTTGGCGTGTCGCTCCTCGCGGTCGCGTCCCTCCAGCCAGGGCGACTCCCCTTGGGCTGCTCTGAAGCTCTGCCACTGCTTCCGGCCGGTCTCGTAGCCAGCGCGGGTTCCCTCGGACGGTCGCAACATCAGCGCCTCACGCTTCTGCTCCTCGATCCACCGGCCGTAGTCGTCCCCTCCCAGCATCGGGTGGTCCGGCAGGGCGATGGAGGCACGAGCGCGGCCCAGGGCGACCGGCTTGACCAGGCCCTGGGTCTCCACCTTCTTGCCCCGGTTGGGGCTCTTCTTCCGCCGCTTCTTGGGGATGTGGACGACTGCGTCCAGGTCCACCTCCTCCGCGTCGGGGGGGGGCTCGGGGCCCCGCACGAGGTCCTCCTCGATGGCCTTGAAGCGGACGCCCTGGCTCTTGCGCCTCGCTTTATGGACGTCGTCGCTCAGTACCCCAGCATGCTGGTTGTCCTCTGGCCTGTCAGCTTTCACCTGGAGCTCGCTCCGCGCCCATGCCCTGAGCCACCGTCGGGTCGTCTCCCAGGCGGCCGTTTCTGCGGGATCGTGGCAGCCGCCTGCCCGCTGGGTGGTCTGCGACAGTGCGTCCGCAGCAGAACCAAGTACAGCTCTCGCCGTCTCTGGCGGCAGGGACCTCGCCGCTTCCCGCATCAGGGTGGCCTCGGAGTCGCCTCGGGCTCGTCGCTGCACCCACGACGCCTCGTCGCCTCCTTGCACGATCCAAACTTCTTCCGGCGACAGCGCCCTGATGCGCCCGCCACTGCGTCCTGGGACGTGGATCAGGGTTCCTCCCGGTCCGCCCGGGCCCTCAGCGGGCCAGCGAACCGTGCCGATCGGGCCGTCGACTGAGCAGACCAGTTGCTTGGTGCCGGCGATCTTGATGTGGCCGATGCCCTTGGGCAGTGTAGGGTCGGAGCCCCCGCGAGCTGCCGGGTCCCAGGTGACGCTCCCCTCGTCGTCGAGCCAGTGGTGACAGCCTTCGCTGGGCTTGTCCTTCAGCGCGTGCTTTACTCCATGGGGACAGCGGCGCGCCGGCGGCATACGCATGCCCGCCAGGCTAACGCCTGCTGGCCCCTTGCCCGCCACGATCAGGCTCCGAGCTCGAGCTGTCATGTCGCCGTAGTGGGTGCAGACGACCTCCAGATCGTACACGCGGTACCCCAGCTTGCGCAGCACCTTGACCACGCGGGTCAGGTCGAGCTTGCCCGGGGCGTCGACCACAACAACTTGTGGCCTCGCCCTGGTAATTGAGGATGCCAACTTCTCGACTTCAAAGCCCTTCGGGTCCAGAGACAGCGTGCACATGATCCAGTCTACCCCCGTGGAGTCGCCCGTGGTCAGCTCGCCACCGAGCTGCTCCCAGGCTCGCCCGTAAGTCCCCAGTGGGATTCCCAGCTCGAGGCCCCGGCGCCCTGTGAGGGCGAGGTTGCGTGGCACCGCTGCTGGGGTCCCCAGCGCCCGATGCCGGAGCGCTGACTCCGCAATGGGCCCATCTTCTCCAGGTAGCCGCAGGAGGTGCTCCTTGGCCTCGGCCAGCATCCTCCCCCATTCCTCGGGCGGCTCGATACGGGTCCACCCTTTGCGAAGAAGCTCGGAGTGGACCTTCTTGGCCTCTTCCCGCGACAGCCAGTCCGCGATGTCGTTGTGGTAAGTGCGTATGTACAGCGCGGTCGTGCTGAACCCGTAGCAAGCCTCCAGGCGCTGGACGAGGCGAATGAGGTGCCGTGCCAGCGGGTGCTTGGGCCGCCTCCTGGAAATCCACGACCGCACGTTCATGTTGTCGGTGACGTAGAAGACCAGCTCGCCTTGCCACTCGCTACCCCTAGCGGCAGCTAGGGCTACAAACGCGAGCAGCTCCACGATGGCGATCGCCCAATCTTTCTCGGCCCCTGGGTGGCCCAGCACGTCCTCCAGCTGGCGTAGGAGCGGGGCGGCGTCCACGGCCATGTAGTGAGGTGGCATCGCTTTGCTGCCGGCCACTGCCCGCCCCCAGTCGATGCTGCCGATGGTCGTCGTGGTTGCGTCCCCCCCAGTCCATCTCGTCCGGGCGGCGGCCCCTGGGAGTGCCAGGCGCTCGCGCGGCCCTAGACAGGAAATGAAGCTCGCCTCGAAAGTGGACGCCCAGGCCTCGGGTGCGTCGAAGAGCACCCGCAGCAGCTCGAGGGTCTGGCCCCACTCGTCCCAGGCAAGGGCGACCTCCTCAGCGCTACCTCGGGGTTCCGCCCAGGCTGCGCTGAGCCCACCGCCGAGGAGGCGGTCAATGACCGGCAGCTCGGGCTTGATAGCTGGCTGCGTAGCCACCCAGAACTGGGCCGACCCCCTCAGCTCCTGGACGACTTTGATGGGAACCCGTCGGCATCCATAGCGAAGCTCGTCGATCGCCAAGAGGTGGGCGGCTTTCACGCACTTGGGCTCGGGGAGCCTCGAGCGCTGCTTGTCTACATCCAAGTATAGGCCCCAGACCAGCTGCTCTGCCTGGAAAGTGCCCTCCTCTGCCATCTTGTCGACGTTGATCGCGTCGTCGCCCCAGACGCGCCGCATGCTCGCGTCGCAGTCGGCTGCGCTGAGCCAGGGCCGAAGGCCGACCAGCGGCTCGACCAAGACGCCGTCGTCCATCAGCCACTTGGACGACCAGCGCACTGTGTCGTTGACCGCTGGGTCTGGTGGGCGGCGCCGCTCGTGGTCCCACTTGGCACTCCAGGCGAACGCCATGTACTCGCCCGGCGACCCCGACCACCCGAAGACCATCACGCAGTGGATCATGATCACGCGCGTGGTCAGACCCACGGCGTCGCCGGGGAGGGAGGTGCCAAACTCGGCCACGTCCTCGTCGCGCACCCAGTGCCACTTGAAGGCCCGCGACACGTCCCGCTTGGCTATCACCTGCGGGACGCCCGGGTGGCGTGCGGACCACCAGAGTGACAGGCGCACAAGAGCTTCGTGCTTGGGCTGGAGCGCTGGCGGATGCAGCTCTTTGGGCGAGTCTCCATTGGCAACCCTCATATCATGTATGGGGCGCCCCTCGCTGCTCACTGTGCGGTCCGGCAACATCTTAGGCACACGCCCTGACGGGCTCTCGATGAGCTCGGAAGCGGACAGGGCGGCCTCGGCCTCCGGAGTGGCCCAGAGCACGGCGCCGTAGGACGTGTCCTTCCAGGCCTTGGCGTACATTTCCAGGGCATGGTCCCTCGCGGAAGCGTGGGGCTTGGCTATAGTCCGGCGCCTGGGCTGCTGCCTCCGAACGGGGACGCCCCTGCTCGCCATCTCCTGGAGGTACAGCCGGTGATCCTCCTCGAGCGCCTCGCCGAACTCGGGATCGAGCACTCCCCCGAGCGGGTTCCCGAGGGCGAGCTCCCGTTCCTCGCGGAGCCTCGCTGCTGCTGCCTCCACGCTCCCTGCGGCGAGTAGCAGGCGGTTCCCCAGGTCCGTCACCTCTTTCACCAGCTCGGGAGCAAACTCAGCATGCTCCAGGCACCAGTGCAAGTACTCCTTGGCCTCGGGGGTGCCAGGCCGGGGTGTCACCGGCGATGATCGACTCTCGTCCTGGTGTGCCTCCGCACAGCCCTTCTGGTGCGCGCCTCGGCGGGTGTCCGCCGGCGGCACCTCAGGGCCTCCGCACCTGCGCCCTGGATCCCTCGGGCCCGGGGCGGAGCCGCGCCCCCGGCTCTCATCCTGGGGCGACCTCGCTCGCAGCCGGCCTCGGGTGTCAGGGGCCATCGTCTCGGAGGCAGATGACTCTGAGTCGCCAGGAGTGCCCCCGGGGGGCTTCATTCCCCCAGAGGGGGCTGCTCCTCCACTCCGCCGGCGGCTGCGGCTGCGAGCGCTTGGGACATCCCGACCCTCGTACTCCTCGACGTAAGTCTTCTCAGTCGCGACGTAGATGGGGTCCAGGATTCCACCACCGGCCTGTTCGTCTCGTGGAATGCCTAAGCTCGTCATCTTGAGCTTCAACGTCTCGTGCTCCTCCACGTAGCGCGCCAGGATCTCGCCGAGCTGGCGAGGCTCCGGCGGCAGGGATGGGTCCGTCGGGTCGGCCCCGGGATATGCCTGCATCAAGACGTCGCTGATCTGCCCGATCCCGTTCAGATACAGGATATCAGCATGCTGCAGGTCGTGGCTCCTGCCACCCCTCCGCACGTCGTTGAAGTTCTTGACGAATCGTCGAGCAGCGTTGCACTTGTGGACCCCCCCACGGCAGGCTACGCCCGGGTGCGCCTCGGCAACCCGGCGTCCCATCTCCTCCGAGGTGGTCTCTGGGTCCTCCTCCGCTTCGGGCGGAGGAGGGGCCTCCGTGGGCACCTGTGGGCTGTGGGGCTCTGGGGGTGCGCTGGAGGCCCTCTGGTCCTCGCGCTCCCGCCGGCGCGCCTCGCGCTCGAGCCGGGCAGCGCGGCGGGCCTGGACCTCGTTGCGCCTGATCTCCAGCTGTCCTACCACGCGCGCCGCGCTCAGCTCCTGGTCGCCGCCCTCGCTCGCTGCTCGGGCATGCTGCCCCTAAGCTTCAGCGAGCTGTTCCTCGACTCGCATCAAAAAACAAAGAAATCAAAAAAGGTGAAAAAAAAAAAAAAAAAAAAAAAAAAAAAAAAAAAATAAAAAAAAAAAAAAAAAAAAAAAAACAAAAAAAAAAAAAAAAAAAAAAAGAAAAAAAAAAAAAAAAAAAAAAAAAAAAAAAAAAAAAAAAAAAAAAAAAACAAAAAAAAAAAAAAAAAAAAACAGACAAGAAAAAAAAAAGCAAAAAAAAAAAAAAAAAAAAAATAAAAAATAAAAAAAAAAAAAAACGCGCCTGAAACTACCAGGCTATGGTGCAAAAAAGTGCCACCGCTGGCAAAGGTACCGAGCTCGCTCGGGCGCCGCCCGCTGCTGCCGCCACCTCGCTGAACGTTGGGGCTGGCTGGCGGCCACTGCCGGTTGCTGAGCTCGCTGCGGCCCCGCTCGGCCTTGCCGGCGCTGCTGCTGCTGCTGCCGCTCTATCAGCAATCCTGGCCGTGACTCTCCGCTGACCCTCCTGGGCTGTGGCACCAGGTGCGGGTTGTTGGTCCCGGTCCCACCGGGGGCTCCAACTGGTCCATTCCTTGGGCGGCTTCAGCGTGGCCCACAGCAGCAACTTCTCGCCGGGGCGCACCTCTTCCTCGTCGTCGAGAGGTGGCCCATATGCCCCTGCAGTATCGTCATCCTCTGTGTACTCGAAGAGGTACAACTGGTCGGCGTCGAAGAAGCCCCCGGACAGTGTCTCGGCGACCCTTAACCTTGCCTTAACCTCTCCAGCCTCGAACGGGCCCCCCTTGAGCAACACCCACTGGTCCCCCTGCTGCGGGACGAAGACCCGCACCGGGCTGGCCCGCGACGCCTCGTCCTCGGCTTCCCTCGCCTTCTTCTGGCGGCGGTTCTCCTCCTCTTCCTCCTCGGGGCTCTCGCCCCCGTCGCCGTCATCATCGCCACCTCCGCCAGATCCGCCACCTCCGCGAGCAGCAGTTTCGCGTGCTTCACGCTTGCGCGCCTTGTTGCGCTTCCAGCCCCCTCGCTTGCCACCTCGTCTGCCACCACGCTTCTCGTCGCCCCCCCATGTGGTTATGGCTGGCTCGCCGTCGGTCTCCACCTCCACCTCTTCCTCACCTCGGCCTTCGCCCTTTGAGCTTAGGCCATCCGCCTCCGCCTCGTTCCTCTCCAGGTAGCCGTCCTTTGAACGACCACCTCCCTGGTGGCCCTTTGAGCCCCCCTCGAATTCGACCTCCATTGAGCTTCTCCATATCGAATGAGGTAGGCAGTAGGTGTTGGCGCTCTGCTCCAGGCTGCCGCATTTCACGCTATGCTCGTGCTCGTCGGTGGCCCCATCTGCGGTACCGCCGCCCTCTCCCGCACAGGTCGGAGGCTGAAAAGAGGGGGGGGGTTCTTGTTCCAGGGCGTCATAGCGCCCGGCCCGCGCCACCTTGTCTTCCAACTTCTCCTCCACAGCCCGCGCCTCGGCATCCATAGCGGCGATCTGTTGTTCCAGCTTCTCTGGGGCGGTGCCGGCAGCCGCTGCTTTGAGCACGGCTGCCCAGGCAGCGCACAGCCGCGGTGCATATTGCCCTGCGTGCTGGGTCCTCCGCATGCCCCGCAATCCCAGCCCGAAGCCTGCGCTTCCCAACTCTCCTTTTACCGCTGCACTGAGCTGGGGAGTACCGCTGGGAACACGTCCTCCACCTTCCAGGTTGGACGGGGCCTGCTTGCCGAGGGTGAAGCGGAGCTCACCCTCGGGGGTCTTGCCGAAGTAGAGGGCCCACTGGCTCTCCGGCAAGGCGGAGTAGTGCCGCTTGGTGCGGAAATCGATCCTCGCCCAGTGGAAATTGTCTGGGGCAGCTCGCGCGATGAGCTGGTTCACGCGGATCAGCTTGTCGTCCGGGGGCAGTGTGACGGTGACCCCGTCGCTGTCGAGGCCGTAGTACTCGCCGGCTTCGCTCAGCTTGGTGCTGAGGTTGATCAATTCGCTGGCCTCGGCTTTACTGAGCCGCGTGCGAGCATCAAGGTTGTAGGCTTCTACCTGGGCGTCCGTTAGATCATGCGGTAGGCCGCCCTCCAACGTGCGGTGCATGTGATGGCCTGTGCACCTCCTGGCTAGAATCAAGGCATAGGGGTAGAGACCAAGTGATGCCAACCACCAGGTCCGCTTCTGATACCGATGCTGTGGCTCGTCCGGTGGTGCAAAAAAAAAAAAAAAAAAAAAAGAAAAGAAAAAAAAAGAAATAAAATAAAAAAAAAAAAACATAAAAAAATAAAAATAAAAAAAAAAAAAGAAAAAAGAAAAACAAAAAAAAAAAAAAAAACAAAAAAAAAAAAAAAAAACCATAAAGAAAAAGAAAAAAAGAAAAAAAATTAAAAAAAGAAAATAAAAAAAAAAAAAAAAAAAAATTAACAAGAAAAAAAAAAACAAAAAAAAAAAAAAGTAAAAAAAAAAAAAAAAAAAAAAAAAAAACAAAAAAAAAAAAAAAGAAAAAAAAAATCAATAAAAAGAAAAAAAAAGAAAAAAGCCCACTCGCACATGTCTAAGGCGAGAACCCGGGCTCCCGTCGCGCGCATCAAGGTCCGCATGCAGGGGCGATCCCACAGCTTGGGGTACCGCCCATCCCGTGCTGACGACTCGATGAGGAACTCTCGTCCCGCTTCGTAGCCCCTCTTCGCCCCGATGCACGCGAACTCCCCGAATATGTTGCCGTCGATCTCGATCTGCCGCTCCCCGGTTCCATCTGGGCACTCGAAAGTCCTCGTCCCTCCTGCCGCCAACTGCCAGGGGCAATGGCTCACGCAGGGTGGGGCGAACTGCAGCACGTTGGCCTCGTCGGGGCCAGGGGGCGCGCTGAACTCCTGGTACAGGCGCTCTCGTACCAGTGGGTCGCGTATGTCGAACTGTGGCCGGGGGTCCTTGCCGAGCAACGGCTGCCCGAAGTGCTCGACAGACTCGCTGGTGGCGATGCCCGCATCCTTCATGGCCTGCGTCCAACGCCCAGTCCCGGCGAAAATCTCCCGCGTCCTGAGCCCCCATGCGAACGCTGGCCTCAATCGCAGGGGCTCCAAGTCCCCGAAGTCTGGACACTCCACCTCGGTGGGGAGCTCGACCGCGGCGGTTACACCGCCGGCGGCTCTCCCACGCTGCTGCTGCTGTGCTGCCAAGGCTCTGCAATGCTGGCATGGGGGGGGCTTGCTGGCCACCACCGGGCTGCCACCCTCCTCCGAGGCGAGGTACGTCTCCCAGCCCATGGTGGGGAGCTCCTTGAGGTCCTTCCCGCTCGTGGCCCAGGTGCGGATGAGCTCGTCCGCTACTCGCCGGCCGTCGGCCCCGGGCGGTGGGTGGAGGACACGCATATGCCCGCGATGGATAATCACGTGGCACTCCTGCTTGGGCTCTCCCACGGGGAGGACCGCATCGATATCCAAATGACCCCAGTGGTCTGCACGCCATACTCTAAGCACCACCTCCTCCAAGGCTTCGCATGGGAAGAGGGCGACGCATCGGAAATCTTTGTCGTGGTCGCGATGCACTGCGTCGTGGATGTGCATCCGGACCTCGGCTTCCCTGGGAGATCCAGGGCGGGGCATCGGCGAGACCTGCGGCTGCGTCGGTAGCCTTCTCCAGGAGGTCCCTGCGGATCTCGAGGGCCAGGTCCTTGACCTGCTGGGCGTCGGGTGGAGTCTCCAGATGTACCCAAAGCTTGGCGGCTGCCAGGTGAAGTGGGAGACACTGCCGCTCTTCTGAAACACCGGCGGCCACCTGTAATCGCTTGGCGATGCACTCGTCCAAAGGCAGCTGGTCCTGGTAGTCGAGGTAGCGCCAAGTATGGCCTTGCACTGTGACGGAGCCTTGACCTACCGATTTCTCCGCGTCCCACCTCACTGGCGTTATGATGACATCGGGGTCGGCTCCCAGGTTGCCAGCCTTCGCCCCAAGGCGGTCCAGCAGCTCGCTAGCTTCGGCGGCCAAGGTGGGTCCGCCTTGGCTCGTCGCCTCGAGGAGCACCTGCTCAACCGAAAGCTCCTCTCCGCGCCCGCGGGCGCACGCGAGACGCGCCAAGACGTGCGACCGCATGTAGTCACTGGCATGGCTCACGGGGTCGAGCGCCCCGCTCTCTTGGACGGCCTCGAGCAGCTTCCGCTGGGCCAGAGCTCCCTCGTCTGCGCAGACACTCGTCCCGATCAGGGCCGGGCTGTTGGCCCGCGGGTCCTCGAGCCAGGTCGCATCGGGCCCCTGAGCGGCTTCTTGAAGCTCTGACTCCAGCTCGGTGCACTGGACCTCGGCGTACTCGTCGGGTGGCGCCCAACCCGTCTTGGAAGGTTGGCTCTCCGCCGCGCCAGCGCCTGCAAAGAAAAAAAACAAAAAGAACAAAAAGCAGCAAAAGGAAAACAAGCACAAAATAAAAGATAAAGAAAATATAATAACAAACAGAAATAAAAAACAAAAAAAAAAACAACAGAAAAGAAAAAATAAAAAAGCAAAAAGAAAAAACATCAAAAATACAACCAAGAAAAGAGCAAAAAAAAAAAATAAGCAAAAAAAAAAAAAAAAAGAATAAACAATAGACAAGAAAGACCTCAAAAAGAAAAAAAAAAAAGGAAAAGCCCGTTTGCTGTCCGCCTCGGTCTTCGCCTGGGCCCTCAGCTGCGCAACTCTCCCGTTGACCGACGCCGGGTCGATCTTGGTGGCGTTGCGGAGCCCTCCCCGCCTGAGGAGCTGGCACTGCACGGTCCAGTGCACGTCCTTCAGCCCTTTGATAAGCTCGTGCGAGTGTGAGCACCCCGCAGTTCCTTTCTTGCAACCTATCCAGGTCGAGTTGTCCCAGCAGAGCGGCTTGCCCTGCTTGTCGCAGGGCGCATGCCGGACCGACAGCTTGATCTCCTGGGCGTTCAGCCGCTTGCCCGCAGGGTACGCGGCCCGTGCGGAGCTGGCCTTCGGCTGGGCCTTGGCCTTGGGCTTCCTCTTGGGGGTGGCACCAGCTCGCTGTTCCTGAGGCTCGGCGGCTGGTTCTTCCCCCCCTCCTCGGACCTCCCCAGCTTTGCCCGGGGCGCCACGCACCCCGTGCATCGAGTCGTTGAGGACGGTCTGAAGGTAGCGCTGCTGTCGCGGGCGTACGACCTCTTGGTAATAGCCTGTGGGAGACTCGAGGTCGAAGACGTTAGGGAAGACGAAAGCTGGGCGTCCGTCCGGCCTGGGAGCAAAGGCCACCATATTGAGGTCCTCCTTCCTGGGGTTGTCCGTCTGCAGCATGCGCAGGAGGCCTCGTTTCTTGTCTCGGAGCCGCTCGCACCAGGTCGCCCACAGCTCTTCCCACAACTCGTAGACGAACTTGGGCGGGAAGGCGTGGTCGTCCTTCTCACACTCCCGTGCGAGAGTCTCCAGGCAGTCCAGGCGCTCCTTGACGTGCTCTCGCCCGAAGACAAGCCCGAAGAACCTGGTCATGTTCTGGGCCTGCCGCTTCCACTGGTCGAAGACCACGGGGGCCCTGGGCCTGGGCTCCAGCTTGGTGTCATGTGGCGCGCTGTACCTGTCGAACGCGATCGTCTTGCAGGTCGGGAAGTCCGCCACAGATGCTGACCACGGGGCCAGGTTGTCCAGGCTGCTGCCGCCGAAGCTGAGCGAGGCGCACGCCATTGCGATCCGGTTGGACACCGTGGTGGGCGTCTCGACGGCGAGCATGAGGGCCTTGTTCTGCTCGCAGGTCCGGCGCAGAGCGTAGAACAGCTCGCGTCCGAGGACCTCGTCGCAGACCTCCACGGTCAGCTGGCCGCAGCCGCGCGCCAGGTAGACGTCCAACTCCTCGGCCCGACCCAGCGCCGCCACTGTCCCACGCGGAGCTGCCTTGTCGCCCTGCCGGGCGTTGGCAACCCCCTCTAACGCGTGGAGCATCCTGGCGGTGTTCGCGTCCAGCGCTGCCCCGGACTGCACGAGGCCGAACGGGTCGGCACCCCCACTATCCTCTCGGGCCCCAGCAGCGTAGCGTGCTGGTGCTGTGGTCAAACCTGGAGGCAGGCCCAAGTCACTGACGTGCTGGTCGTAGCAAAACAGGGACCTGATGTTCGGCGCCTGGGGGCGGACGACCGGGCCCAACCCAGCCGTGGTAGCTGGGAGGCCGGCGTCCCGTTGTCCGACGGGGAAGGCCGGCAGGACGACCGCTGGCGAGAGTGATGGATGTGCTTCGAACAGGGGCGCGCTGTCGGCCGTGGAGGCCGGCGGCCCCTGTGAGCGGTGGTGCTCGGGTGAGAGCTTGAGGAGCTCTTGGAGGCTGCTAGGCGATGCCTCTGGGGTCTGTGGTCGCGAGGGCACCTGCTGGAGCACCTCCCAGTTGCCAATGTGCCCATCCAGTCGTACGAGCTCCTCAGGCTCATTCGTCTGCTGCTTGAGGTATCGAGCATATCGGATGAGGCCGGCGAGCACCTGCTGGGCTTCCTCACCGAAGCCAGCAGCCACGCTCTGCACAGCGGCCGCATCGCTTGACCCACGGGCCTTCTCCTCCAAGTAGCAGGCCATCATGTCTCCTCCCTCATCTCCTTGATGACTCTCTCCTGACGCGGGCGCCTCAGAGCTGGCTGCTCGTCCGCCCTCGGCTGACGGCGAACGAGAGTTCCTTCTTGTTGACCCCGAGGGCGGCCTGGGCGAGCTGCTGCGATCGAGCCGCCGCCAATGGCTGCGCAGCTTGGCGTCCGCCTCGGTGGCCTGCGCCTCGAAGCTCGGACTGGGTGCCACGCCCCCCTCAGGGTGCCACTTGACTAGGTCGACCACCTTCTCCTTGAGCAGCCGCCAGCGTGCCTCGCTGAGTGGGCCAGCTCGGCCACCCACGGGCAGACCATGCCAAGCTGCCAGCTTGTGCCAAACCTTCTCGGGTACGTTGGTCGCCGAGACGCCGATGCCGAGCTCCTCGCATCCCAGGGGTGCGTGGTGGAGCAGCTCCTCGATGAACCCTGCGGGTAGGCGTCCGGAGGGTCCTGGAGACGGCGCACGGATGACGCCGTCGGGCTTCGCGAGGAAGCGGATGGCGACGCCTGCTGGGTCTGCCACCTCGAGCGCCAGCGCACCGTCGAAGTAGTCGGCCACCGTGCTGGCCGCGACGGCATCGACTGCTTTCCCTCTGAAAATCATCCACTGCGCCCCCTCGGGCCAATGCACCCTCGCCCGTAGAACGAAATGTTGTCCAAGGGGCATAGGCGGCTGAGTTGGCGGCTGGGGGAAGCCCGGAACCGGCGGCGCTTCGAAGCGCACGCTCGGTGGCCCAGCCGGCGACGGGACGGGGTCGCCAGGGCTGGAAGGCGCCTCTCGCGCAGAGGGCGGGGGTGCGGTGCGCTCTGGAGTGCGGCTCCTGGCTGGGGCGGCAGCTGCCCGCTCTGGTGTGCGGCTCCGTGCTGCAGGACTCCGCCGAGCTCGGCGCCGTAGTCCTGCGAAGAACCCGACTCCTGCTGGGTTGTCGTGTATTGCACGGGCTGCGTCACCCCCAAGGTGTTGCAGACAGAGAGGAACCCCTGAGGCCATGCCCACCGCTTCCCGGAAGCAGGTCACCTGAGAGCACTTCTCGCCGTAGCGCAGGACCATGTAGATCTGCCGGTGATGCTCGCAGAGGCAGGCCGTTGCGCTCCCCTCACTTGGGAGAGGGAGGTCCGAGGCCCGCCCGTCCTCCACCAGCAGCACAGTAGGGTCCCCTCGTGCAGCGTCTCGACAACCCTCGGGAGCCAGTGGGCGCATCTTACCCTTGATCATGAGCCCCACTTTCACTGCCTCGCAAGGGTTGTCCTCGGCATCTACCTCGGACTCGGACTCCTGGTCAAGTAGCCTTGCCACTGACCCCTGCACGCCAGGCTCCGCATCGCCAGTCTTAGGACGGCGGCGGCGCCGGCGGCAGAGGCATGCCCCACAACATGAGCACCACGAGAGGATGTACAGTAGCAACTTGTAGACAAGACCCGTCCCCCTCCAGAGCCAGACGAAGATCCGGCAGGGTGTGAACCTCGAATAGTCGCCGAGGTCTACGATGGCTTCGTTGTCGAGGGCCGCGTACTCCTTGCAATGCAGCTCGTTCTCGCGCCCCTTGCACCCAGTACAGCTCGAAGAGCGGCACAGGTGAAGCCAGCGAGGATCCCGCTGCTCCAGCTCGCGCCGGAAGCTCTTGTCGCTGGCACCCTTCACGGAATCGTATTCCACCCACAATCCTTGGTGGTTGATACGTTCAGGAGACTTCATGTTGAGCTTGAGCCGGGCAACCCTGTAGTCCACCCGGATCATGAGGTCGTTCTGGCCGCGCTTGGAGCCCCGGCCTTCCTTGATGCTCTTGCGATACCAGTCAGTCGTCGGGTCGGCCCCGGTAGTCGGCCCATGCCACACCACGTCGGTGAGCGGCGGGGCCGCCGGCGGAACCAGCTTGTCGAGCTTGACTTCGCCAGGCGCACGGCGCCTCGGGCAGGGGCAGCATGCCAGCACCAAGCCGCAGGTCCAAGCCGCCCAGCTACAGGGTGCGAAGAGCGTCCTCAGGCTGTGGGCCAAGAGCGCGACCATCCCGGTGCCGGCGAAGACCGCCACGAGCCCGGCGATCAGCGGCCACGCGGAGCCGAACAGGGTGAGGCCCATCTGGTCCGTCATGTAGAGCACCCAGCCACCTTCTGAGCTAAGCCAACCTCCTGCCTCGCGAGTCGAGAAGGCAGACCTGAAGCTCCCCACGGCCCTGAAGGTACCCCCACCCATCCCCTCGGCAAACCAGTAGGTGCGGTTGCCGATGTCCTTCCAGCTGATGCCGAAAAGACCCCAACCTCTGATCCAGGACGATGGATCCCCATCGGGGGGGTCGGGGGGTGGGTGGGTCGGGTCCTGGGGAGGGGGCCCGGCCGGCGGCGCGGAGCGCTCGCGCGGCGGTCCCCCTCCGCTGCTTCCTGCAGGCGCAGCGCGCCCGCCGGCAGGGGAGACCCCGTCCGGCGGCGCGCCCACGTGCATCGAGGGGTCCACGGGCACATCGAGCCAGAACTCCCTCATGTCCACGTTGTCGTCGTAGTACGCGGACTCGGCATCGGCGTCGGCATCGACGATCCCGACGGTCATCGCGAGGATCAGCATCAGGGCTGCCGCGCGCCCACGGCGCCGGCCGACCGGCGGCGGCGTCTGGGCCTTGGGGCAGCTCCTCCAGGCGGGCCCCGGCGCGCACGCGCCACCCGCGGCCCCCGCCTGGCACTGCGCCAGCGCCGGCGCGGGCTCGCGCCTGGCTGCTGGCTCGTCGGGGGGGTTCGGCGGCCCCGCCTCGACGGATGCCGCCTCGCCTCTGGGTGCTCCGCGGCTGGCGTGAGCCGGCGCCGCTCGGCGCCCAGGCCCCCCACCGCTGCGCAGCTGCGCGCCCGCGGGCGGCGACGCTGCCGCCCACCAGCCGCGCGGCGCCAGGCGCGGCATCGTGCGGCCGCGGGCGCCCCTGCCAGGCCTGGACCCAGGCCTGGGAGTCTTCTGGCCCCTCCGGGGCCCGGCCTTAGGCCAACTGAGGCCGACCCCCAGCTTGGCCTTAGAAAGGCTTGAGCCGCGGAGCGGCGGTGAAGAGAGAGGGAGAGAGAAAGGGCAAGCAAGAGGCAAGGGCAGGAGCAAGGGAACCGCAAGTGGAAGCCCGCGCCAGTTCTGGAGTCGGGGAGATCCATCAGTTTTACCAAACATCCTATTTGGGTCCCCCGTCGGGGCGCCTTCCTGGAGCAGCCTTGGTGGCCTCTTCGGCCATCTTCGCGGCCTTATGGGTTGTTTGGGGGCTCTATTGGGTAGTTTTGGGGCTCTCTTTCAGGCCTCTTGGGCTGTCTCCTAGCGTCGGGAAGCCAAAATCCTTCGAAACCTCTAGGAAAATCAATGGATTTTCCCCGTTTCGGGCTCTTTGGGAATCGTCTTGGAGGCTCTTGGGGCGACTTGGAGGCCACTTGGGCCATGTGGATGGTATCTTTGACGTCTTGAACCGATCGTTCGGCGATTCGGGGCCCTCTTGGACCATGTTGAGGAGCTCTTGGGCCACTCCTGGTTCGTCTGGAGGCTTGCGTTCGTCCCGGGACCCCCCGAGGGAGATGGCATTCTGACCCGGGATCCCCCCCCCACCCATCCCCTTTCTCCCCCCCCCCCACCCCTCCCTCCACCCCCCCCACCCCTCCCCGGGACCCCCCCCCCCTCGTCAGGGAAGGGATCAAAGGGAAGGGGCTTCCCTTCGACTCAATTTCGACGTTGCTCAATTTGAGGTGGGAGACGGCGACGGTTTGAGGTGGGAGACGGCGACGGCCGTAAGGCGACGGCGACGACAACGGGGAGGGGAGCAGCGAAGGGAACAACAACCATGGCGAGCAGCACCGGGGGGGGACCAGCGAGGGAGGCAACAATCACGACGAACAGCCCATTCCACTCGCCGACAGGGTCGGCGGATTTGTCATGTTTTCTCCTGGTTTCATCCGTAGCTTTCCTGTGCCCAAGTCACCACCACTGCAGATACCCCAGAAATATACCACTTTTGTCTGGCCGCCACTAACGAAATCCCTCTGTACAGGCCGCTACATAAGAATTTTAAGTGTGGAGGTCATTGCAGACCCTCCACACTCAAAATCCTTTTGTAAGGTTTTCGCAAAAGGGATCCTTGCGCAACAGAGTTACAAAGAGTCTTCGGGAGAAACAGAAGGCACGGGAGATAAATAATATCGAGGACGATCAACACGCATGGTGAGTGAATTGGTGACTCAAAGCGTTCCAATCGCTAGGCAACCGACCAAAGCGCTTTGTTGTAATCATGCAAACGGCGGGTCGGACCCGTAGGCCCTCTCAGAAGGCGGCGGGGCGTCTCATAAGCCCTCGGACCTTCTGAGAAGCCGTGTTTCGGAGACGGTTCACAGTGGGAACCCATGCCAAGAAACGCCCTTCTTGCCTCCCGTGTTCCGATGGTTTACTATGGAAAGCGTGACATTCCCACACCAACAAAGAATGTACGTCCTGGGGTCTCAGGGTCGGGTTTCTTTTGGAAGGTTTCATGTGGTCGAGCTCCCACTGTAGACCGTGGAGGCAGCCCCTGTGTGGGAATCCTTCGGAAACCAAGCCACTCTTCACGATTTGCAAATCAAATCCTAAGGATCTCACTACCTAGGAATCCATAGGCACCCCTAGGAATCCCTAGGAATCCTTAGGAATCCTTGCGAATCCTTAGGAATCCCTCAGAATCCATAGGAATCCTTAGGAACCCATAGGGGTCTTGAGGAATCCTGAGGAATCCTTCGGAATCCTTGGGGATCCTGAAGAAACCCTGCGAATCCCTGGCGAATCCTTCAAGACTCCTTGCGCAAACCGAGCGCCCTGGGCGTCCGGGTCCGTAGTGCAATCCTTCGGAATCCCTAGGAATCCTCCAGATCCGCAAGGATTCCTAAGGATTTCCGTGGGAATCTCTAGGAATTCCGCAAGGGGTCGCTAGGAATCCCTAAGAATCCCTAGCGACTCCTTGCGCAAACCGAACGCCCTGGGCGCCCGGGTCCCTAGTGGAATCCTTCGGAAACCCAGCGGCCCTTTACAATTTGCAAAGGCTCCTAAGGATTCCACTACCTAGGAACCCCTAGGAATCCGTAGGAATCCTGAGGAATCCATAGGACTCGCTAGGGATCCTTAGGAATCCATAGGAATCCCAAATAATCCCTAGCGAATCCTTAGGAATCCCTAGCGAATCCTTAGGAATCCTTAGGAATCCGTAGGAATCCGGAGGAATCCCTAGGAAACCGTGCGAGTCGTTAGCGAATCCTTCAAGACTCCTTGCGCAAACCGAACGCCCTGGGCGTCCGGGTCGCTAGTGAAATCCTGCGAAATCCTTAGGAATCCTTTGGATTTGCAAGGATTCCTGAGGCTTTCCCTCGGAATCTATTGGAAATCCTCAGAGAGCCGCTAGGAATCCCTAGGAATCCCTAGCGACTTCTTGCGCAAACCGAACGCCCTGCGCGTCCGGGTCCCTTAGTGAAATCCTTCGGAAGCCCAGCGAATCTTTACAATTCGCAAAGATTCCTGATGATTTTACTACCTATGAACCCCTGGGAATCCTTAGGAATGCATAGGGATCCATCGGATGCCTTATAAATCCTGAGCAATCCCTAGGAAACACCTTACCGAATCGTGAAGAATCTATAGGAATCCATAGGAATCCTTAGGAATCCCTAGGAATCCTGAGGAATCCTTGCGAATCCTTAGGAATCCCTCAGAATCCCTAGGAATCCTTAGGAATCATTGGGAATTCTGAAAAATCATTGGGAATCCTTAGGAATCCTTAGGAATCCGGAGGAATCCTTAGGAATCCATAGCGAATCCTTGAGGATTCCGTGCGCAAGCCGAACGCCCTGGTCGTCTGTGTACCTAGTGAAATCCTCAGGAAACCTCCGAATCCTCACGATTTGCAAGGATCCCTAAGAATTTCGCGACTTCGGAATCCCTAGGAATCCCAACGAATCCATACGAATTCTTAGGAATCCCCTGTGAACGGGTTTGCAGACGGCCCAAGAGCCCCCCAAGAAGCTGTAGGAAGGCTCCAAGAGCACTCCCTATAGAGCTCCAAAAGTCATTAGCAGCATCGTCATCACCTCCTCCTAGTCATCATCATCAGCATGGTCATCATCGTGTTCACATCATTATCATGAGCATCATCCCAACCATCATGATGACAACCATCACCACCATCATCACCACAACAGCATCATCGTCCCCATCATCATCGTCATCGTCATCGTCATCGTCATCGTCATCGGCATCATCATCATCATCATCATCATCATCATCATCATCATCATCATCATCATCATCATCCTGTTCCAACTCCTCATCATCCTCCACCTTCGACATCGGGGTGCCCAGACGCACAAGACGTTCGGTTCCATCATGTCCGATTTAATGGACGGGGGCCAACTTAAGCCCAAAAACCAAATTGAAAACCCTTAAGGTAAAATCTTATGATGGGGCCCAACATGGGCCGCATAAGCTTCCAGAAAACACAAAATCACGCAAAGGACAACGAAACAGCATCAGAAGAACGGTTCACTACTAGGGACCCGGACTCCCAGGGCGTCACCTACTACTACTACTACTACTACTACTGCTGCTGCTACTACTGCTGCTACTACTACTACTACTACTACTACTACTACTACTACTACTACTACTACTACTACTACTACTACTACTACTACTACTACTACTACTACTACTACTACTACTACTACTACTACTACTACTACTACTACTACTACTACTACTACTACTACTAACTACTAACTACTAACTACTAACTACTACTGAATACGACTAGAGACATACTCACAACTACGACTACTACCATACGCTACTACGACTACACTACTACGACTACTACTACTACTACTACTACTACGACGACCACTACTACTACTACTACTACTACTACTACTACTACCACCACTACTACTACTACTACTACTACTACTACTACTACTACTGTTATTTCTACTACTGCTGCTACTACTACTACTACTACCACCACTACTACGACTACTAGTATTAGTATTCTTATTCGTAGTCTTCCTGCTCGTATTGTTTACGGCGCCAGTGGCGGCGGCGGCGAGTGTGGCCACCGCACCTCCTGCAACTTGAGGCGTAGAAGAATGTCAAGACCTGTCTGCCAAGGTTTCTGTAATCTTCTGAGGACCCCCCACGGCGAAAGCAGCGCTGCTCCCGAAAATTCTTGAGATCGTCTCATTCCGACCTCCCCCATCATGTTTGCCTCCCTCCTCCCCCATCAGGGTCGTCCTCCAGGGTCGGCGGCACCAGCCGTAAGGCCTCATCAAAAAGAGGCAACTTGTGTTTTCAAAGGAAAATCAAGACACAGCTAGGACAGCCTGTGACGACCGCTGTTCTCACAGCGCATATGATCTACAATAAACTCCTTTTGCAGCGGCCTTCACAAAAGAAGTCCTTTTGCGGCGACCTTACAAAAAAGGATTGAAATTGAGGGTCTGCAGTAGCCCCCATACTTATAATCCTTGTGTAGCAGCCTGTACACGTGGGTTACCGCTGTGGCGGCCTTACAACAAAAAAGGTTGAAAATGTAGGGGGATCTGCAATGCCGGCACCTAGAACCCGGGAGATTCAAAGAGGAGGGCAGGAAAAACGGAACAACTGTAAAAAACATACTTTTTCAAATGAAAAACAGGACACAGCTAGGAACACCTGTTACTGTCGCTGTTTGATATTGCGCAGATACCTTCAACCAGTGAGTTATTTTGTGGCGAACTCACGAAAAGATTGACTTTGCGGGGGATCTGCAGTGGCCTCCACATTTAGAATCCTTATGTCGCAGCCTGTACGAAAGGATTCCTTGTTGTGGCGGCCTTACACAAAGGGTTCTATGTGTGGGGGACTTTGCAATGGCGGCACCTTGAGCCCAGGAAAACTACAGAGGAAAACAAGAACACGAAAACTACAAACAAACATGTGTTTTCACACGGAAAAACAAGACAAATCAAGGAACACCTGCGACTGCCTGGCGACCTCATAGAAGGTCATTCAGTGTGGAAGGTATGAAGTGGCCTCCACACTTAGAACCCCTTTGTAGCAGCCTGCGCGAAGGGATTCCTTCTGTGGCGGCCTCGCAACAAGTGTTTTAAGTGTGGGGGTCTGCAGTGGCGGCACCTTTGCGCAGATGGTCTGCAAGTCAAATCCTTTTGTAGCGGCCTTTACAACATCATTCCTTGTGTGGCAACCTTAGAAGGTGATTGAACTTGTGGGGGATCTGCAGTGGCCTCAGAGTCCGTTTTGTCGCATCCTGTACAAAGGGATTCCTTGTGTGGCGGCCTTGCAAAATTGTTTTAATTGTCGGGAATATGCAGTTGCGGCACCTTGAGCCCAGGACAGCTATAGAGGAAAACAGGGCAAACAGGACAAGCATGAAAACAACGTGTGTTTCCACTATGAAAAATCTAAAAAACCACGGACAACCTGTGATTGTTATGAAAGCATGAAAGCGCCGATAGTCACAGGTTGTCCTTGGGTTTTCGTTTTGTTTCATGTGGACACAAACGGTGTTTTATGCTGTTCCTGTTTTCCTGGTAAGCTTCCGCGCCCCCCCAGGCGCTGCCTCTGGAAATCCCCACAAGCAAAATACATGCACAAATTGATTGGAATATTGATTTTGACTGTCGTTGCCGGTGGAAATTCCCAAATTTCAAATCAATATGCAAATGGATTGCACAATGATTTTGATTGTGGGGAATGGTAGTGGCGGCGCCGTGAACCACGAGCTTACAAGGAAAGCAAACAAACATATGAAAACAATAGAGAAACCACTTGTGTTTTCACAGGGACACATAGGAAAAACCAAGGACAAATTGTGACTGTTGATTTTTGTACTTGTAAACCAAATGGAAACGCTGACAATCACAGGTTCTCCTTGGTTTTCCATATTTGTCCGTGTGGAGACAACGTGTTCCATGTTTATGTTCTGTGTTCCTGGTCAGCTTCCGCGGCCCCCAGGCGCTGCCTCTGGAAATCCCAACCATCAAAATCAATGTGCAAATGGATTCGAAGTTTGATGTTGAGCGTCTTTGTCTCTGGAAGACCCCACAAGCAAACTTAATGTGCAAATGGATTATACATTGATTTTGATTATGAGGATTTATACATTGAATTTGACTTTGGGCTGTTCAACTCAGTTTCCACAATGAGGTTTTACACATGAAGCTCCGCTGTGGAAAACCAAAGAAAAAACATCTGGCTGCAATCGCACAAACGGAGGGTCCTACAGGGCCTGCCCCCTCGGCGCGCCGCCGCGTCTCGCCCAGTGCGCAGTGCAGCAGTGCCCACTGCTCCCCGCCCTGCCGCCGCCCCTTTTCCCCCTCCTCCCTCGATCCCGCTTGCCTCCCCGTCCTCCCCCTGACACTCCAGTCAGTGTCCACGGCATCGTGGCGGATAGGCAGGACATGGTGAATGGCCCAAACCATCGCCGCCACTGGGAAGCGCCCGCTGCTCGCCCTCGGCTTACGGACTGATTGCCCCGAGCCCTGCCCTTAGGTGTCGCACACTGCGCTTTCGGCCCCCGTGCAATCCAAGGTGGTGGCACCAGGAAGCTGATCCCAACAACAAGGTAAAGCCCTCCCACTCCCCACAAACATCACTTCAAGACTCCGGCCCGCTGTCCTCCTCCTCCTCCTCCACCTCCTCCTCCTCCTCCTCTTCATCATCATCATCCTTCCCCCTCCTCACTCCTCATTCTCTGCATATTCGTGAATCTCTCCTCGTCCTCGTCCTGGTCTTCATTACCTTGCTTCCCCTGTTCATTACCAAATTATCCTCCGGGCCTCCTCCTCCCGCCCTTATCCACCTCCCCGCGGACGTACTTAGGATACCCGCTTCGGTGTGCTCTGGGGCGAGACTGTGCGCTGGCGGGGTAGGATAATAGAAAGGATTGGAGAATAAGAGGAAGAGGAGGAGCGGAAACAGAACCTTAAAGAAATATTGGCGGCGCGCAATTGTGGGGTTGGACGAATGTGCAGCCTTGTCAGAAGGATACTTCGAAACCGGGATGGCTTCTTCGAAACACTCTCGGCCTCTTCTTAGAAGACGCCCGGCTCCCCCCGCACGCACCCCCGAGCCTCTTCGTGCTGACTTGGCATAACGGGAGAGGAAGTGGCATGAAGATAAATCTTGTGGCCTCAGAGAATACGGTCCCCGAACCCCGTGGCCTCCCTGGGACCGACCCCTCCATCCTTTCGACTGCCCCGGCGCCCGGGGCGCCCGGGGCGCCGAAGACGGCGAAAAACTATTGGACTCGCTCCCCCATGGGACTCCTCTTTGTCATTCCGAAGAGGCGGGGTAACAGTAGGGGAGGACCAGCTCCAGGTAGGGACACGGCGACTCGTCGCCGACATATCGGCGATGAACCCCCAATATCGAATCCGCACATTCCTTGGCGGGGTGGGTTCATCGGGCCCCCGTCTGCGATCAATGGGCGATTCAGGATCGATGCATCCCCCTGGGCATATCCCCGTCTTCGGTAGTCTTTGGGCCTGAACTCGGGCAACCGAACACCCCTGGGAACACTCTCGGAGAGGCGCAGCTGCTGAAACGCATCCCTAGGCTGGAGCATCGCAGAGAACCGACGAGAACACCCGAAAACCTCAAACCTCGAGTGAATAACCGTCACCTCCTGAGCCGATCACCCCCATACATGAGAGGATGTATTATTCGCGACCATAACGGGCGTTATGGGGGGGGGAATGCAGGGAGGGGAGGTAGCATAACGTAGCGCCTCCCCCCCCGACTGCGGCACGCGGTACCCGACGCACTGCGGCAGTGTTTGGGGCGCACTGAATGGGGGAGCGTTGCGTTGTGTTGGGGGGAGGAGGGGGACATAACGCGCGTTATGGCCCAGAGGCTGTCCCGAGTACACGATACGCTGTTTTCAAATATTTCCGACCAACAAACAATTTGGGGTAAGTCAATTATGTAGTCGACCCCCTCCCCGCACATTGCCCCCGAAAAAAAGAGGAGCAGGCGAGGACGGCAGGGCGGCGGCGGCGTGCACGGCGCAGGCAGGCCGCTCCGCCGCGAGGGCCGAAGCAAACATAACAGAACTTACACGATAAAAAAAAGTTCAATAGATGGCAAACAAATTCCCAGAAAAAAACTCCAAACCAAAAGCAAAAAAGACCCGTTCCACAAGCAATCAAAAAGCTGACAAAACAAATGCGCGCTTCAAGGCCTTTCGTGCCTGGCGCGAGCGAGGCGGCCCCCCCCAACCTCTTTTCTCCCCCGTCCCTCCTCCTCCTCCTCCTCCTCCTCCTCCACCACCTCCACCGCCACCTCCTCCTCCTCTCCTCCACCTAAATCCTCCACCCCCTCACCTCCACCCCCCGCTCCTCCGACCTCCTCCAATTTACCAAAAAGAAGATATATTTTATTTAAATAAATAAGAAATATTTATTTTTTTAAGAATTAAATATGAAAAATAAACATTTTATTTTTTTTATTATTTTATTTTATTGACGATTTTAACTCCGCTGGTCGGCCGCAGGTCACTCCCTGCGGACGACGCCTGAACGGGCGCGGCGCAGCCGCACCTGGACCTCAGAAGAGGCCGATGAAGAGCTTGAAGACCCAGCACCTGCGCCCGCCCCCAGGAGGGGCCAGACTGGCACCCGTCCCCATGAGGGGCCAGACGGGTATCAGCAGCAGAGTCTCACCAAGCCACGGTATCTGATAGAGCCCACCAGAGCATCCAGCACCAAAATATTGAATTGCAGACGCGACCAGACACCAACGCCCACAATATTGGTCACCGAAAACTCACCTCTTCATCTGCGCCTCTACGCACTCGAGGAACTCACTCGATCGCGCTTTGGTAAACCGAATAATTGTTTGAATTGGTTCTTGCGCACTACGGGATCCTTGGCCGCACCAGGGCAAACTGCCTTGAGCTTCAACACCCTTCGCGCCACGTCCATAGAAGAATCCGCGCACCTAACGCAGATACACGCGAGGCCATCCCACTGCAGCGAGTGCCCCTGCTGCTTGAAGAAATCGTGCGTTGCCAGCTGCGGCACCTCCGTAGAATCGACAAGCTCATGCTGAGGCTCGTCAAGTCCTGCGTCCAAGTCAGCACCCTGCACCGCTACTTGCACAGTTTCACAGCGAGCAGGTGCATAGCTCAGACCTTTCTTGGTGCCGAAAAAAAAATCAATCAGCATCTTCTGAAGAGCCGTCGGTGTGCAATGCTTTCGCGTACCCCGGCACCAATTGTTGAGATGCGTCGAAGTAGCCGCGCGCGCTCCACACTGCCTGCATCTCCACTCGCCCACTTCACCAGACCGCCAGAAAACGTGCTCAAGCACAGAAATGCGTGGCTGAACATTAACAAGCCGAGGTTGACGATCGTGAGTATCCCACAACTGCTGTTGGAAAAATCTGCTCAGAGTGAAACCCAAGTACCTGGCCATGAGCTTCGCATGCGCCAATGCAACTTTGAAGAAGTCAGAATATCCTTCAGCATATCCAATGTCCTTCGCACCAAGCTTTGCAAAATGGTCTGCCCACGCGTTGCCTAGCACCCAGTCGAAGTTGGCTTCGCGCTTGGCCAAGCCTGCTGCCACCTCGCCCAGATCAAGACGAGAGGGGCACAAGCCAAAAGTTGGAGGTGCAGCACCATGCTTATCGGCGAACGTCCGAATAGACCGCCATATACCAGCATGTCGCGCACCTGATAACGCATCATATTCGTCCCATTTATTTCCTTCCGATACCAGCGCGGAAAGATCAGTGACGACCAACTGCGCTCCAGGGTAATAGCGAAGGGCTTGGAGAACGCAATGCCGTTCAGCCGCGCCAATTCTCTGCCGCGCCCCTGGCAACCCTCCGCGCACCGCCCGAACAGGATAACCATCAGGAGACATCTGAACGCAAGCCCATCCACAACGCCTCAACTCAGGTATACTGGAAGGAATAGCGGATCCATCCGTGAAGACAGTCCGAGGCCACTCATCAGATGAGCCTCCCCAGCAGCCCCAGAATCGAACAAGTGGATTGAGACCGGCAGATTCCCACTCGCCAGGTATTCGAGGTAAGCCTACGCCGAGCTCGAAACACTCATCAGTGACGACGGGGCGGTTGATCGTGCCATTCTGGAGAATAGAGTCACGGAGCTGAGATGACTTCTCAGGCATAGGATGCTCCACCTCCCCTTCAAGAAGCCACTTGTTCACCGCGTCGCACCTGTAGCATGCGCGTCCCATGGTCTCATCATCGCCTTGGCAAGCTCGACAAAGCGAGCCCCGAACCTCATTGTCAGCTGTCAACCGTACCTTGGTCCAAAGAGAGCCAGACCAAGGAGATCGCAAGGCGCCAGCAATCTTCGGGTTCTTAATAGCCGCCGTCGGTCCACCCAAGCACGCACGAAGGCCCCGAGCCCACAAAGTAGTTGTTGGCTCACGTTGTTCATGATGAGCGAGTACGCGTCGCATCTGAAGCCGCTGTATACCAGCGCGCAACAAACCGCGAAACAGCAAGGGAGCCACCTGCAGCAATGATCATTTGTCGCCTTGATCGTCTTGAACCATGGTAGAAGACAACATGCGCCAGCCTACTCGCTGCAACGATAGCGTGGCAACCGCAATCGGCCCACGAGCATTGCCCCAATTGAGCGCCGTAGGATCAAGTGCCTGCCATGCGCGCTCTAACCTGCCAAGTCCAATCAGCTGCTCCCAAGTCAACCTGTGGTAAGAGAACATCGGCCCAATCGTAGCGTCGAACAGCGGGTCGTACCACGGGTCGCGCTGAGTAGCAAGATACAGAGTGCTGCTAGCACCGCGCTTGGGGTAGCCTGCCACTTCTGCCGCAACACTCCGCACCACCTCGAGCCCTTTGTCAGATACGCCACTCACAGAGGAACCATGAGCCACAGAAGGTAAAAGACCAGTACGCCATAACTGGGTCACCTTAGTGCCCACCGCACGACGAAAAGCTCAAAATCGCTTGGGACGCCGTTTCAAAGACAACATCCTCTTCTTGGCAATGGTGCGCTTGACAACTGGCCCGCGAAGCTCATGTCCAAGATTTCGCATATGCGCTTATTTTCTTTTTTTCTTTTTTTTTTTTTTTTATTTAAATTGTTTTTTTTTTTTATTTTTTATTTTTTTTTTTTTTTTTAATTTTGTTTTTTTTTTTTTTTTTTTTTTATATTTTTTTTTTTTTTTTTTTTTTTTTTTTTTTTTTTTTTTTTTATTTTTTTTTTTTATTTCGCATATGCGCTTTTTAGACCAGATCTTACAATAGTCAGCCACTGCCTGCGACGCCTTACTGAGAGCAGCCGGCGTGGGGACAAAGCCAGATTTGCTCGCCTGAATAACCAATCCCACTTCCTTGGCGTGCCCAACGAATCCCCTGAGCGCCGACCAGAAACCACTAAGATGCTGCAGAGAAGAACCAATCCACTGAGCAGACACATCATCAACCACTGCACGAGGTATAATGTCATCTCTAGCAAGCCGACGTATAGCCTTGGCAGTGAGCACCGTAAGCAAGGTCGTCGACTGACTGCACCCAGCCAAAATTCCTTTCGTGGATCTGAACCACTCAGAGAGAGACCCATGACACTTGAGCGCCCTCGTTTGTAAATGATACTGCACCGTCATCCAAGTGAGGATAGGAGGAAATCCTTCCAATCGAGATTGGTCCAATAAGGCTGTCGGTGACACTGATTCAAACGCCTTCCATGCGTCGAGCAACGCAGTTACAGAGAACTCCCCTAAGAGAAAGGCTATATCAGCATGTATATTGTGGTCGACCGCTGCGGCTGAAGGTGATCTGCCAGCGCCACCAGTGCCCCAAATGTTGGGGATATTAGCACTTCGAAGCCACCTTTTTGCCACTGTAGACCTGACGCGCGCCCATAACCTCAGCATCGAATTGACGAGGCAAACGAGTCGACTCCCACCGTCAGGTTTTGCCAAGGGAACTAGGACATTCAAGATGCGATCTTCTGGCCACCATCCAAGGTCTTCACACCGAGTGTACACTAAACTGAGCACAGCAAGACCTTCGTCGGAGACATGCCACATCGCCCGAGGTGCGATACCTGTTTGGCCAACCGCCGTCCGCTCTGGAAAAGTGAAAGCTGCTGTACGAATGCCATCAACAGTAATGGCTGGGAGCCTTGCCCAAGACTCAAAGTGAGCAGTTCGCCCAGGATAATCGCAGCCGTGATGCTGCCACACCTTACGCCAAGCCACAAGTTCACGATCAGCAAGCGCATGAGGGCTACCGTGCGCCATGGGCTTCAACTTCTCAGGTGTCTGCTGGACCCTCGTAAACCGATGTGCAGCTGACGCGCCCCGAAGAAAAGATGTATCAGCCCACTCTTTCCACTCCTTTTGCTTGAGCGAAACTGCCTGCGTCGTATCTGCTGTCTCATGCCCCGCAATGAACGTTACCAGGTCGCCGGCGTCATCGCGAAGAAAAAGCCCAATGCCAGCGCGAAGGAGATCCTCGACTTCCACCATGAGCCCATCAAGCATCCGCTTAGACGCAGCCACCCTATCAAGAAAGAGAGCCGCCTCACGGATGATCTTCACCGCATGGGAGCACTGCTGGGACGACACAGGGCACAACGCATGAGCACGCTGCACCCGCTGATAATATTCACCTAGATGACCCCGAACTCGATGCAAGCGCAAAGCCCACCTCGAAGCCACCTGCCAGCAGTGGACCTCTTGAGCCAAATAGGTGCACTTCCGAGGCGGCTGCCATGTTACCTTTTCCCAATTCCAGGAGATCTCCACCAGCTCGCCCGCAATGCTTGGCATGCTTGGGACCCTTCAGCACCCACCTGTCGGCCAAGTCCTTCTCAGTCTGCTGTAGAACCGAGCCCCAAGTCAACTTGAGTGAATCACCATCATGAGCCTCTTGAAACAGAAGCCGCGCTTGACGCCAATCGCCCCGCCGAGGGAAATAAGCACGCCCAACTGGAGGGCACGCTGCGAACCCTAAAGGCTCACTCCACACCCTGCGCCATGTCGGAAGACCATTAGCCAACAAAGAGCATCGAACAGGAGAGTGGGTAGCGATGGCAGTGTCGTGCACCACACCTGGCTTCTGGAATCGCGTGTTAAGGTTATTTGCCACCAGCGCATAATGAAGCAGAAATCCACGCACCTGTTCCGGCCACTCACCAGCCCAACTCTCAGGTTGAAGGCCCCAATCACCCAACACTATCCAGTCGACCCCCAGCAGGTTGAGCAGGCTGGCATATCGCAGAACGCCAGCGATAATGGCCATGTTCTCCGCATCAAGCCCCTGGTCGTCATAACGGTAGACGCTCACAACCACTATACCCTTGGGCACCCCCCAGCGAAGACGTGCTGCCACAAAACGATCCTCTGGGAAAGATACCTGCGAACAAAGTGGAGCTTCTGTCACCGTAGTATCCGACGTCGCCAACACCGCAACACCTGCTCGCGTGCCACCAGCATCAGTTGGAGACGCCGCTGCCCAACAGCCATGATAGCCAAGGTCACGCGCCTGCCGTTGTATAGAAGGCAATCGATCTCCATGCGCATGATGTTCCTGCACCGCAAACACCTTGCCCAAAGGCTGATGCGCGAGATAATCAATGAGAGAACCTGCACCAGCAACATCGACCGTGGTAAGAAAGCCCTGCACCTGACTTGGATTCTCTTGACCATCACGCGCATCACGATGCCGCGGCTGAAACTGCTGCCGAGAGTTGGGTGTCTCTTGAGCTTCTCCGCCAACGTCATCCTGAACATCAGCTGCGTCGCCTACCTGGTCATCCTCAGGAGACGGCCGCCGTGGAACAGGGTTGTAGTTATGGGGCCCGCGTGCATGACAACCGTCGCGTCATAGCCCATATCTCAGCCGATCTCTCCAACGTCGCATCTCAATCTCGCATCGCTCCATAGGAAGTGTTCGTGCAAATCGTCGTAAACAATCCCGCCTCCGAGGCGCAGCCTGCCGCAGAGCGCCGGCGCGAAGCTCCACTAGGATCTGGGCGAAAGTGATATTTGGAAACCACCGATACAGGAGAGCACGCAGTCCATCACTACGACCTTGCCGAAACATCTCGTCAAAAAAGGGAACGCACCAGCGATGCCAATTGTCAGCGAGTTGCGCTCAGTAAGCAAGATCGTCAAGCCACATGGCGGCCCGCGTCTGCAGGTCCTCCAGCAAATCGACGTAGTCGCCCATGTCTCGTTCGCGGCGTTCACGAATGCCCTCGAAGAGCTCATCTGGGGGAAGCCCCATATCAGCAGGAGATTCAACAGAAACAGCAGTCCGCCGCGTTCTTTTCCAGTTGCGCTTACCTTTCTGGCGACGAGAAATGACCTCCTGGGAGCAGGCCCCACGGTGGCCGCTAAGCCGAGTGGGCCATGCCAGGTCCCTGGAGCCACCGAAGTCATGGGTCTCAGGAGGTGTGTGGGGGGGGTGGGGGGGGCGCCACCTGGGGAACTGCGAAAGCAACCTCCGCTGTTAGACTGCCCACATCCAATTGAAAATACTGAGCAGGACCCAAATCTGAAAAGAGCGAAGTGAACCTCGACGTCGCTATGCAAACTTCATACCGTGAGACCACGTGGTGTTGCCAGAAATCATCATGCACCACCACCTCTTGTTGTCCATCACGAATAGTGCACGTCATTGTGACTAAGGAAGAACCATGCCAAGAAAATACGCCAGGTTGACCCGCACAAACTTCAATCGCAAGGGCTGTACCGTGACACCTGTTTGTGCATGCTATTGGATGCAGGTCGTAACTTGTCCAAGTCCAGACGCGCCGCTGACTCGCTATCCACGACACCTGACTCGATGCAAATATTACGTAGCACCTCTTCACCTGCGTCGCGAAGGTTGGGTGGCTCTGCCACTGGCCCACATGATTCCACTGGTGGCGCTGTCGACGGAAGCACAGTCGCAGGCCCAGTAGGTTCCGCATCTGCTGGTCGAACAAGCTTGGCCAGATCGCCCTCCTTGACAATCTTCTCCAACAGCTCACCTTCCACGCCATGCTTCCTGAGAGCGGCCTCGGGAGTCTCCATCTTGAAGAGGGCGCGCTGCGCAGAAACTGATGCATCATCCGCCGCCTGAGCAGGAAACCGAAGTGCGGCTGCTGCAGGTTGCGCTCGCTGACCTTCAAGTGTAGCTCGCTGCTGCCGAAGGGCTGTCAGACTGGATTCATCTTCTGCGATGGCGGCCTCCAGTCCCTTAAGCTATTCCTCTCTCTTGTCTGCCGCAGACTCTGCCTTCTGTATCTTCTGATCCAACCGGTAGAGTTTGCGGCTGACCTCGGTGATCTGCGCGCCGACTGGCTTCCGCCCACGTCTTTCCAGCTGAAGTTTGTCCCTTTGAACAGCGAACTCCTTGCGGGCTGCTGCCAACTCAGGAACTTCTTTGACCAGGGACTCTGGGAGCTTCTGCAACTTTGCGTCCAACTCTGCAAGCTTCTGTCCCAACTTTTCTTCGTCGGATTCGCCAATGGAGGCTTCAACTGTGGGTTCCACTTGCATAGGTACGGACAGCTGAGGTTGCTGCCGCTCACGTAGCTGACTGCGCAGATCAGATACGTCTGCTTCCAGCTTCTGAATGAGCCGCTTTGTTTCCCAAGGAGTCGAAGTGGCCGCTGCTGCCGAGTGCTTCGGCGGGGCACCACTTTCTTTGTTCCCGCCATAGACATGCCGCTTATGCATCTGACACTGTATACAAGTAACATGAATGCCAGAATTGCACACGCGCTTGCCTTTCTGCGGGCCCCATTTGACCGCGCAGTCTTTGCAGCACCAATAACTTCGCACTCGGCCCTTGCCCCCGCCCATGGGCGCCGCGGCCGCGAGCGAGCACCCGGAAGAGACGTCGCGACTGCTAGTTGCGCCTGCGACCAGAGGCCCGGCGTCTGGAGGCGCCCCTCGGCTGGTCGGCAGAGCAGGGCGCGGCGATCCCGAGGGGCCCGGGGCTAATTTTGAAACAAAGACGGAACACCTCCCTCTAGGGAGCGTGGCGGGCTCGGGTCCGCCGAGCCGCAGATGCCCTCTGCTCTGCGGAGCTGCGCCACTGCGCGGAGTTTTACAAATGGAGATAAGCCTGCGCGCGCGCCCCCCCCCCCCCCCTCTTCCTCCTGTTCCTCCTCCTCCTCCGCCTCCTCCTCCTCCTGCCCCCCCTTTCTTTCTCCTTATAAATAACTCCTCTTTGTCGCATCCCGAGGCTAGTTTTTAGGGCGGGCCGGGCGTCCCGCCTGAGACCTGAGACTCATTATTTATGGCTCTGAAGCTTAACAAGTGACAACCTTTTCACAAATGGAGGGCGGGTCGCCGTCAAAAACATGGCTCTCGCCGAATCGCCGCGCGCGCTCGTTTCACTTATCTGCAAGCGTATCGCTGATTGAGGGCGGGTCGTTTTTCAAAACGTGGCTCTCGCCTTAGCGCCACGCGCACTCGTTTTCAAACATTGCAAACGTTTCACGGATTGACGGCGGGTGGCCTTCAGAATGCGGCTGTCGCCTTAGCGTCGCGCATATTCGGTTTAACAAACTGCGCGGGTTTCACGGATTGAAGGCGGGCGGTTTTCAGCCTGCGTTTCTCGCCTGAACGCCGCGCATTTTTTAATATTGCAAGAGTTTCACGGCTTGACCGCGGGTGGTCTTGAAAATGTGGCTCTCGCCGTCGCGCCGCGCGCATTCGTTCTAAAAAATTGCCAAAGTTCCACGGCTGCCCATGATCAGCGCACCGGAAGTGGTGTTTTGGAAGGACTAAAGATTCTGCGAACGCAACAGTTATGTTGATTCGCTGTGCTGAAATCCCAAAAGTGGCGTTCGTGGTACAATTCTGGATAATCAGGACACATCAGTCAGTTGACACGTGGCATTGAAATCCCGAGAACAATGTTTTGGCGCGCTTCAGGATCTTCAAACAGTTTGAAGGCGGTCGGGGGGGCCAAACCAGGAGCTTCGCCTAAGCCGAAACCCATATCATGTCAAGCGAAGATGTTCTCGGCCCCGGCGGCAAGTAGCGCGCCTCGCGAAGCGGCGCAGTCACGCGTTGGCGGCTGGCCGCGGCTGGCCGCGCGAGCGCAAACGGCCGCGGACAAACGCTCTCTATCTCTCGCCTTTGCCCCGGCCTCCTTTGGGGTCGGGGGTTGGGGGCGGGGCGGGGCGCGCGCGCGCGCGTGTGTGTGTGTGTGCGTGTGTGTGTGTGTGTGTGCGCGTGTGTGTGTGTGTGTGCGTGTGTGTGTGTGTTTGTGTGTGTGTGCGTTTGTGTGTTTGTGTGTGTGTGCGTGCGTGCGTGCGTGTGTGTGTGTGTGCGTGTGTGTGTGTGTGCGTGTGTGTG
>CAUYUJ010005570.1:135888-223388 GCA_963575745.1 Prorocentrum cordatum
AGCTCCTGTATTCACTGGACAAAGTGTTGGCTGCTCGCAGCGGACAGGGCGCGCTTGGACGCGTTTCAGTGTAGATGTGTCAGACTTATCTAGGGCATTATGGCATCCTTCATGTCAAGGGTTAACAATACCATTGTTCTGGACAAGGCTGGGGCGACGCCTCTCTCTGAGATCCTATTGGACAAACAGGTGGCGCTATATCGCAAAATTGCAAACGGAAGCGATTCAAACATGGTCAAAACCATACTTTGCAATAGCGATGGTGCTCCTAAGCAATGGGCTGTGCGCAGAAACAGAGGGAGGCCAAGGCAGCGCTGGGGAAGTGCAGTGCACGAAATGACTAAATATAGATAAGTTTCCTTTTTATCTTCATCCATCTTCGTCGTCGTCATCGCAATGGCTTTGCGCTTGGGACTGAATCGCGGACGCGTTTGGCGTGTGTATGTCTGTTCTCCTGGCACAAGCGCGCGTTTGGCGTGACTTGCCCACGCGTCCACGCGGATGCCCGGCTTAGTCGTAGTGGTGGTCCCTCCTCCCTCCTGCAAAGGTCCTGCAACCGCGTCATCCTGATCCCATTTCTCGGTTTCCAGTTCGACCGCCTGAATATCTGTGGCCCCGTCCTGCAAGATGCTGCCGCCACGGACACCATCCCCCTACTCCTGAGCCTAGTTGATCCTCCTCCCCCTCCTGCTCCTGGTGGGGGCATGGGAGGAGGGATCAAGGAGCAGGAGAGCAGAAGATCAGGGGCGGGACGATCAGGAGCGGAAAGAGAATGAGGGCGACGAGAAGACGACGATCGAGACGTCGACGACGAGCGGCCTCATCTTCTTCCTCATCTTCCCTGTGCCCCTCTCCCCCGTCCTCCAACCCTATCTGGGCGGCAACGTCAGGATAGGAACCAGCTCAAGGGGGGGAAACATTGACCTGGAATCGGCGACAGATCGGCGATAGGCGATAGGCCCCCGATAGCGAATCGGCGGGGTGGGCCTATCGGGCCCCTATCGGCGATGATTGGGCGATTAGGGTCGATGCATCCCCCCCTGCGTCCATCCCCCCAAGCGTCCGTGATCCTTCCCCTCCCACTCCTCCTCCTTCCCCCCCCGCGCGAACGACGTGCAGCAGCGGCGGCATCAACAACATGGCCCCCATCGCGCGTGGACGACGACATCGTCGCCGTCGACGGCGACGTCGACGACGTCAACGGTAATGAACATGCTGATGCCGACGTCGACGGCGACGTCGGCGGCGGCAGCGAGGTCGACGACGCCGACGACGGTGATGACGGCGTCGGCAGCGACGTCTTCGGCGGCGACGACGGCGGCGTCGCCGACGGGCCGCGGGGGCAGCCCGAGCGACGAGAGGGCCTCGGCTGCTCGCCGGCGGCCCGCGCCTCGAGGGCGGCCGCCTCTTGCCCGCTGTGGGGGCGGGGCGCCATCGTCTGATAGGATAGGACGGGAGGACAGGACGGCACCCGGGGGGCAGTCCAAGGAGGAGGGGCGGCACGCCCGCTGATGGGAGGGGGGTGCACCCTCAGAGGGATGTTCCCCGAGGTCAGCACTAGAACGAAGAGGACGGCGACAAAGAGAAGACGACGATCGAGACGTCGACGTCAAGCCTCCTCCTCCTCTTCCTCGTCCTCCCTGTTGCCCCTCTCCCCCGTCCTCCTCCACTAATGGGCAACGTCAAGGCGGGACTGGCTCAGGGGGGGCATATCGAGCTGGAACGGGCGAAACGTCGCCGACTGATCGCGCCAGGAGGGCGGGGGCGCGAGGGGGAGGGGGAGGATCGACGGATCGAGGGAGGCGGCGGGAGCGAGGATCGAGGGAGGCGGGGGGGGGGGCAGGTTCAGTGGGCGAGCAGTGAAACAGGTGCAGTAAGAACAAAGAGGGAGAACAACCCTCAGTGAATGAGCCAATTTGCCTGTTTCGTCCATAGCAACTTTGGCGCAAGCTGTTTGCTAGCCTGCGTGGTGATTTACAATATCTCACCTCGGTCCGGATTTCAGAGGACCAGACGCGATATCCTGGATTGATTAATAAACGGAGCATGTATTTTCTCTTCTCGCCATCCCGCCAATCTTCCGCCACTACGTGCCCTCCGCTGACCCTGAGAGCATCCTGGACTCGTCTTTAGGACACGTTCGTAGACATAGGTTCAGGACCCCTTCAGATTGTAAGGACATCTCGAAGCGAAAGGCTGAGATCCGTGGAATAGCACGCTCCAGTGACATTGGTAGCGAGACGAAGTGGCAGCCCACTTCGAGAGTCATTACTCGACATCCAAGTTCAAGATGGCAAATGAGAATGGAGGCGGCTTAAAAATACCGACGTGGAATGGAGAAGCATCAACTCTCGAGTTTCGAGGAGAAGGTCAAACTGTGGGTCCTGGGCACAAAGAAGGAGGAGCGCATATACCTGGGGCCACGACTACTGCAGGCCATGGATGAGGACTCACAGCAGCGGCATGAGGCCAAGAAGGTCGCAACAGAGGACTTGATCAAAGAGGACGGAACCGAACAGGTGGTATCAGCGCTGAAGGGCATCAGAGGTACAGTCACAATGCAGGAGGCAGTTACGAAGTGGAGAGAGTTCATGAAAGGAGTTTACCGAAACCCGGGAGAAGGTCCAAAAAGATGGGTTTCGAGATTTGACATCCACCTGAGCGAGATCGGGAAGGCCCTCCATGCAGAATGTGACGACATCCCAGCGACAGGATTCATGCACGAAGTTATCTTGGGACTGATTCTCTTGGATGGGACAGGCCTAGATCCATCAGAGCAGGCAGCTGTGCTGGCGACATCAGGAGCACGTGGCAATTCATACATGCACAATGACGTGAAGAAGGCGCTGGCAGAGCAGTGGTCAGACGAACTGGCGGCGCGAGATCGACAAAAAGGTTACAAAGTTCGTAGAGGAGATCATGCCATCTTCGAGGACTCCGATGAGCTGGCGGTCTGCGCGGAGGAGGTCTACGAGGAGGCCTACAAAGACGGCTTCGGGGAGGCCAGCGACCTGGCCGAGACAGCGACGACAGCCGCAGAGGACCTGATCTCCTACGCGGGCGCGGACACAGGAGAACGAGCTGAACAAGAAGCAGGTGAGGATGGACTGGCAGCCGCCGCGTTGCCCAACGAAGGCGGGGACTTCGACGACTGGACGGAGACCGCCAATGCCGCGCCCAGAACGTTCCAAAAAGCACGTCAGCCCATCAACGAAGTGAAAAACGCGAGGGGCTTCTTCCCGGTGGTAGGGCTTGGAGCCTACGACGCACTACCGGGACAACCTGGTGCCGGACGTGGACGCGCGGTCAGCCGGGGAGGACCTCCACGGAAAGGGCAAAGGCAAGGAAAGGAACCAACCGAAGAGCAAGCCCAAAGGCAAGGGCACTGCACAGGACAACACGAAGAACACGACGGCGAACCAGAGGACCATTGACCGCGACATGTGTCTTCTCTGTGGAGAGCGAGGACACCGAGCCAAGGATTGCCCCAATCGGGGCAACGCAGGAACAGCTGGGGACCGACGCCGAGCATTCAACAGATTCGCGGGGGCTCTCTACGAGAACGATCCGACGGAGCTCATCGGGGCCGCGAATGACGACCAGGAAGAGGAGCACGACTTCGTGGGGGTTCTGGCTAGAGGAGTGCAAGGGCTACGCACTTCTGGACAGAGGCGCCTCGAGGTCTGTAGGAGGCGTCGAGCAGCTGGAGTACATCAGCGAGAAGCTCGAGAAGCCCATGGAGGTCGACGTGGACCAGAACCTGGGATTCACGTTCGCTGGAGAGGATCGAGCCGACGCTCCATCCCGGGCATCGTTCGAGGTCGAGAGCTTAGACCACAAGAAGATCGAGATATACGTGTTGGATCGGCCTTCGCCAGTTCTCCTGGGCATCGACATGCTGAAGAAATATGGGCTAGCGATCGACTGCGGGAGGAACTCAGGCGCGGCCAAACCGACCCCTACCAAACCATACCCTTTTTCAAAGAAGGCGGAAGTGCGCAAACACAAGGAGCGAATGAGATCCTTCCTGAGAGCGTCGCTCTCGCAAGACCGGGTCGCGGTCCCACGGGCATGCGGAGAGACAACTAAATCGAGACGTTTTGGAAACCACTGCACCAGTCAAGCGCTTCGGGGACGAACATAAACGAAAGCACCAGCGCGGGCAGAAGTCGCGACGACGGGCCGGCAGAAAGAACGACGCAAGATAAGGAGCACGGCCCAAGGACAGTCATCGGGGAACGTCAACGGCGCATGCAATCCACGCGCTGCCTTCGAATGGCGCGACCAACAGTGGCCGGCCAGAGCGACGCGTCTGCGCTGGCACGGGCGTTTACCATTCAAAATATCATGCCTCGGCCCTGCGCTGCGTAGCGCAACTCTTTCTTAATGCGAATCAGAGCTCCAAGGTGCGCACGTGATGTCGGTGAGCCGAAACGCGCACTGAACCTGGGCGGCTAGGAAAAAAACGCAACCACCCCCATAACGAACATATACCAACGATGCAGTCGCATGCTTTGCGCGCGGTGAAGTACGGCCGCCAGGGTTTGAACAGTCTTACAACATACCTGGCAAACATTGAACGATTTCTCAAAAGTGATCGGCACACTCACGACACCAGAATTACAAATAAATCGTTTCGCTACTTTGGGAATTTGACAAAGGAGCACCACGCCTTTTGCATATGGACTAGCAAGTGAAACGCCACCCACCCTGACGTACGCATACGCCTGCAGGGATGGCGAATCAAGCCAATGATGGCCCAAAGAGACGGTCCTCCTGTGGAGGGGTTTTGACAGCGCGTGCCCGCTACATATCAGTAGCCTCGAAAGTGCACAAACAGACATATCATAGGATCCACACTTGGCTCTATCACAGAGCGCCCATGTCTGCGTTGGCAAGTGCGGCTCCGGTGCCGAGCCAGGCGCATGAGTACGCACGTGCTGCACGACCAGGCTCACGCGCTCCATGAAAGACTGCGGACGTTTCAAGGCATTGGCCACGCACCCCCACAGACGCAACACAGCACGTTGCACCTATTGAGGCAATGAGTTGCAAATACTGGGAACCAATAGTATGCCTGGGTGCAACATGCCAGCACATGCCGCACAAACCGCACGCGCAACCCCCATCCCTCCATTTCCGCCTGATATCCCGTTCACATATCTTATATATCCTTCCCCCCCCTGCCGCCCCCGTTCGTCCTCCCCCTCCCCGCCCTCTCTCAACTTCCCCCTCCTCCGCCCCCCTCCCCCTCGACCGCCCTCGCGGCGGAGTGCATTGTGCAGCGCGTCGCCAGGCGAGGGAACCAAGGGAGGGAGGGGGGAGGGAGGGGGGAGGGGGGAGGGGAGAGAAGGGGGGGAAGGGAGACAGGGCGAAAGACGCACGCAGGGAGGGGGGCGTGGGAGAGCAGCCAGGAGGTAGGAGAGATACGGGGGGAGCAAGGGAGGGAAGGAATGTCGGAGGCAGGGAAGGAGAGGAAGAAACGAGGGCAAGGGCGACGCGGGCGAGGGGAGCTAATGCGAGGGGGGAGGGATGGGAGGGAAGGGGCACTAGGGAGGGAGGGGGCGAGGAAAAGCGAGGAAAGCGGGGGGAGGAAAAGAGGGCAAGGAGGAGAGACAGAGAAGATGGGGACGTTGCGAGGACAGCGGAGCAGTGGACAGAATGGAAAGAGGGAGATGGCGAGAGGCCAAAGCGAAGAGCAAGGGAAGAGTGGCGAGGGGGCGGCGAGGGAGGGAGAGACACGAAGGAGTAAGGAAGGAAAAGAGGATGGCGGCGGAGTAACGGGGAGACGATCGGGAAAGACCAGCCGGCCTGGACCCCCGCGGCACCTGCGACAAAACCTTGCCCTCCGCCCCCCAGCGAGGCCCAAACTGCACTCGCGCGGCTTGCGGGGGCCGCGCGACTGTCATTCGGGGCTCGCCCAGGGCGGATCCCCGAATGAAAATTTCGAAAGTGCGGGCCCGGAGCTCGTCACGGTAGAGTATCATTTGCAAGCCCCAAACCGGAGGCTTCCGTGACGACCCCCCCCGGGACCCCCGCCCGTCTGTCTTGTTTCCCGACTTGTGCCTAAACCGGAGGCTTCCGCGACGAGCTCGGGGGGGCCCCGGGCGCAACCTAAACCGGAGGCTTCCGTGACGAGGGGGCGCCCAAACCGGAGGCTACCGTGACGACCCCCCCCCCGGAGGTTTCCTGGTCGGGGGCCCTCGGGGGGGCCCTCTCGGGGCCCTCCAGGCCTTCCAACGCAATCTCGGAGGGCCTCAAGAGGGCTCCAAGAGAGCCTCAGGGGGGCCTCAAAATTTCAAATATATTGCCAAACTTTGAAGCTCTCTTGGAACCGTCTTGAGCCCGCTTGAAGCCCTCCGGATCGCACTGGAAGCCCTGGAGGGCCCGGGCAATGCTCCAAGAGGGCCCCTAGAGGGCCTCAAGACGGCCCTCAGCGAGCCCCACGAGGGCCCCAAGGGGGCCCAAGAGATGCCCAAGAGGGCCTCTTGTGCACGACCACTTGCGTATATGAACACTGCTGTCCATGACCACTCTCGTATTCAACTGCTATTGTATATCACCCCTCCCTCCTGGCTCATCCCTTCACCCTCATCGCTCCTCCTGATGATCAGGGCAAGTCGCCTGGTGATTTTTTGGGCGGGCTGGTGGGGATACGCGGAGCGCCGACAATTTCTGGAAGCCTGCCTGAGGGCTCAAGGGAGCCCCAAGTGGGCCCCGTGAGGCCCACGAGAGGACCTCGGGAGAGCCCCGCCTGGACCCCAAGAAAATCCAAAATCAGGACGCGCGCTGCATCCTGATTCAGGAATGTCTCGGGGTCCACTTGACGCCCCGTGGGGGCATTCTCCGGGACTTCCTGAAACCCGCCCGAAGCCGGAGGGAGCCCGTGTCGCCGAGAACTCGCTAATACGGCTTTAATAAAATCTAGTTACCCCCCAAGAGGGCCCAAATCCAATATTCAAAATGCTTTTTGGCTCTGGGCCATCTGGGGATCCATCCGGGGTCCTCCTGGAGCCCCCCTGGGGGTCTCCCCAAGGCCCACCCACAGCCCCCTCGAACCCATTGAGGGCCCCAAAGAACGCCCCAGAGAGCACCCATCAGAAGGGGTCAAAATACATGTATGTTTGGAGGGCCCGCATCAGGATGCATGGTGCAACATAAGTTTGGGCCGTTGCGTGGGCCACGCCGGTGCCCTCTTGGAGCCGTCTTGGGCCGCGCTGGGGCTGTCCTGAAGCCCCGGGGATGCCCCGAGAGAACCCCGAGAGAGTCCCAAGGAGGCTCCTGCAAGCGACATTTGCATGCACACTTTTACGTCGTATTGTTTCCACGTGCTCCCTTGAAGCAAGAGGGTAAGGTTTTCCTCGATGTGGCATGCATTGCCGTTTGCCCCACGGCGCGGCGTCGTGCTCAACAACAACGCCCCCCGCCATGCCATTGCGGTTGCATGATGCACCGTGCACCTTGACCTGGGGCCCACTGGGGGTCGGCTTGGAGTCCTCTCGGAGCTCTTTTGGGGGCCTCAGAAGACCTTTTTTCGGAGCCTCGTTGCGGCTTCGGGGGGGGGGGGGCCTCGCCCAGCTCGCTCGAGGGAAACCGGGAGCTCCGGAGTCCGACCGCCAGCATCAATCGCCTGGCAACCCCCGCATATCCTAACATTCTCGGTAACCTAGGAAAGGGGGGCCCCGGGCGTCCGCCGAAATCGACGGCGAGTTGTTGTCAAATCCCTGCAATTTCCGCGAGGGGCCACTGTCGAGCATTGATTCTGAGACAAGCACAAAACGCACGCGAGCGGTTAAGATGGTCGAGTCAACAGTAGCACCGAAAAGTGTCAGCGGGCAATCATATGTTTCCTCTAGTTACGAAGCCGCTCGCGCCCCAAGATGCAGATGCGATGGTGCCGCATCTGAAAACATTGTAGACGCACGCGCAAGAATGGCAGCGATGCTCCCATTGCTCCTTCGCCAATTCCGCCAAACAAGCACGCATTCCGACTCGATCGAGGAAGCTGCGCGGCGCACTTGCTGCACTTCATGACTTCTGTTTGCGAATTCCTTTGGGGCGGCGCCCGTCGTGCCCCAAGAGCGCTTCGCGCGTGGGCAATTCATTTTGCTCGAGTCTGCAGCCAACGCACGCGCGGACCGCATTGACCTCGAAAACGCAAAACTCGTTACGCAAGGGTATGGTTTGCTAGGGGTCGGTTTGGCCGCCCCTGATAACTCAGTCTACTCACATAAGCTGGGGAAGGAGCTGACCACGAAGGTGCTCGCATCGGGGCACTTAGCTATCAGCCTGACCGACCTTGGTCAGCAGAGGTCTAGGTCGAGCCGCGAATAGGGACAGCACCCTGGTCGCGGCATGGAGACTGCGGAAAAGCCGCCCCCCCACCGTCGCCACCTCCAGGGACCCGAATGACGCTGAGGACCTCCCAAGAGAACTCCTACAGCTTTTAGACTTGAGCCTCAACCTGAGAAATCTATTCCCGAAGTTATGTGAGGAAATGCTGAATCCCATTCTTAGCTACCTCGCAAAAACCGCCAATTGGATCGAAGGAAAGAAAGCAAGTAAAGATATATGGGTAACGTCTCTGGGTTCCTTGTGCCGTATACACCGGAGAGTTCGATTCTAACGGTGTGACCCTCGAGATTTCGGAGAGAACATGTCGAAAGGACTTAGTGGGAATCGGCTTACCTATATTATTCGAGAAAACGGTGAACGGGCATCACTTCTCGATCGATTTCAAAATCTCGCACACGCTCGACGTTTACAGCCAGAGCCTCCCGACGCCAAGTCTCCTCGTCGGGGCAGTCTATGACCAGGTCATGCGGCCGTCGCAACCAGACCCGCCAGGGGACGAACGCTTGCATGGAACAAGTCAAATGCAGGGACTGCGGAGAGATTCTCTTCAAATGCATATTCAATCGGGTGCAGAACGAGCAGTTGGCTCTCTGTATCCAGTCCCGCGAGAACTTCCAGAGGCTGGAGGCGGCGGGACGTGCTCAGGCACCGCCACGACCATCATGCAACCCAACATGGAACTCATCATCGAGCAGCACAGAGACAGAGACGGAGAAGCCAACGACTGGAACGCCTACGCCTACTTCGGACAGACCACTTCCAAGTCGGCTGTCAGCAGAGGTCATCGGGAAGCTGACGGACACCGAGGTGCAGCAGATCATCGAGAACGAGAGGCAGGCCATCAGGAACGAGGAGCACACCAAGCTGGCCAAGGAGATCACCCAGAAGGGCCTCATCGACACGCCAGGTCTCAACGGCAAGACGGATGTGGACTACAACCTGTTCGAGATGAAGGAAGAGACCGTGGGGGAGCCCAGCGCCAGCAAGAGGTTTGGGATACCCGAGATGGCCATCAGCAGCAGCGGCGTCAAGGACGTCAGGAACACTCCAGTGCCAGAGGATCTGCCGACGCCGTCAGGGATGCCGAGGCCGTTCGGGGACTTTCACGTAGTGTGAAGCCGAAGATGTGGAGTGCTCTGTTAGCAGCGGTGACAGCGCTGAATCATATGCCGAAGTTGGCCTGGGACGCAGCAGAGGACTACGAGCGACTCGACTTGGCAGAGGTGGCTTGTGTAGCGGACTCAAGGCTATCGAAGGCGGTGATGGAGCTAGGTGGCAAGGCCGAAAGATTCAGTAACTGGAACGGCTATGACTTCTCTACGCGTACCGGGGCCGAGAAGCTTCTGAAGGTACTCAAAGAGAAGAGGCCGAGAAAGATCTGGTTCTCACCACCTTGCGGGGCAGAGTGCCCACTTCAGAACCTGAATCCCATCGCCGAGGAGTCCGAGAAGAAGCTGATTAAGACGAGGGGGATTCAGAGAAACCTGCTGTGGGTGATCAACAAGCTCAAAGAAGAAGACTTCGGATACATCTATTTAGAGCAGCCAGGAAAATGCAGATCATGGACAGGCAACTTCAAGGACATAAAAAGGAAGCTCTTTGGTGTCATCACCCATGGATGCATGTACGACATGAGGGACGAGAAGGAAGGCGCGCCGCTAAAAAAGGAGTGGTACATCGCGACATCGGACGAGAAGTTCGGCGATACCGTTGGGAGAGTATGTCAAAATCTTCATGGTCATCTACCTCTGGAAGGGAGCACTCGAGTGGCACTCCCAGCGAACTACCCCGTGAAATTGTGCAAGCAGCTTGCCAAGTACTTCTTGACCAAGCCCTCGTCCGACGATGCTCTAAGCTTTCTCGCGAAGGCACACAATGAGCTTGAACAAGGTGTATTTGCCGCAAGGCACAGGTACACGACGAAGCGACCAGCGGACACAGATGATCCAGAGCTACGGGAACCCAAGCGACCAAGCCTGGAACCAGCAGAAAAACCGCAGGAGCCAGAATGAGATGATCCAGCGAGAGAGGAAGAGACTCGCGCCGGGAAGGAAGAGAGCGACGTTCGACCCGAAGAAGGCAGTGAAGCTCTTTCAGTAGGAAGCCTTCGACTACCACTTCCGAAAAGCGTGCAAGGGTGCTCCAAGCGAGAGATCAGGGATCTGGAGGCTATCATAGCACATGTACATCGCAACTTCGGGCACTGCAGCATGAAGGCAGTCGAGACAGCACTAAAGAGCAGGAAAGCCAATCAGAAGATCATCGACCTGTGCAGCCACTACGAATGTCCCTCCTGTAAGGCAGCCAAACGCTTTCAACTGCGGCCGATTGCGAGTTCCGATCCATCGGTGGCACCGCCAGGGAAGGAGCTGGGCTGCGATAGCTTCTACTGGACTCATCCTCGTAGAGCATATGATATTCGTGGAGAGCTATGCGCAGATTACGGGAGCCGCTTCGTCAAATGCCAGATCCTCACCAAGAAGGATGCGTTGGGGAGCTGCGGCAATGCAACGGCCAAGGAGATGAAGGGGATGGTTCTCACCACGTGGATTCAGCTCTATGGGAAACCAGAAGTACTTCGCACCGATCCTGAAGGTTGTTTCCGCCAAGCTGAACACCGCGCCTGGAAGTCAGGCAACGGCATCGAGTGGCGACCAGAACCAGGTGAAGCTCACTGGAGGATGGGCGCGATCGAGGGGAGCATCGAGACGATCAAAGAGATTGCAAATCGCATCGCGTGGGAGCCCCCAGACGACACCGACCCGAACGAGATTTTCACGTGGGCATGTGCGGCGAACAACGACCTGATGCGCCACAAAGGATGCAGTCCGTTCATGCTGATGATGGGTCGTACCCCATCGGGGCACGGTCTAGAAGACGAAGAAACCCTCGGTGCTCAGCACTCACCTGATCGACAGGAACTTCCAGGACCTCACCGCGGTTAAAATAGCAGCGTACAAGGCGCGTGTAGGCCACTACCTGTAGGAGAAGACAAAGAGGGCGCTGCTGGCAAAGACGCGGCCGCTCAAGACGTGGGAACCAGGCGAGAAAGCCCACTACTGGAGAAGCTCCAGAAAGGGAACAGTCACAAGACTAAGCAAGGCATGGCTGGACGACTTCACGGGCCAGCTACCGTACTCATGCAGGAGCGCGAGATGAAGAATAGAGCTTGTGAGCGCAGAGAAATAGTCTGGTTGGTAGATGGAGATCGCCTGGTACGAGCTGTTTCAGCACACCTACGTACTACTACGAAGGCAGAGCAGACGCTGGAGAACAGATCTGCAGGAAGTTCAGAACAGTTTAGGAAAATAATGCAGGAACTCACCAAAGGCTCGTTCAACGACATAGTGGATCAAGCCGGACCTGACGAATGGAGCGATATCCCAGAAGGCGAAGTAGACGAGCAGCCTGGAAGCGGACCACCTGCAGATCACGAACCAGCCGCCCAAGCAGAGGAAGTTCACTACGAAGAAGAGGTATCTCCACCAGGACCTCGTCAAGGAGATGAAGAGCACGGAGGCGAGGCATCTCAAGACGAAAAGGAGGATGGTGAACACTCATCTGCACGACCAGCTCGACCAACTCAATGGGGCAGCGAGCCACCACCGGGAGGAATCAATAAGCGCGAGGCCAGTGCAGAACCTCCGTATGATCGTGAGATAAAACGTCAGCGAGCTGACTTCATGAGCTATCTGGCAGAGCTCAACAAGAAGGTGCCATTCGTTGCGCTGCAAGACACTTTGCGAGAGGAGCCCGAAGGAGGAGAGTCAGAAGAATGGAAGACCCCCATGGGAATCCACCAAGAAGTTACGGGGGGGGGGGAGAAAAAAAAAAAAAAAAAAAAAAAAAAAAAAAAAAAAAAAAAAAAAAAAAAAAAAAAAAAAAAAAAAAATGATAGGTCACGTCAGAGAAGAAGCTTCAGCACTGGCAGTCACTGTGGCATTCGAGGTGGAGGAGAATGACGTGGACCTGCTGCATCAGAAGCCGGAGAAAGCTCTGGCAGCCTTGGTGAAGCAGAATGAAGTAGAAGTGAATCTAAAGAACCTTACTCCAGAAAGGAAAGCCCAACTGCCAGCAGCAAAGAACAACGAGATCAAGTCGTTCATGAAGTAAAGGTATGCGAGGCAGCTAGTCGAGCAGGAGTGCATCCCGGGGCGCTGATGAAGATGCGCTGGGTCATCACTCGGAAAGAATCGGGGGGCCTGAAAGCCCGACTCGTCGTACTAGGATATACCGATCCCAGCCTGGGCCAGATCAAGACCGCATCACCAACGCGCAGCCGCAGAGCGAGACAGATGTTCTTGGGAGTTGCAGCTTCGAGGGGTTCCGGGTGTTCAAGGGCGGCGTCAAGGCCGCATTTCTCCAAGGAGATCTTGGGGAAGAAGATCGCAACGTCCTTGCAGAGGCTGTGAGGGAGCTGCGGGAAGCTACGCGGCTGGAACACCACCAGTGCATCAAGCTGAAGAAGGCAGTCTACGGCCTAGTGAACGCGCCTAGACGTTGGTGGCCACGAGTAAGGAAGGACATGGAGGAGCTTGGCTGGGTCGAGTCCATTACGGAGCCGTGCCTATGGTAGCTCCGTGACAAGAGTGATAAGCTGTGCGGCTTGGCAGTAGCTCACGTGGATGACTTCATGATCGCGGTCGACAATACATCGAAGTTTGCCACCGACGCACTTCAACGACTTCATCAAGCTTACGAGTGGGGCAGCTGGGAGACTCAAGATTTTGCGCAGTGTGGGACTAGGATCAGACAGGAGTACGACGGTCGTACGAAGACTTGGGGACGCATTCATCTCAACATGGTCGACTACGCGCAGGAGCTGAAGGAGATCGACATACCGACGCGGCGCCGCAAGGACATCGAGTCAGCGGTTACGCCGAGCGAAGCCACCCAACTTCGAGCAGTCCTAGGACAACTGATGCGGCTGGCGACTCAAGGAGTACCTCTGATATGTGCAGAGCTGTCCTTGCTACTCGCGTGCACGAACACGGCCACCATCAACACACTCTTGCAGGCCAACCAGTTGATTCGGAGAGCGAAGATAGAGGACCCGAAGGAGTTGATCATGGAGAAGCATCTCAACCCTTGTATCGTGGGGTATCCGGATGCCGCCTGGAATGTTCGACGAGATGGTTCGTCGCAAGGAGGCTTCCTGATCTTCATGACAGACTACAACCTGATGCAGAATAAGGAGGCGCCAATTTCACTAATAGCATGGGCGTCCGCGAAGCTACCTCGAGTGTGCAGGAGTTCGAGTGCGGCAGAAGTACAAGCGGCCAGCGAGTCGCAGGAGGAACTGGAATTCTGCAGACTGGTGCTGAGCGAACTCCTACTAGGACCGACACCTCTGAAGCAGTGGGCGACAGGATGTGCGAAGATTCCAGGAGCCCTCGTCCTGGACTGCCGTGGCGTGTTCGATGCGTTGGACAAGTCGGAGAGCAGCGCGCTGGGCATGAAAGACAAGAGGAGTGCACTGGAAGCCCTGACTCTGAAGAGAGGCGTGGCGGCGACAGCAACTTCATTGCGGTGGTGTCACAGCGGCGCGCAGCTGAGCGACTGCATGACGAAGAACTCCGAGAAGGCGAGAGCGAGCTACAACTTGTGGCAACAAAGAGGAAGCTGGAAGCTGATCTACGACGCGAACTTCATTTCGGAGAAAGCCAGAAAGAAGAAAGGCATGGACACTCTCGACCAGGAGACGTTCTTCGCAGTGGATGAAGATGATGCGTGGCAACTATATCATGATTACTTGGAGATCGAGACGGAGTCGGAGATCGTGGCAGACTACCGACACCCAGTGGCACGACGTCTGATGATGGAAGACGCGACGCCTCAATAAAGATGGAGTTAGACACAATGGACTATACATGGAGTTTCTTACCTGAGCTAGAGACTGAGGACTCTCACTGACGGTTCGGGGCATGTCAGTTTCAGTGGGAGAGCAGTGAAACAGGTGCAGTAAGAACAGAGAGGGAGAACAACCCTCAGTGAATGAGCCCATTTGCCTGTTTCGTCCATAGCAACTTTGGCGCAAGCTGTTTGCTAGCCTGTGGTGATTTACAGTATCTCACCTCGGTCCGGAGCTCAGGGGGACCAGACGCGATATCCTGGATTGATTATTAAACGGAGCATCTATTTTCTCTTCTCGCCATCCCGCCAATCTTCCGCCACTACGTGCCCTCCGCCGACCCTTAGAGCATCCTGGACTCGTCTTTAGGACACGTTCGTGGACATAGGTTCAGGACCCCTTCAGATTGTGAGGACATCTCGAAGCGAAAGGCTGAGATCCGTGGAATAGCACGCTCCACTGACAGGGGGGGAGGGGGGGGAAAGCGAGGACCGAGGGTCAAGGGAGGCGCCGGCGCATCGGAGGTGCCCTCGTCTAGGGAACCTACAAAAGACGTGCGGGCCCAGCCACGCACGTATATTCTTGCTGATGCGGAGTGAACCTTCCCTGGCAGCTGTTCGGACCACCCCGAACTAACAATCCAAAAAGTGAAGCAGGTAAGAAGTGCTGCGGTGAGCGCCGTCACAACGCAAGCGGTCTTGCGACGGAAGTGGGACGATCGTGGCTCCCCAGAAAGCAGCAGGCGGGCCACAGCCCAGCCACGTACATGAACTCTCCCCCCATGTTTTCAATGCCGCCTTCGGGTTGAGAACAGCACGATCGCGTAAAGCGCTCTCTTCTGCAACCCATGTGCAGTCATGTACGCCTACGTGTTTCTTTCGCTCCTGACCTTCGCCACAGCCTCCGCTCAAGGGGGGGTGAGGATCGACGGATCGAGTGTCGAGGATCGAGGGAGGGGGGGAGGGCAACGATCGAGGATCGAGGGAGGGGGGAAGGGGGGTTCGAGGGAGGACTCTCTTGTCGCCGACGCCCCTCGGGGCAGCGTAGGGGGAAGCAGGCTATGGGGGAAAGGGCCCTGGATGCTTTTTGGCGGGTTTGCGATAGTTCCGGCGCATCATGAACGTTTTCTTATTCGGTGTGGGGGGGAGGGGGGGTCTGGCTCCCGACTTCTGCTTAAATGCGACTGTTTGTAACAGTTCGTTCTGTGGGGGGCACCCCATCTGATTGAAACAGGCGCCAAGAACAGCCAAGACCCACTCCATGGGGGGAGGGAGGGGGGTGCGAGGGCCCGCGCCGATCGGCAAAACAGTGAACAAGAAAACGATCACATCCTGAAATCCTGCCGAGAGCACACCTGGCGCAACTTGGGATAAATTCTGGCGCAAATGGAGGCTCCTGGTCGCCACGGCCGGGTCCCCCGCGAAATCCTGCTCAGGGCGCACCCTGTGACAGGTCCTGGGTGTTGGCCCCTCGATGCAGGAGGCCAGTCCAGAAGAAATCTGCCACAAGAAACCCAACCCTGAGACCCCTGCACGTCCATTGATTTCTAGTGGGAACGTCACGCTTTCCATAAAAACCCCAGGGCACCCTGGAGGCAAGCAGGGTGTTTCTTGGCATGGGTCTCCGCTGTAGACATCTCTCCATATGAAGACTTTTCGAGGAAGTCTGGACTTCCTGGGGACCAGCACGTGCCTCGCATGGGCTCGTGACCTTGGAGCTCCAATCAACTAGGTCTGTTTGGTGGCAGGCCACTAAACCAAAAGCAATGATCCTCCAAGCACTGCCCTCTCGTCTATAGAAACCTCTCACGAAACGACCCTTCCTGGAACAACTGCTGATTACACAAGTGCTGCTGAAACTGGTTGAACCACGCTTCCTCTCAAACCGTGCACCTGGCTCACAAACGGAATCCAAGCCTCCTGAAATAGGTCGGCATGCTCTCATCCGTGTCTCGAACACATCTACAACTACACGCAACAAAACTGCACCTTGTTGCGGGGACCAGGGGTGGCAATCATAGTCAGTTTTGGCGCGTCGGTCGGTCTGGGTGGATAGACACCGCCTCGCGACCTACGATGGAAGGCGATGGTCGCGCCGACGACGTTGCGTGCCAAGCGTGGAAGCGATCACCATGTTTCCCGGCGAGGCTTGGCAACAAGCGCAAGAAAAATCATAACACGAACAAGCGCTTCACCCTCGGACGGGGAATCTGGCACGAAGAAGAACTCGAAAGCGCGGGGGATCGGATCGCGGATTTGCTGCTGGGCGCAGGCGGGGGAGGGAAGCGGGCTGCGCGAGGTCGAGGCCCCCAGGCATACGGCTGGCTTCGCTGAACCAGGGGATGCGGGATGACGGTGGGGAGCGGCCCAGGGGGCGGAGCCTCGGCGATGGGCAGCGCGGGCAGCCGATGCTTCGCGAAGAAGGGACACGTGCAGAACGGCACTTAGCGGCCGGGGCGCGGTACACGTTGGGAGCGCGAGTGGCCCCCGCCCCGCTGGCTAGGTGTAGTTCTATACGTGCTCCGTTTTGTGAGGATGTCTCTGGCGAAACCAGCACGTACAGAACTACACCTAGTGCCTGGCTAAATGTAATTCTGAACGTGCTGGATGTCTCGCGCGGGGCGAGCACGTACAGACCGGCACCTAGCGAAAGGGACGGGGTACAAGTCGGGTGCGTCGTCGCGCCCCGCCCGCAGAGTCAGGAAGGCAAGGGCCGCTAAACCCCCTGCCGGCCTCTAGGCGGACGTGCCTGAACGTCCCAAGGTTATCCGAAGGAGTTCCAACTGCGGCTTCCGCCCACATCGCTCCCCCTATCAGAGCATCTCGCCTGGTCACTATGTTCCCCATTCCCGCCCGCTGCTTTGCCCTCCCCCTTCCCCCGTTCTTCCTCGACCTGCCGCCCTCCATTTCCCTGAACGTTTCCCAATTGCCCCCGGCCGCTGCGTGGCGGCAAACGCCCGCGCCCCCCCGCAGCTGAAAAACTCACCTTGCGCTCATTCTCCAATCCACTCGTGAGGCGCAATTCTGGATTCCACACGGACACTGGCAAGCGACGTCGAGGCACTGACAAATCCGAGAAGCGCGATCGGCCCCCTCGAATGGCGGGCGAACCAATACGTAAGACGATGTCGCAGAAGTAAGTTTGGAATTTGGGGATCCGCGCAAGAAGCTAATCCACTCGCCCAAAGTGTAGTTGTGTGCCTGTCCGAGTGTCATTCCCCGCGAAATGATCGACCTCCTCCCCCTTCATCCTCATTTCGCTCCGGATCCCTCTCCCAATCCCACCCTGCTCCTCCTCATTGTCCTCCTTGTCGTCATCCTCGCCTGGTCCCCATCTATCACCACCCTCTCTATAACAATGTCCCTCCACCTCTACTGGACAATCACCACCAAAACGAACCAACCAAGAAGGAATCGGTCCAGTCGAAAGTTGGCATAGTCGATACCCGCCTACCAATCGCAAACGCTACTCGAGCAGGCGGAAGGGTGTAGCGGTGGATCAGCGTGTAGAACTGGGCCAAAACGCTCTGCAGATCAACGTCGGCCCCCCGTGGCGCGCGGACCAAGAATTCTCCGCATGAAAACAAAGGAGCGAAGCTTCCACAGTGGGCTCTACAGCACCCCAGCCTTCTTGGCAACGTAGTCCACGCACCTGTAGCAGCAAGGAACGATGACATCAACAACAGACACAGAAACCCGACAGAGTCCTCTGGCCGCGAGATCCCCCCATGTTTTGCTGCGTCCCGCTCGATGCGTCTCAAATGCAATCGGGGAGGTATACTGGACCTCCTCGTTGGACGTGATCACTGGTGGTGGTGGCGTGGCACGGTGTCGCTTCCCATCCTTCCGAACCTGGGGGCTGGACGAACCCGCGCGCGTGTGCGTCAGTGTCAACACGTTTGTGTATCCACGGCACGCGACGCGGGACCAAACTAAATCACGACCTGAGTACACAGCAAACCTTTTGTGCAACATTGAATGAGCTGAACAGCAGCTCGCAGCCTTGAAGAGGCGATGGATGGCCCATGAGCGCCACTAAGAAACCAGGGGCGCGATGCGGATGCGTAGTCACTGGTGGCCGGCGTGGCTACAAGATGGCGCAAGCCGCAAGCTACCACGAACTGGCCCAGACGCCTGACACAGCCAACGATGAGAGGCCAAACGAAACAAACCCTCGGACGAGGCCGAAAGCAGCCGCAGAGCCGAACACCGAAAGACGAGAGCCGCGCCACACCAGCAGGGGCGAGGCGAGAGCGGGGCCAAGCGCGAGAGGCGAGACAAGGCAAGCGCCTCCGCGCCCAAGCGCCGCGTCCTGACACCGCATGGGCGCTTCAACTTTGAAAGATCGATCGCCAAATCGCTCCATATTGGCCGGTTCTGGGCCACCGGCGGCGCTCAACCTTGAACGCCCGCGGCAGGATCTGCTCCGCGTCGACACGACACGAATCTACCGTAGGTCGTCGCACGTCTCGCGCGCCGCGCCCCGCGATGCGCGGTGATCGTCGCGCCCTCGCGCCCCCGACCTGGGCAAGGGTAGCAGTGCGGTCCAGGGCGCGGGGCGCGAAACGCGTCCATCAGGACCCGAGCCCTTTTCCGACACTTTTCGTCGGCTGCCAGTTGGATCCGAGCAGCGGCAGGGCAACGGCGGGGCGCAACGGAGCAAATCAAGGCGAAGACAGGGGAGGGGAACAACTAAGGGACGAAAGACAAAAAAAAGGGCGAACGGCTGGTCATCCCTTGCCCTCAGCAGGCACCTACCTCTTCGGGAGGAAGCGGACGTCTCAGTGTGCCTGCGTCCTTGGACGCTAGCCCCAGAGGTTGCCAACCACGCTGTGCCGCTCCTCACAGGCCTGGACAAGTTCAAGATGGGGAGGCAGTCTGCGAGAAGACATGCACGGCAGGCACGGCCGAAGGACGGCAGGGAGGCATCGAGGCCGACTCACCCTGCCGGCCCGCCTCTCCTCTTCACGGGGGTCTTCTCAAGACGGTGCGGCGACAGACCTTGCGGTGACCTCGGGAACCCCGAAGATCTCACCGCACGGTTTGGGGACCCTGGAGGCCTCAGTCGCCCGTCGGCGGCGAGCGAGTGAGGGAATTGAGTTGGAGAAGGCCTTCTCAGAAGGCTCGAAGTCCCCAGGTCTTGCGAGAAGATTTCTAAGCCTTTCCCGAAGGCACAGAAAACTTCGCACAAAGCGCGATGGCTTCTGAGAACGTATTCTTTTCCAGCGCGTCTCCCCAAGGGTCCAGACCCTTCGCGGGGACAAATGTTGTTGTTCCTGAGCCGTCTTCGTCGTGACTTTTCCGAAGCGCGAGGATGACATGGCTATCAGGATCCCCCTTACCTACCCGACAGCGTGGTCAAAACACCTTTCGAGTGGGGGATCGACTACAAAATCGATGTATCCCAAAATTGCTTTCCCGTCGAATCTACGAAACATACCTACAACGCTCCGTCGATCTACTGACTATTCAACTTTTTTCTCCTGGGTTCGACGAGAAAAAACAAATTTGGGGGTAAATCAATTCTGTAATCGATCCCCTACTCGACCCGTTTTGGACTCACAGTTCCTCTTGGGGGTCCAAAAACCGCAGCGCGACAGACCGTGCGGTCACCTCAGAATCTCTAAAGACCTCCCCACACGGTCCGTCACCGCACGGGTTTTGGAACCCCGGATGCCCCGGCTGCCGAAGACATCATCGGAGAACAACTCGAGTCCCAGAATCGTGCGGTGACCCTGAATCCCCACTGACCCACCACACGGTGTGGTCACCGCACCATTCTGGGACTCCCGATTCCTCCCCCCCAGGTTCTGGGCTACAAGAAGCCGGAGCGCAGGGCCAAGTGCGAGGCTGCGGGCTTCTCCCAGGGGCCAGCGTTTCAATCTGAATCGTTCGTTGACAGCCCCGAGGCCCGTGGAGGGCCCAGGGAGCCCAGAAACGGCGAAAAACCTCGGGCCCCGTTTCACTCAGGACCCTCCTATCGATCCCCCCCCTGCCCCTCCTCCCCATACCCACCCCCTGAGGATCATCCCCTCCGAAACGGAGAAAAATCTCGTGGCGACCTTCCCTGCGAAAAGGAGGAAAAAAACCCAGTGGTGAGCTTCCCTCTTCCTCAGGACCCTACCCTCTGAAAATGGCGAAAAGCCTCGGGCGTCATTTTCCTCAGGACCCCTTTGCTCCGTTGCGACCTTCAATTGTGCGCACCTGCGTGGACACAACAGGCTAAAGCTCCTTGCTTGCGCTGTGGAATCATGCATAAAAAACGTGGCGTCGAACGGGGGACGAGGAGAGGCGGAATACTGATGGCGGGGAGGAGGGGGGCAACGAAGCAGAGTCAGCAGGCACTACGAGGAAGATGAGAGGGGCGAGAAGGGGGGGGAGGGGAGGCGAAGGCCTAGGAGGAAGGCATGGGGGGAGGGGGGAGGGGATGAGGAGGGTGCGGGGAGGACGCGACGGCGAAGGAGGAGGGCGAGGACGAGGGCGAGGTCGAGCAGGACGAAAAGGGGCGGGTCAAACAAGGAGGCCAGCCCCTCTTCTTCCACTCCCTCATCGCTCGAGTAGGGGATCGACTACAGAATGGACTTACCCCAAAATTGACTGCTCCGCCGAATCTATTCAGAAGGCGTAGAATGCTCCGTCGATCTACTGATCATTCTGTACTGTCTATAGGTTCGACGGGAAAGTATATAGATTATGTAGTCGATCCCCTACTCGAATCGCAGACGCCGCCGAACCAGGTGTGCACGAGGAGCGGCAGGGGAACACCCACGAAGTGGCTCCCAGGAACACCGAGCTCGTCTCGACATGAGGGGCAGCGTGAAGGGGGGATCAGCCCAGGGGGGGACATCGAACGTGAATCGGCGATAGATCGCCGAAAGAACGGCAATAGGCCCCCGATAATCAATCCGCACGTTACCGGGAAGGTTGGGGCGAATCGGGCCCCTATCAACAGTCAATGGGTAATGGGGGGTCGCTGACCGAAGCATCCCCCCCTGAGCCAATCCCCCCTGACGTTACCCCTGATCGACACCAGAGTGGAACTTACCCTGAACTTTGAACCGTACGAGCGGCGGCGGCGACGACAGCGACGACGACGACGACGACGGCGAAGGCGACGGTGACGACGACGACGATGACTCCAAACGTCCTGCTCGTCCTTCTTCTCCGCCTCTGGAGGTCTCCGGTCACCGTGGGTCGCGGGAGGCACCCCGAAGTTAAAACAACCAAGGGAACTGCGCTTGATGGGCCTCTGAGAAAATCGGTCAAGACGGGAGGCGAGGGCAGATCCGCTCCAAATCAGTCACAGGACCCCTTCCGTGGTCGAAGCCGTAAGTTCTCAGAGCCGACTCTAGACGTGGCGATGAGGGTTTTTGTTATTCCCTCCTTCTCTGGTGGCAATAACTAGTGGTGGGCTGCCTCAGCCACCCAGCCGGCTCCAACCCCGAAGGCCTCCGAAGGGCGCCCGCGCCTCCTGAAGGCCTGTGGAGGCTTTCCGGCGGCCCGAGCGACACGCTGTGCCATGCGGGCGGATAGCGTTTCGCTCCGCTCCGTGGGACGGGAGGCTGGGAGGCGACTCCAGATCGGTTTCTGGATCCCTCCTGGGGTCCGTTTTGGCTGGCTTCTTCACCTGGATGGGTTCTGGACGGAGCCCCCGATCCTCGAACCTCGATCCTCGAACCGAACCTCGATCCTCGATCCTCCCTGTTCGAACCTCGATCCTCCCTCATCCGGGGAGGAGGACCAAACAAATAGGAGGAGGAGGAGGGGGAGGAGGGGGAGGAGGAAGAGGACGAGGAGGAGGGATGCAGCACGAGGCAGAAGATGATGATTGTGATGACGATTGTGATGATGATGGCAATGACGATGATGACGATGGTGCTGATGGTGATGATACTTGTGGTGCTGAAAATGATGATGATGATGATGATGATGATGATGATGATGATGATGATGATGATGATGGTGATGATGTTGAGGAGGGCCGCCGCGGCCATGAGCCGACGGCGGCGATGGTAAGAACCGATGCCTCGGCTCCCCGGGTGGACGCGTACACTCGCAGACAACACAGACATTAAACCGATGGGAACATACCCTCTAGCGAGGGCGGGCGGGCTTGGGAGCTTGAGCACAACGGTTGAGGTCGTGCGACCACTCGCCCCCGCCCCCTGCACGCACCACACTAAAAGTTGTTACGATGCCGAGGAGGGCCGCCGCGGTCATAACATTCTTGTTGAAGAAACTGGCGGTGGCGATGGCAGGAAACGATGCCTCGGTTCCCTGAGTGGGCGCGTACACTCCCAAGCAACACAAACGCGCATTGTGTAACATTCCATCATGGCCGAATTCCGACAGGACTATGCAATCTGGACCGGGACAAATCATCAATCGCACTGAGAAGGGAATCCGCGACTAATTCGGCAGCTCTGACGGGGAAGCGCGCAGCTTTGCGTCTGCACGCTACGCCTCTTGCCGCGCGGCCGTCAAATTGCAAGTGAAGCCGCCCCGAGAAAGAGCACGCCACGCCACGCGCACCGCGCAACGACCTGAGACGCTGGATCCGAGTACAAGGCCAGCTAAAAATGCACGCGGCCGAACGGGTGGCGGACCCGAACTGACAAAGGTCCAGATCGACTTCATAAAACGACGGGTGGCGCATCAAAACTCTCAGCTCAGGCAAGGACCAGATGGGGCTGAACCCAGGATGCCCACGCGGGCGCCGAGTGGCCGACGCAGGCGCGAATCATCCTGATGGCGGCTTGCGGTTCAACATCGCCGCGCCGAGAAAGACGGCAGCTTGGCGAGCGAGGGCGCGTGGGCAGACTGACCCCGCGGGTCCGAGACAGCGCGAGCAGGCGACCCAGACTCGATCCAGGACCCCCGCGGCAAAGAACGCCAGCAACCGCAGACCGCCGACGATCGAGTCCAACCCAGGAGTCGGTCGACGACGACCCGCTCTGCCAGACCGCGGCCCGCGCTCCGATCTGCGCCCGGCCTGGGGCAACCCAGACCGCGCCCACGCGGCGCTTTGCAAAAGGGCCCCGCGGGGCCCGACCGCCGGCATGACGAGCCGGCGGCGGCGGGGCCCCCGCGCATGAACGCGTCGAAAAGCCGACCCCGCCCGGGCACCTAGCGCGCGGCCTGCTTCGCGACCCGCGGAGCGGCGCGCGCCGCCTAGAGAGGCGCAGGCAGCGGGAAAGTGCCCGACAGGAACATGGTCTCGATGAGTTCCGCCATCCTGCCAAAGACCTGGTCCCCGAAGACGGCCGCATCTGGCGGCGGGCCCCTGGCCCGCCGCTGCATCCGAGTCCGCTTGCCGCACGCCCCGGGGACTTGTCTGAGATCCACCCCCCTTTCTTCTTCGCTTCTGCTATCGACCGAGCCCCCGAGAGCAAGTCGCGAGGGGGCCCCCCGCGGCGGAGGGCGCGCAAGGACGGGGGCTCCTTCTGCAGCCCCAGCCCCTGCAACGCCTGGGCGAACTTCGCGCGCGCGCTGGCGGGCCTGAATTTCCAATGGCTCGCGCCCGCGGGGGCGTTGGGCGCCGGCGCGCGCAGCGCGGGCCAGAGCTCGGGGGCGTCGACAAGAACCGACTCGCTGGTCACCCCCGCCTTGCCAGGGCGGCCCGACCTCGCATCGTTCGCGACGAGGCCCCGAGCGTTGAAGCCCGAGCCCGCGATCGGCGGCGCCAGCGAACCCACGCGCAGCCGATGGGTCTCCGACGGCCTCAGGCACGCGTGGAAGACCAGCGCCGCGAACACGGACATGCTGGGCAGGTTCGTCCATGTCATCCACCCGGCCACCGCCATCGCCGCCGACAACCGTTCAATGCTCGAGAATTTTGTGGGAGGGGCCGCTTGCCACCCAGCAGATGAGGCAAGAAGTGTCTGAGCGCCGCCGCCGTCATCCCGCCAGTCGCCGCGTCGAAACCAGCCAGGAGCGCGACCGCCACCGCGCCCAGCTGGCCCGCGGCGCGGAAGTCGCGCTCGTGCCAGCCCAACCACTCCAGGAACAACAGCGCGCGGCCACGGCGCCGACCTGTCCGCGACGGCCAGCAACTCCAAGAAGCTGATGGCACCCGCGGCAAGATCCCGAGGACGCGGGCCCTCCAGCTCCTGAGCGGCTCTGACCGTCACCGACAGCTGCCTCGAAGGGGCGTCGCCGTCCGATGCCGCGACCGCCTCCGCGAAGCCTTTGCCGTGGAAGAAGCCATGGCGGGAGGGCCAGTCGGCCGCGTTCAGCTCCGACGGCAACCAGCGCACGTAGCAGCGAAGGCTGGCAGCGAGCGCGAGAGCTGCCAACTTCCGCAAGGGCAGCCGATGGGCGGGCTTCCGACCCCGCCCCTTCCCTGCCGCCAGAGACAGAGGTGGGTTATAGACGAGAAGGAGAATGCGGTGGTGATGGAGTGACGCGTTGCGCGAAGCATGCCGCAGCATCGCACAGCGCCCCGCCATCGTGCTCCAGGATGCTCGTGGACGGGTTCCAGCGCCACCTGGAGATGACGGTGGCCCGCGACGAGTCCTGCATGATGCCCCCCAGGATCTCGAGAAAGCCCTTGTCGATGCCCTCGGGGTCGGACGACTTGACCGAATCCACGACGACAGCCTCCAAATATCGGAGTCGATGAGGGCCCTCCCAGACCCGGCGCGCAAGCCCGTGCCGAAATTGATGACGTGTACCGGTGCCTCCCCCTCCCCGCCCACCTTCCCATCTCGGCCACGCGGGGCCCATCGAGCTGGCGAGCGCACGCCCCAATGGCGATGAGAGAAGCATCCGAGGCCGAGACGCGCGCGCCCCAGGGAATGTTCACGCGCGTCGCCCAGAGCGATAAGGTGCTAGCGACGCGCCGCAGCTCGAACCTCACCGAGGCCCACAATGGCCTCGCGCCAGGATCCAGCAAAGACTTGAAGGCATAGACCGAAGACAAGATGACGAGGGGTCTCTCTTCTGCAACTCATTGCCCAAGCGACGTGCCCCAGAAGGGGGGCCTCGAGCATGCGAGGCGACGCGGCCCCGCGTCGCAAGACCGCCAGGATCGAATGCCGAAACCTCATGGCGCTGGAGGGCTTCACTCGCACGGCGCCGAGGATGCCGGTGATCTCAAGGCCCGTGAAGATGGAGACGGAGGAGGCCTCGTCAATCGAATGGATGGGGAGCCCCCCCGACTCTAATGCGCGCGTGATCTGGCCCCTTCTGGCGGCTGCGACGGCCGCGCCACCGCCGGCGACGGCGAAGTCGTCGACGCAGCCAGCTGCCGCCGCGCGGCCCCGCGAACGCAGCGCTGGGCTGGGGCGACATTCAAGTCGCCGTCGCCGAAGCCGTTCTCGACCAAGGCCCTTCCCATAATGCTGTTGCAGAACAACGGCGACCAGCTCCGCCCCGTGGGAAACGCTCGCACCGTGGGCTGCAGTTAGCAATCGCTGGCCAGCGGCCCCCCGTCGATCTGCTCGACACCCGCCAGATCGGATTGAAATCGTCGGGGGCGTTAAAAACTCACCCGCGCCTCGGGGCGCGAGCACGCGGTAAAAAGGCGCACTGGGCGCCGCCCTGCGCCAGCGCCGCTGGATGCCCCGACTCGAAGGCGGCCCAAGACGCAGCTGTAGGAGGCGTCGTCTTCGGCAACGGCTCGAACCCCTCATTCGCCACCCTCGCGTCGAAGACGGGCCTGAGCGCGCCCTCGCCGGTTTTCTGAACGAAGAGAAATCCCGAGAGATATGGGCCAGCGGCCCGCGCCACGCGGAAACTGACCACGCCGCCCTGCAACGACTTCCCCGCGGAACCAGCGCGGGCCATGGGGCTGTCGGTCAAAATCGGGTCGACGCAAGGCCGCTGCGGCGCTGAAGCCGCCCTTGAGCGCGAAGCAGACATTTCACCTCCGAGCGCGGTTCGTCTCCATCCAGACATTATATCGCGCTCGGCCCGGTCAACGAGAGTCATAACATCAACTGGCTCCGTCGACGAGTCAGGTACCTGCGCCGAGTCCACGCTGTAGGGCTCGAAGCGCTGGGGGTCGCCCGAGTACCCAGGCGCCGGCGCGAGCAGCTCTCCGAGGGCTGCTTCTCCAGCGATCCTCGCCATGCCCAGGAGGAAGGAGGACATGTCGCTAGGTTTGGGCGATGCGCTTCACCGCGCTCGCCTGGGCCGCCGACGCCGTCAATCCCGGCGGGGTCGAGGGCGCTGGCGAATGGCCGCCCAGCTGGTTCAAGGCCGCGCTGCCGCCGTTGGCCCATCGCCGCCGAGCAGCCCCGCGCCGCGCGCGCTGTCGCCCCCGACGGCCGCGGCGGGCGCCCGCGCGAGAGTCCTCCGCCAGGCCAGGAAGAGGAAATACGTCTCACTGGCAAGCCCCACGAGCCATCAGGACAAACGAGCCATCAGGACAAAAGAGGCGGAGGTCAAGGCCGCCGAGAAAATGCAGGGATGACCCAGGCAGCATCGAAGCGCCTGCGCCCACGAGGGAGCAGCTTTCGAAGGGGCTACGCGCGCGCGCCGCCCGCTCCTCGCAGGCTCTGCGCCTCTCCTTGGCCACGGCAACCTCCGCATCCAGCTGCTCCGCGATGAACTCGGTCAGGGCAGGGGCGATGCAGCAATTCTCCTTGATCGCCGACATCCCCATGTAGTGATCCGCTTCGGCAGCAAGCGAGGACTCACTCGCGCCCGATGCCTTCTTGCCAGCGCCCGACCTCCTATCCTCGGCCGCCACCTGGGCAGCCACTGACTCCTCGCAGTAGCGCTCCTCGATGAGCTGGGTCTGGCGGCGCGCAAATTCGAGCGCCGACAGCTCCGCGCAATTGACCTGGTCGCAGCAGCTGACCAACTCGAGCAACCTGCAGTTCATCTCGTGCTGCGGGCAAATGGGGTTGGAGCCCCTCAGCCTCGCTTCTGCTTTCCACTTGGAATAACGCAGGGAAGCGATTTGAAAATCGCCCCCCCCCCCCCCCCCCCGGGCCCCCCAAAATGATTGAGCGGGGCGGACTCCTAGAATTCAGCCGCCAGAAACTGTTTCTTAAACGTCCGCCCCCCGGCGCTTGCTTTTGCCCCTTTGGGGGGGCTGATGTTCCATTCGCCCTCCTTCGCTCGCTTGATCACCCGCGGCCGCGGGGGGGGGATTGGGGGGGGGGCGGGGTAATTATGGGGGAGTTGAGGGAAGGGGTTGTCGAAGAGGCGTTTGCTCGCCCTCGTCCTTGCGAACGGCCGCCGGTCGCCCATGCGGATGGCCGCGGCGATTGGGAGGCGGGGGATGAGGAGGAGGGGGAAGAGGAGGAGGGGGGGGGAGGAGGGAGAGAAGAAGGAGGAGGATAAGGACGAGGACGAGGAGGAGGAGGATAACGAAGAGGAGGAGGAAGGAGGATAAAGAGAAAGAGGAGGATAGGATAACGGCCAGCACGAAACAGCAGGACCGAAGCCGCGGAGCCTCAAGGATCGTTTTGCTCGGGCCTGTGCTGGGCCCCTCCCCCCCCCCCCCCCCCCCCCCCCCCCCTCCCCCCCCTCCTCCTCCTCCTCCCTTCCTCCCCCACTCGTTCTCCATATCCTCCTCTTCCTCCCCCTCCTCTTCCTCCTCCTCCTCCTCCTCTGTATCCCCTACCTCCCCATCGCCGCGGCGGTCCGCAAGGGCGACCGGTGGCCGTCCGCAAGGACGAGGGTGATCAAGCGCCTCTTCGAAAACCCCTTCCCTCAACTACTCCCTCAACTACTCCCCCCTGACCTCCCAGGTAACCCGGAATTGTCAGCCCCCCGTTTGCCTGCCCTGCCCCCCCGCTATTGCGGGGGCGAGGAGGCCCGCGAAACAATGTTTAATCGTCCGCCCCAGAGCGTTTTTTTTTCTCTCTCTCTCTCTCTCTCTCTCTCTCTCTCTCTCTCTCTCTCTCTCTCTCTCTCTCTCTCTCTCTCTCTCTCTCTCTCTCTCTCTCTCTCTCTCTCTCTCTCTCTCTCTCTCTCTCTCTCTCTCTCTCTCTCTCTATATATATATAACCGTTCCCCTTCAATACCAGGCCAAAGGACCGCCGGCATTTCTGCGCATGCGACCCAGGCACCACTGGGTTGCGCGCGGGCCGTTGAGCGGCCAGTCCGCCTGGGGCGTCGTCGCGGCCTCCCGAGCAACAACGGAGAAGTCCAGCTGCCGTCGCCCTGCCGGATATCTTACCAGCGGGCGCGCGCCCCGCTCCGCCACTGCCGCGCCAGGGCCAGCTGGAGGCGCGGCGACCGCCCCACCAGCAGCGGCAACGCCGCCGCCGTCGGCCGCTGCGGGAGCCGCTGGGCCTGGCAATGCCGCGCCGAGGGCGGCGGCCAGGGCGCCCGTGCCACCTGGAGCCGCGCCAGCGGCAGCCTCATCTGCGGGGGCACCCCCGACCCTAGCGGCGCCAGCACCTGGCCCCTGCACCCCCGCGACCACGCCCGCAGCGGCGGGGTCGCCCAGCCGCGGGGCCTGGGGCGCCCAGGCAGCACCCGCGCCGAGGCCGCCTGCCAGAACGAAAGGCGACGGAGGCGTCGCAGCGCCCAGCAACCCAGCCGCGACGCGGAGGAACCCCCACATGGCGGCAACGCTCGGAGCAGCCCCGAACCTGTGCACGTTCGCCTCCGCGACACCGTACAGGGGAGCTCCAAGCCCTCACAAGTGCCAAATCCCCTAGCAGTCAGCATCCACCACCACCGTCTCCACGTACACGTCGCCGTCCACTGACGCGACGACCGCCTCTGAGGGCGGCACATTGAACACATTGATACGATCGTGGTACATCACTGGCCCACCGACGCGATATCGGATAGCATGAGCATCACCTGGCTGCGGCATGCTGGATGGCGGCGTTCGCCCCTGGAGCAACAATCACTCGAAGCTCTCAAGGCGAACTCGGAGGTGATGACGATACAAGAGATGGCGACGTGTCACGTCGCGGCCCGATCCCACGGAGCGCCAACGACCTCCAGCCCAGCTCCAGAGCGCAGGCAAGGCGAACGCTACCATCAGAAGCCCGAAGAGGAGGACATCACCGTGACTGCCCCACGAGCTGACCAGCTGCACGCAGTAGGCGCCGTCGACGTTTGGGCAGGACAGGCTGTAGGTCGGCGCACGCTCGCACGAGCAAGGCGGGCGCGCTGGAGGAGCCGCCGAGGTCGCCGCCCAGACTATCAATGCCTGCGAAATGCCGCGCAAAAGGTCCGAAAGGAACCGCGTGGCAGCGGCTTGCATGCCCCTCAAAAGCTTGAGCACAACGGTTGAGGTCGTGCGGCCGTTCGTCCCCACTCCTAGCACACACCGCACTCAAGTTGTTACTATGATGGTGATGATGATGATGATGATGATGATGATGATGATGATGATGAGGGGGAGGGGGGGGATGATAATGATGTGGTCAATTCGGGGCCATCTTGTTTCATCTTTGTGCGAACGGCGGAGGGCGGCCACGAGCGCTACACCAGCAGTGAAGCACAGACTCGGAGAAACATTAAAGCTCAAGTGGGTGGGAAGGCCCAGGGTAGAACGTGAGCGAGGGAATACGGCCGCGGAGTTGCCACAAATGCCGACAAGTCGCTGTATGTGGTCGATTCGGGGCCATCTTGTTTCATCTTTGTGCGAACGGCGGAGGGCGGCCACGAGCGCTACGCCAGCAGTGAAGCACAGACTCGGTACCACGCGCTAGTCTGACCAGGTGGCAACAGCCGAATTACTCATTGACCAAAAATTGTCTTATATCTCGCGGCGCGGGACAGATGACGAGCTTCGGCCACTATCATTTCAGTGCCAGCAATGGCCACTTCTGAGGGGATACCCTTAGCAGAGGCCCGAGCTACGGCGTCAAGAGCTGGACGCCCCAGGCCTCCCAGGTGACGTCTCTGAATGCGATCACAAAGGCCTTGGGCGCAGAGGCAACGACGAGCGAGGCGCCCAAGGTCCCGCACGCCCCAACCGACAAGGTGGATTCGCTGTCTCACGCGACCCGCATACATGCATGAGTCGAGGGAGCAGGAAGAGGAGGACGAGGCAAGGAGAGGGGACAAGCGGGGATGCCTCCAAATGAGGCTCGACTCAGGGTGCATAAAAATGATCGGGACTCTGCGGAAGATACATTCAGCAATCAATTTGAAGGTGGAATCTGCCAGCGCGTTGGCAACTCGCACGGCACGACAGGCGGCCTCTGAAGCTCTATTTACGTGCAAAAGAGAATCAACCTTGCGGACACGCGCGGCCCCTGGCGCCCAGGTGTCCCAGGGCAAGGATGCCCAGACACCAAGCACAGCTGAGGCGCGCACCCAGCCCGTCAGAGCCTTCAAGACCTGAGGGTCAGCGAGGTCGTCGAGGCGGTGACGAGCAACGTTCACCGCTACGGTGCCGAGCCCGCGGGCCTCGCACACTCGCCGAACACGGTCGGGGACACAGGTGCAGAGCATGATGAGGTAAGGCATTACAGTGGCATGCGCCCGCGCTCGTCGCCACAGGCGCCTCACCCGAAGAGCCACACGTCGGTCCTCACGGGAGCCGTCTGCACCGGCGGCGACGCCGACAGCGGCCTCAGGGGCGGCAGCGGCAGCGAGAAGAAGCCCGTCCTCGCCATCACGTCCATGCCGAGGAGGACCAGGGCCTCCGCGTAGGCGCGCCGCAGCTGGCGTGGCGCGAAGGCCCAGAGGCTCTCCTCCGCGCGGCGCCCTTGCCGCAACGCCTCGAGGAGAGGCCAGAGAAGCGGATCGTCGACGATGACGCTCTCGTCGGTGACCCCCGTCTTGCCAGGCCTCCCGCTCGCCGCGTCGTTCACCAGCAACGCCCAATGCTGGTAGCCGTCCGTGGAGCCCAACCTCGGAGCGATTAGGGAGGCCGCCGTGAGTCGGTAGGCCTCGCTGGGGCGCAGGTATGTGTCGAACGCAATCCTCACGAGGGCCGCCTGCGACAGAAGGCCCTGAGACCCCAGCACGCCCACGATGGCGAACCTCGCGACCCTCGGCAGCGGGAGCCGCATCTGCGGCGGCACGAGCTTCGTCCAGCCCTGGAGGGCCCGCAGGGCCCGTGGCAGCGGGCGGCTCCCGATCAGCATCGACGGCAACTGGTGCTTCAGAGAGGCCATCGTGACGCGGCCCGTCGCACTGTCGTACCCGTCGAGGAACAGGTGGGCGAAGGGCACCACGAGTATCGCGACGAGCTCGACGCTGTTCGTGAAGTCCCTGGCGGTCCAGAGGCACCAGTTCAGAAACCTGAGGGCGGAGGCGCGGTAGTTCCTGCCCGTCGACTCCGAGACCGCGTGGGCCTCCAGCACCGACAGTCCGCCCCGCAGGAGTGTCAGCGGATCAGGATGTTCCCGCTGGCCCCGCGCCGCCTTGATCACCTCCCTGTGGGATCCGCGGGCGGCGCGAGACGAGGTACGACCCGACGTCCTCGAAGCTAGGGCCGACGAAGAAGCCCTCCCTCGACGGCTTGTCCGCGACGTTCCTCTCTGACGGGACCCACCGCACGAGCAGGCGCAGGCCGCAGGCGAGGGCCACGCCAGCGATGCGCCGCAGGGCGCGGAGAAGATGACGGCTCCCAGACCGCCCCTTGCCGACCGAAAGGGCTAGAGCCAAATTGTCCACAATACAGACGACGCGATGATGATGGGCACCCAGGGCCCTCGAAGCGTGATGGGCGCTGAACCCCAGGGCCTCCGCCTCGCACTGAAGGATATCGCAGCCCCGTCGGGCGTGACGGCTAGAGTGAATGGTCTTCCAACCTCGGCCCCGTAGATGGACTCAGGAACCTCGTAGAACCCACTGAGCCCAGACGACGAAGCAGTAGGAGCAGTAGACGATGTGTCGGCACGGCAACCGTCGGCAGCCTCGTCTCGACCGTCGACGTCTAGGGCGTGTGATCTGGCAAGCACAGCATCCCCATGACGATACCTCCAACGTTCGGCGACTCGGCCGACCTCGGACGACAGCGTAGGGGAGACCTCCTTGACACAGACACCCTTCCCGAACGGCGACGCATCAGAAGCATACACCCGTGGATACCAGCGAGACCTTGTAGAGGCACTCCAGAGCGGGATGAGGGCCACGGCAGCCGACAACTCCCTGACGACCGAGGGCCACAAGGGTCCAGGATGGGGTCCCACAGCCCCCATGAACCGATAGACCGCGTTAAAGATGCTCAGAACGTCGCGCCTCAGGATCATCCCCCAGGCACAGTGGCCTACGAGCACGCTGAGGGCCCCAGCAGAGGCCCGCCCACGCTTCAACAGTCCGAGAACGGCTTGACGAGTGCGAGCGAGGCAGCCAGGACGAACGCGAATGATCCCAGAGGTTCCGTCGATCTCCAAGCCCGTGAAGACCCCCTTACTGACCGCAGGGGAGAACTCCAAGACAGGCAACCCGCGGGCAGTGAGAAGGTCAGCAACGGCACGAGCAAGGGACGTGGCTGTCCCCGCGCACTTGGATACGACACAGAAGTTGTCAACATAACCAGCACACACCGCGTCCTTCTCAGCCACCAAGGGACGAGGACAGCCCCCATCCAGAATCATATCGTCACTGCCGAACCCGACATCCGACAGGGCTCTCGTCAACGCACTCTGGCACAGGTGTAGAGCCCAACTCCACCCCATGGGAACGACCGTGACAAGAGGCTGGACATAGTCGTTGATGCCAAGACGAACCCCGTTGACCGACTTGAGGCCGAGGAATATGTTGTTTATCGGTGGCAAAGAGAACAGAGACTCCATGCCAGCTGGCAGTCGCAAATGATAGAAAGCACACTGAATGTCGCCCTGCGCGAACTGAAAACTGTCGTCGCAGTCAAGGCTGGCCCACGCGCTGGGCGTGGGCAGGCGAGTGGCTGGCGGGCACGAGAAGCTGCAGTTGGCCAGCCTGGTGTCGAACACCAGCCTCAGCTTGCCGTTAGCTTTCAGCACAAAGAAAAGACCAGTAGAGAAGGGTGCCTGCTCGCTGGAGACCCGCCAGGTGATCATGTCGTGGGCCTCCAGCTGCTTCAAAAACTCAGCGTAGGACTTCGGCTTAAAGCGCAGCTCAGGATCCACATAATGGCGATTAACCCCCAACGATTCACGGAGCTGCGCCGCCACCGACTCGGGATTCAGCATACTCTGCCTCCAATCCTGCAGCACGATGGAGTCGGCCTCGGAGACGACGCCGCAGGTCGAGACTGCCTTCGTCGACTCGGGCCAGGCCACAAGTGGCATGCTGAAGGGGCGCACGCGACCGCTGCCGCCAGCGTAGCCAGGTGCCTGCGCGAGCATCTCTACGAGGGATGCTTCGCAATCGCGGCCTCTCTCCGAGTAGGCGGCGGGCAGTTCGAAGTCGCGGTACAGGCCCGCGATGTAGTCCACTGAGGCTGCCTGGGCCGCAGGCGGTGGCCCCCCGTCGTCAGGCACGGAGGGCTCGTCCTTGCCGCAGTGGAGCCAGTTGAGAGCAGCCAACCCCTCGTTGCACCACTCTCTCCAGCTCGCGCCTTTGGCGGCCCGCAGACGAGCACCCCGACCAAGCGGGAGATGGCGACGCCCATCCACTGGAAGAAGAGGAAGCGGAAAAACGTCACGCTGGCGACGGTCACCTCGTCTGGGCGACTCCAAGCCAGGTGGAGCCTCGAAGGGCTCGGGGCCAAGCTGGCCAGGCTCACGAACAGGTAGCACGTCGCAAGGCCCCTCCTGGCCAGCGTCCTTCAGGAACGTCATGGATGCCGCAAGGCCCGCTCCTCGCGAGCCTTGCGACGTTCTTTTGCAACAGCGGCCTCACTCTTCATCTGGTCGGCGATCCAGTCCATCAAGGCTGGGCAAATGCACAAGTTGCCCATCGTCTCTCCCGCGCCGAGGAAGTGGCCAATCTCCGAGGAGACGTCGGCGGCCGCGGACGTGGCGCCGTCCTTGGCCTGGCCCTTGGCCCTGGGCGCAGGCTGAGTCCTGCGCGCGCGCTCCTCGAAGAAACGCTCCTCCACCAACTGCAGCTGCCGCGACAGGAACTCGTAGGAGGCCAGCTCGCAGATGATCAGCTGGTCGTGGCAGAGCGAGGTCTCGATGACGCGGCGCAGCGTCTCGTGGAGCTTGGCGGCGTCGTCCGTCTCCAGGGCCTGCATCATGGCCATCCAGCGGTTGTGCCACGCCATCGCCCCGCCAGCCATGCGCAGCATGAAGTGGAGCACCCGCGTCGTGGTCCTTGGGCCCCTCACGGGCCAGTCGGCAAGGGCGGTCTCGGTCTGGCGCTTCACGGCGTCACTGAAGGGCATGTCCCGCAGCCCACGAGCGTCGAGCACGGTGGCCATCACGCGGGGATCAGGTCCCGCGACGCCTGGGGCGGCGGGGGCCGCGGCGGCGCCGCCGACGCCCAAAGGGTCCGCGGCAGCAGGCAGGGCGGCCCCCCCCGCACCGAGCGCCGCCGCCAGCGCGCCCACCCCGCCCTCGGGCGCCGCGGCCACCGCGGCGGGCGGCCCAGGGGCGCCCGCGGGGGGCGCGGCCGCGCTCGCCAAGGCCAGCGCGCCAGGCGCTGCGGCAGCGGGCGCCGCTCCGAGCGGGTCGGGCACGGCCGGCGCCCCCGCCGCCACGCCCAGCACGTTGTCGGCACTGAGCTCGAGGTTGAAGGGCGACGGCGGCAGAGGTCCGTGGCCTTGAGCGACGCCGCGGCGCACAGCAGCTATGGGCGGCGACTCCGACGATCGCGTCGCCCTGGCCCGCCGAGTCACGCACTGATCTCAAGTCGCCACCAGCCAAGTCGCTCTCCGCGTAGTCGTCATCGTCGGGGGCGAGGATGTACCCTGGCAGCAAAGTGAGCCTCTCGTGGTAGATGGCGGGCCCCCCGACGTTGTACCGTGCGTAGTGGAACTGGCCAGAGGTGCGTGCAGCCATTGCTCCTAGCTGCGGAACTTCCTCGCCTGGGCAGCGGCCGCCGTCGCAAGGTCGAGAGTGTCCACCGTCTCGTGCAGAGGTGCTGGAGCGGGTGCAGGCTGAACCACGGGGGCCGTCCGAGAGCTCTTGGTGAAGAAGCCACCTACGACGATGCCGTATGCGAAGGAGCTCACCACGAGCACGACCACGAACTCAGTTGACCAGCCTGTGGGCTGCACAGACGCCAGGGAGCCCTCGCCTGTCGGGCAGCGGCACTCCAACGCAGGGCAGTGCAGCGCTGGAGAGCAGACGCAATCTGGGCAGGGCGTCGAGCTGCCGCGAACTATGACGGCGGTGGTGAGGGCACTGGTGAGGTCGGCGCAGACCCGCTCCAAGAATGCTTGCATTCCTTTAGAACTTGAGCGAGGGAATACGGCCGCGGAGTTGCCACAAATGCCGACAAGTCGCTGTAGGATGGTGATGATGATGATGATGCTGATGATGATGCTGATGATGATGATGATGATTATTATTCTTCTTTTTCCTCGACGTCAGGGCCAATATCTGATATCAAAGTATGGTATACATTGAAATCAGACTTGAAAGATCCGTCGCAGAGAGCCGACTGTCTCGCGTTGCCCCGCCTGGGCCAGACTGCCAGGGTGCTGCTCGGAGGGGCCTCCTGCGCAGCGCGTGCCTAGCAGCGTCGAAATTCTAGCTGAGAAATATTGGCCGCTTCGTCTTCGGCAGTTGAGCTCAGGTGGGGCGGGGCCTCCACCTCACGCAGCTCCTCTGCGCGCGCCGGCACGGCACGGGGGGGGGGGAGGCGCGACGGAGGAGGGCGGGATGTGACCGCGACCGTGCTGCTGCTGGCAGGGAGGCTTTAGCCTCGAACAAAAATTGACACGGCGTGGACTCGCCTCCTCTGCGCTGTCGCCTGCGCTGTGGCGCGCAAACTCGCTCTGGAAGGGAGACAGGCTCGCTCTGGCAAAAAGACGGGTTCACTGCTCGAGCGTCTCTAGCCAGTGGCCTACCTCCTCCTCGGGCCAGCCCACTGGGGCCACGCCTCGGTGGTGGACCGCCTGGCCCTCCCACATGGGCGCGCCGATCACCAGCTTCTGCTTGGTGTCGTCGTAGCGGTGCCCGAGCCCTTCGAGCCCTGGGAGGGGCCCAGCGGGAGTCGCCACGACGCTCTCCGCTTGGGCGTCGTCCCCCTGTCCAGGGAGAGTAGGCGCAGAGGAAACATTAGCCGCTCGGATCGCCCGCGCGGGCGCTACATATACTGCTGCTGGGCGCTGTGCTGCTTGTAGCCGTCGAAGTGGTCGATGTCTAGGTCTGCTGCGTAGGTCGCTGCCCGCGATGCGTTCCACCGGCTGGCGGTTGGACGCGCTTACATCAGGGGCGTCCTCGATGGCGGGCGCGGGGCGGCGTCTGGGTGGCGCAGGGCGCGGCGGGGGGGGCACTTAGGGTGGCCGAGCGCGTGGTGATACGTTTCTGGCACGACCCGATGTTGCACTCGAAGGTGGGGCATGTCTCGTCGTCGGTGTCCGCCCCGTCGCGCGTTGCCGCCGAGAGGAGGGGAGAGGCGCTCACGCTGGCCTCGGGGGGAGCCCACTGATCCATCTTGACAACTCGGACGGCCTCCTTGCGTTTGCTGGTCTCGGCGTAGGCGCCGTTGAGAAAAGACGCACGGTGGGCGCCCGTCTGGAGAGCAAGTAGGCCATAGTCCCAGCGGATGTTGTTGTTCGTGATGTTGGCGCCGCTGACAGGCATCTTGATCTGCATAATCATGGGGATGTGGTCGGCAACACTTAGTAGGCTACTTAGCTTGGTGTGGATCTTCCAATTCAGCTTCACGTGCTTCACGATTTCCATGAAATTGTCGTGGCCAATGTAGTAGTTGATGCTTGATCTGGCTTTGTTGTGCCCGTAGTAGGTATTGCCGACGTCGATGTACATGTTGATGGCTGTCAGCTGGTGCGTCAGGAACTTGTCGTGAATCAAGCGTCCGAGCCCGGTCTCGTCGCTGGGTTGGTAGCTGCCGATTGCGTTGTCAGTGCGGCGCTGTCGTGATCGTCGTCCTGGCCCTTGGTTGCGGTCCGTGAACAGGCTGGGCATGACGCGAATAGGGATGTCGGTATGTGCCTGCGGTACCCAGCTCCATGGTCGGCGGCATCCTGCTTTCCAGTGAAGGTAATGACCTGCTCCGTTCGGCCGCGGTGGGGAATGTGCAGCAGTGAATCGAGTGCGGAGCTGGCCTCGATGAAGCTCGACGGCGCCCGCGCCCCGTAGGTCTGATTGTGGGGGGTGCCGTGCCTTGTCGATGTCTATCTTGCGGCTTTGGCGCTTGGATACAGCGATGCTGCGACTTACTGAGCTGCTCGCGCGTGCCCCGCGACCCCATCCGAAACGGACCCATGCATGATAGCGGCGGTCCTCGAAATGATGCGGGGCGTCGGTAGTACACTGGCGGATCTTAATGCCTGCGCACATCATGATCTGATTTGCACGGTGTGTGTCGGAGATGTGGTCAAGATGCCCTGGGGCATCCAGTAGTCCTTCGCGAGCTGGGTGTGGAGGTAGTGGCCCAGATGGCAAGTCACGCTCGGCGTGCAATTGTTCCACTGGCAGTAATTCAGGAGCCGCGTGGTGTGATCCTGCATGTGCTGGCCCTCTGTGTTCTGCCTCGGTGTCCTCGGTCTCCGCTCGGTGCAGGTGGTTCCAAATGGCACCCTCCATGGAGCCGCCCACGTCACACTTGCACAGTTCTTCCAAGATCGCCAGCGCGAAGGGCGGCGCTGGCGACCCTATCTCCTGCAGGCGTCTCTTGTCCTCTGGGGTGTCGCTCTTCCTGAGGGGGGAGTCCAGGGTGTACTTGTAGCCTTCGACCTCCTGCGTGATGGCTATGATCCCTGAGAGCTCTTTCCTCATCGTGTAGGTGTCCGTATTGTTGCTGCCATTCAGCCTGGTCTTGCGCGTCGTCTGAAGCAGCATGTGGCAAGTCACGTTCAGCGTGCAATTGTTCCACTGGTGGCAATTCAGGGGCCGCGTGGTGTAGTTCTGCATGTGTTGGCCCTCTGAGTTCGCGAGGATGTTGAAATTGAAGCTCAGCGTCCAGTAGTTCGGGGTCAGCGTGTCGTAGCCCTGCCTGTGCTGGCCCTCTGTGTTCGTGAAGATGTTGAACTTGAAGCTCAGCGTCCAGTCCTGCACGTACTGGCCGTCTGTGTTCGTGAAGATGTTGAAATTGACGTTCAGCGTCCAGTCGTTCAGGGTCAGCGTGTTGTAATCCTGCATGTGCTGGCACTCTATGTTCGTGATGATGTTGGAGTTGATTTTCAGTGTCCAGTAGTCCTTCGCAATCTGGGTGGGGTAGTCCATGTGGCAAGTCACGTTCGGCGTGCCATTGTTCCACTTGTGGCAATTCATGGGCCGCGCGGTGTGCCTGTGCTGGCCCAGTGTGTTCGTGATGATGTTGAAGTTGAAGCTCAGCGTCCAGTAGTTCAGGGTCAGCGCAGCGAGTCCTGTGCTCAGCAGGTGCGCGGCGCCCGCGCTCCGGAGCACGGCCATGGCGGCCTGGCGGCGCGCGGGGCGTCGTCAAGCGGCCCCCTGCCTTTTGGGCAGGGCAGGAGGGCGGCGACTGGAGGCCGCTGCTCCATCAATGGCCTGAGCGCGCGGCGGCCTCATGATGATGATGATGACGATGGTGATGATGATGATTTCCTCGACGTCAGGACCAACGTCTGATGACAGGATATGGTGTGCAATGAAACCAGATTTAAAGTGATCCGTCGCAGAGAGCCGACAATCTCGCGTCGCCCCGCTTGGGCCAAACTGCCAGGGTGCTGCTCGGAGGGCCCTCCTGCGCAGCGCGCGCCAAGCAGCGTCGAAATGCTAGCTGAGATATTCGGCCGCTTCTTCTTCGGCGGCTGCATCATGCTCAGGCGGGGCCCCCGCCTCACACTGCCCCCCTGGATGTGCCGGCACGGCAGGGGGGGAGTGGAGGCGCGACGGAGGAGGGAGGGCATGCGGCCGGCCGTGACCGCGCCGCTGCTGGCAGGGAGGTCTTTGCCTCGAACGAAATTGACGCGGCGTTGAAACGCCTCCTCTCCGCTGTGGCCTGCATTATGGCCTGTAGGCTCGCTCCGGCAGAAAAAGACGGGCTCGCTGCTCGAGCGTCTCCAGCCTCCTCCTCGAGCCAGCCCACTGGGCCCACGTCTCGGCGGTGGGCCGCCTGGCCCTCGGCCTCGAGGGCGCGGCTGATCAGGATTTGGCCCTCCCACACGGGCGCGCCTAGCGCGCCGATCACCAGCTTCGCCTTTTCGTGGTCGTACCACTTTTCCAGGCGCGCGAAGTTGATGGCGTCGAGGATATCTTCCTTGCTGATCTCCGTCTCCGCCTCGATGTCCTCGATGGCACCCCTCATGGGGCCGCCCGCGTCGCCCTTGCACAGTCCTTCCAAGGCCGTCAGCGCGCGGGGCGGAGCTGGCGACCCTATCCCCTGCAGGCATTTCTTGTCCTCTGGGGGGCCGCTCTTCCTGAGGGAGTCCATAATGTGCTCGTAGCTTTCGTGCTCCTGCGCGATGGCATCTACATGCTTGCCATGCTCGTCGTAGATGTCTAACTGCATGGTCTCGATGTTCCGTTCGGCCTTCTTCGTAGCCCCGTGAATGCTCAGTGAGGCCAGGGTGTCCTGCTTACCGATGTTCTGTGCGTATTGAGTCCCTTTCTCTATGAGTCCTATCCTCGGATACAATCGCCATACATGGTCGAAACAGTGAAATAAACGTACGCATGCATGAATGTCCTGAATCACATTGCCAGTGGGGCTTTTTTTCTTTTTTTTGCCGATGTCGAAAATCTGGATGATGGCGGAGCTGACGTCGTGATCGATCTCGTCTTCCGTCGACTGGGGTGATAGACTCGCTCAGCGAGCGGGTCCGCGCATTGATAATCTGCCGTGTCATGTCCCATTCCTGCCCTGTGAACACCAGTGCGCATCAGGTGCTGTAGGGCGAGGAGCATGATGGTGAGTTCGATGGGCCTTAAAGAGAAGTAGGTGGGTCGTCGGACTGGAAACTGATGATCAGGGCGCTCGTCACCAGGGTCGCGTTCATGTCGACCTTGAAGTCCAGGTGGCAATTCAAGTCCAGCGTGCAGTTGTTCCACTCGTGGCGGTTCAGGTGCAGCGTGGTGTAGTCCTGCACGTACTGGCCCTCCGTGTTCGTGAAGACGTTGAAATTGAAGTTCATCGTCCAGTCGTCCAGAGTCAGCGCGTCGTACTCCTGCATGTGCTGGCCCTCTATGTCCGTGAAAAAGTTGGAATTGACGCTCAGCGTCCAGTAGTCCTTCGCGAGCTGGGTGTGTAGGTAGTGGTCCAGCGTCCAATACTTCGGGGTCAGCGTGTCGTAATCCTTCATGTGCTGGCCCTCTGTGTTCATGGAGATGTAGCTCAGCGTTCAGTCCCGCACGTACTGGCCCTCTGTGTTCGTGAAGATGTTGAAATTGACGTTCAGCGTCCAGTCGTTCAGGGTCCGCGTGTCGTAATCCTGCATGTGCTGGCCCCGTATGTTCGTGATGATGTTGGGATTGACGCTCAGCGTCCAGTAGTCCTTCGCAGTGTGGGTGTGGGGGTAGTAGTCCAAGTGGCAAGTCACGTTCAGCGTACAATTGTTCCACTGGTGGCAACTCATGGGCCGCATGGTGTGGTCCTGCCTGTGCTGGCCCTCTGTATTCGTGAGGATGTTGTTGTTGAAGCTCAGCGTCCAGTAGTTCAGGGTCAGCGTGTCGTAATACTTCAGCATCGGCATCGTCGTCTGGCTGGTGGTCAGGTGCTTGGGCCATGCGCTCGTCCATGTTCCTGATGTCAGCGAGCGAGTCCTATGCTCAGCAGGTGCGCGGCGCCCGCGCTCCGGAGCACGTCCATGGCGGCATGGCGGTGTGCGGGGTATCGTCAAGAGGCCCCCTGCCTTTCGGGCAGGGCGAGGGGGCGGTGACTGGAGGCCGCTGCTCCATCAATGGCCTGAGCGCGCGGCGGCCTGATGATGATGATGATGATGCTGATGATGATGATGATGATGATGATGATGATGCTGCTGCTGCTGCTGCTGCTGCTGCTGCTGCTGCTGCTGCTGCTGATGATGCTGACCATGACGACTCGGAGGGGGAGGAAGGGGAGGAGGAGGGAGGAGGGAGAGGAGGAGGGGGAGGAAAAGAAGGAGGAGGAGGCCTGGGGACCAGGAAGCGGATAGCTTGCCGCGGCGAAGTGCGGTGGACCAGAGCAGGCGGCGCGGCACGCTGAGCCAAAGGCCCCCGACCGTCGGGGAGCCTGCTAGGGGGGTCCTTTCGGGCACAACCCCCGTCCACCCGCGGCCCCCCCGCGCGAGCTCTGGAGGCCTCGGCGAAGGGCGGTGGTCGGTCGAAGGCTCCTGCAGGCCCTCGGGAGTCGACGACGCCGGAGGGTGTCGACGTCGCTCGAATACAATAGCTCCCCCTTGGCGGTTCCCCCGTGGTGTGCCCAAGTGTTGAGCCTGCGACATCGCTGTCATCACGGTTTCCTGAAGACGGAGGGGTTGGGGGTGCCAAAACCAGGGTTTCGACCGAAACATCCACACAACCTTGCAGCCAGCTGGCATGTGCAACATCCCCTGGCGGCTTTCCCGTTGGGGTGTTCAACTGCAACGCGTCCTACGATAAGGGCTCGACCACAAAAAACCTTCCGCAAGAATCCCAACCCTTTGACCCTGGGACATCCGTTGACTTGTGGTGTGGCAACGTCGCGCTTCCCGAAGCAAAACCATCAAAGCCCAAGAACCCAGGGCACCCTGGAGGCGAGCAGGGTGTTTCTTGGCATGGGTTTCCAGTGTCGACGAGCGCGTTCCACTACTCGCAAAGTAACTGCTCGCAAATGGCCTGGACCCGACGCAGGGGATCTGCGATTTTTTATCGTAGCAGCCATCTGTTTTTGTTCGGACGTCTGCGAGTAGGGACATCGCGAACCATAAAACGTGCTCGGTGATCAAAGGCCTCTGGCGGCCTTCGCGCAACCCTTCGGCGAAGGGCGGCCGGCGCCCGAAAGCCTCTGGAGGCCCTCGGGCGACCCTTCGACACGCCGTTCGGCAGTGGCCAGGCCAGCGGCGGGGCACACGCGCGCGCGCCGTCTTCGGGCCACTGTCGCCGCCGTCGACCATGCTGCTGTCGGTGCCGTCGCCGCCGCCGCCGCCGCCGTGGTCGAAGTCGCTGTCCTTGAAGACGAAGCCAGGACGAGGATAACATCGGGTGATGATACATCGAGAAACTCTGGGATCTGGAGGCTCTGGAGGATGTCTCGGGCGCCGCGGCCTTCTCAGAGCCTTCCAGAACGCTCTGACAGCGTTCCAGAACGCTTTGGGACGGATTCATCCGCATCCTAGCCCCGTCCGAAAACCCCCCTCCCTGGCGTGCGGAGCGCGCCAGGGGGGCCAAGCGCAGATCCAAGAAATCCGCGCGGGCTGTCGAAAGTTTCTTTTATGCAGATCATTCCTTCTTGGACAAGGAGGCGGTGGGAGAGGAAGGCTGGGGACCAGAGCAGGAGGCGCAGGAGGAGGGGAAAGGGGAGAGGATGCGGGCGACGTCGAAGGGGGGGGCGACAAGAAGAGGGAATGACGAGACTTCCAGGACGCTGTGGAACGGATTGACCCTCGTCCTGACCCCGTCCGGTCGTCGTCGCGCTCGCCGTCGGAGGAGGCGGCGCGGCGCGCCAGAACCATGCGCTCTGCAGCTCCTCCACGGCGCTGGCGTCGCCCGCGGCGTCTGCCCGCCTGTCGCCGCAGCGGCCCTCTGCGGCCCGCACGGTCTCCCGCCGAGGGGGGCGCCGAAGTGCTCTGGCGGCGGAGGCGAGCACGGCACCGTCTCGGTGCCGAGTACGGCGACGACGGGTGCGAAGAGGAGAGGCGGAGGAGACGTCGTCGATGATGGTCTGGCAGTCCCGAGGAAGGGGCCACTGAAGCCAGACAGGGCCAGATCGAGCCCGGGAGCCAGCCAGACCAAGCGGGATTTCGACGGATTCAGCTGGATTGGACCAGAGTCGGCCACTTCTCGACCAGGGATTTACCAGCGCCGATTCTGAATTCAACGGATCGGATTGGGCCCGTCGAAGATGCGCAGGGAAAAATGAGAGGGGGCGAGGATGGGCAGAATTGCCAAGCTCGCCACAGGTTTAAAAAGGGCACCCAGAAACATATTTAGGGAAGAGGCGACCATCGGCGAAACACTGAAGGCTGTGGGGCAGCTTGAGGAGCGCGCTGCCAGTAAACAGCAGTTGTCCGAGAACGGGCAACGTGCGTGGAGGTAGCACCAGTGAGACGAGCGAGGAGGAATAAGAGGAAGGCGGGAGGAATGAGGGGGGGAAGGCGGAGGGGGGGAGGCGGGGGGCGAGGAGGGGGGGGAGGGCGAGCAGGGGGGCGAGGAGGAGGAGGAGGAGGAGGAAGGCGAGGAGGAGGAGGAGGAGGAGGAGGAAGGCGGGGAGGGAGGAAGAGGAAAAGGAGGAAATATACAAGACCGTTTCCCCGGGAACCGGTTCCCCGGAACCGCTTCCCCGGAGCCGTTTCCCCGGAAGGCCACTTCCCCGAAGACCTATTCCCCACTTTGACCGTCGGGTGGGCGTAAGTGCGGTAAGAGCGTTGTACATCCGATGAAATCGTTTCAACGAAGATGTATGTAGGTTCATGCTAGTTGACCTCACATGTTCAATAGACATAAAATATCGAGCTTTAGCATTCATCTACTTAACGTTTTGTTAGATAAGTATATTCAACAAGGTACCATACATACTACTCACAGAACCATCCATCTTATTTACTCAGCTATCGGGTACCACTGCCAAGATATAACGATACATACTTCTCAACATATCCAACTTAGTAGCTAAGTCAGCCAAGTCGATGTGGGCTGTCCGATTCGGTCAACCTGGAATTCGCATAACCTTCTATAGTTTGTCATGCTTGTCCTTGATATTGCTATGTTTCGGGAAAAACAACAAAAAAACGTTTTAACAACTACAACGCGGCAGCTTTTCAGGACAAGGCGCCGCAGGTCGACGCGCCGAGCCGCCCTCAGGACGCCTGCGGGGCGCGGAGGGGAAGGGGGAAGAGGGAGAAGGGGGGGGATCAACTATTCTTCAAACTGCCTCCCCTCGGCGGCCATCACCGCCTCCCCTCTCCTCTCCTCGTTGTCGGCGGCCAGCCCGCCCCCGCTCCCTCCTGCCGCCTTCCCTCCCCGAGCCCGCCTTCCTTCTTCGGCGGCATATCCGCCCCTCCCTCCTGCACCTCTCTATCGAAGGGCGGCGCATCCGCCAGCGGCATATCCGCTCTCGCATGCGCTCGTTTTTTCCTTTTTCACGTGATGGCGAGCACATAGCCATCGTCCTGTAGTCGCCGATAAGCCGCCCAGGCTGGCGGGATCAGCTCGGCGGGCATCACGGCGACGTCGCCGCGCGGCCGCCACAGGGACGCGCCTGGGCATGGCGCGCGCACCCATTCCAGGGCCTCCACCAGCAGGTAGCTGGCGGCGCCAGCCTGCGCGCAGCAATGCACGATGCACGCCTCGCCGTCGCCCAAGAGAAAACCCTGAGGGCAGCAGCGCCTCGATTTTTGGGGGGCACACGCATGTGCACCCCTCAATGCCAAGGTTGGTTGCGCCGTCTGTCCTGGCTGCCGTGCATCTGGCCGTCGATCGACGCCTCTCTGCTGGTCCACGTTTCAGCCCTGCGGAGGGGTTCCTCCTCCCCCTCCTCCTCCTCCTGGCGGCAAGCCGCCTTGACGGCAAACCGCCTTCCCCTCTCCCAGCCCATCTTCAGGTTGTGCTTCCGCTCGAGCACGAAGGCGCCCAACCAGATGCCGTCCTCCGCAGGCTGGTCGGGGACGTGCCACAAATAATGGTGCTTCGGCTTGATCAGGGCTGGCCCGTGCGCGGCGCTGTGCAGCGCCAAGGAAATCGAAACGGCCTTGTTCCAGACAACTATCAAATTCGGCACGGCGCCGATCCTCAGGACGTAGCCGAACCGCCTGCCACCAGAGCGATCGAGGATGCGCGCGGGCCGACGCGGTGCATCCTCGAACGCGCAGGCCAGCGTTTGCGTTTCAGCTGCGGTCGCATGTCATTTTGCCCTGCATGTACAATTCTAGCAACTTCGCCATCGCCTCGAACGACCGCGCCGCAGCGTTCGCCATGCCGCTGGGACGCAGCTCTGTGTGCACCCAATGACGAATCAAAGGGAACACGGCCAAGCAATCCGACGCCTTGCCCACGAAGTGCGACGCCTTGCAGGTCGCTCTCTTCCGAGCCACGCTGAACAGAAACGCCGGCGGTTTCCTGCCGCGTCTGCCAGTCCGCCACGCCGAGCAGCGATCCCGCCACGTTCCCCGCGCGTCGGGGATGACACCCCTTCACCGCCTTGAGAAGCGCAAAGACTTCGACCTGCAAGGTCCCGCCGCTGGCCAGCATGGTATGCATGGGGTCCCTCACGTATGTGCTCGGCGGCGCCACCGTCCGCAACGCCTGGCACGCCACCAGAGAACGGTCATCCAGAGTGATGCCCATTGCCGTCTCCTTCGGGGGCCGGAACATCAGAAGGGAAGGAAGGGGGGGACATCAGAAGGGGATCGATGGACATGTTTTCCTCCCTGGCTCCAGTCTCTCGATGTTCGCTCTGGTTGTCGTGTCCCGCAGCGACGCCAAATCATCATATTGCTGCAAAAACTCGCCTGGCGACAGCGGGTCAAAGCGCGACGAGTCAGCGCGCCAGAGAGGCACGAGGTAATCATCGTCGTCGTAGTCTGCAAGACATTCCGCCTGATCCAGCACAACGTTCTTGCATTGCAAGCGCGGTCTCAGACCTGCAGCGCCCTTGGTGCAGAATGTCTCTTTTCCAGCCGCCTCGTCTGCAATCAAGCGGTGGAACTTGGCGAAAAAATGCACGCCGCCGATTGGCGCACCGTGCTCCGACAGACTCTCTGGCCCCAGGAACAGCGCGCGAAGCAATGCCCGCGCCACGGCCGAGCCGCCGATGCTCTTCTTCACGACGACGCGCAAGGTGCCGATCGGCAGCCACGCAACCTCCTTCTGCAAGAAGGATCCGAACTCGAGGAAACTCGCATACACCGCGAGCTGATTCCGACGATTATCTATCTTCAAGGCGTTGCCCACGCCAATGTCGTCGTAGTACAGCAAAAGCCTCCACGGCCGATCGCGCGACACAGGGAAACGGCGCATCGCTTCCCAAAACATTGAACTCCAGAGAGGGCAGTCCGACAGGGGCCTCGGCATCAGCCGATGCGGCAGCGCCACGCTCCATCGGAAAGGCGTGCCGATCTTGGGCTGCAGCCGCACTGCGCTGATGAGATCGGCCACGGATGCCGTCTGCGATCGCTGCATGGCCCGAGCGCTCACGTCTATAGCATCGCCCGCGTCGTCGCCATGGCCAAGCGCAGTCGCGATTCGCTCGAGCAAAGCCGCGGACACGCCGCGCAGGGCCAGACACTGTTGCAGTCGAGCCCGCTGCTCCACCTGCTTGTCCACCTGCAGGGCGCGTTTCCCCATTGCGCCGACGCCCGCGCGCGGGGGGGGCGGGGGCGGGGGGCAGCGCGAGGCCCAGTGCGGTTGAGAAAAACGAATTGCAGCCAGAGAGACGGAAGTGGAGGCGGGAATGGATCGCGGGGCGGAGTAGCCGCCGAAGGGCATGGCGGCGTAGCCGCCTGAAGGGTCGGGAGGGGCGGCGTAGCCGCCGAAGAGCGTGGGGGCGGGGGGCATGGGGGGAGGGGGGAGGGGTGGGGGAGATTGCGGAGGCGCGAAGTGAGCGTAGCAACGGAGCTTGCAAGGGAGATTTCTTTTTCTCGCACGCAGCCGTTTAGAGCCAAGCTCGGGTTTCAAGCTCGGAGACGGGCGCGGCTGGCGGCTCTTAGTGCGGGTGCGCGTGCTGCCTCCAACTCCTCATCCCCCTCCTCCTCCTCTCCTCATCCTCCCTCCTCTTCCTCCTCATCCTCCTCTATCGGCCCAGCTCCGATCGCCGCTCAGCTCTCCTGGTGCGGCTGGCGGCAGAAGTACCGAATACTGCCTGGGATGTCCTTCACCGTCTTCTTCGACATCTCAAGCATCATCTTGCCCTTCTCCTCGGTGCGGCGCGCCTCCTCCATCATCTGCCGCGCCTGGTCGATGAGCATCTGGCCCTTGACTCCAACGGCGCGTGCATGGCGGCAACGATTGCGCCACTCGATGAACCGCGCCACCATGGTCGCCCAGCTCCAAGCACTGCCATCCGTCGCGATGAGCTCGAAGTCATCGACGTCGTACTTGCCCGCGATGCTCGCCATAGCGGCGCAAGACCGCGAAGGGGGCACGACCTCGAGCGGCCCTCCTTGAGCCACAAAGACTACGGATGAGGGGTGGGACGGTGGCAGATCATGTCATTGGGAAACGCGAGAGAACGGTGCGAGCGCGATGGGCAGCAAAGGCGGCATCTCCGCCAAATGAAGGCAAGGCGGCATGTCCGCCAAGGGCTTGCGAGAGTGGAAAGGCGGCATCCCCGCCAAACGAAGGGCTGCGGTGGTAACGAGTGGGATGGCGATGACAACGAAGAAATGTTTTTTTCAACAACAATAACAATTGTACGAAATCACACACCTCGTCATGAGCGGCCCAACTGCCGCCCCTGCCAAGGAGCTGCTTCGCCTCTGCTTCGTCTCCGACCGCCAATCGATGGGATTCCCAACGGTGTCGCTGGCCTTCGCGAGCCACAGCTCGCGCGGTAGGATCTCGAGCAGGACGCGCTCGAGCAGGAGGGAGTTATGCAAGCGTTTCGCCTCGCCAAGTGAGGCATCGGAGCGCGATGAGCAGCAAAGGCGGCATCTCCGCCAAATGAAGGCAAGGCGGCATGTCCGCCAAGGGCTTGCGAGAGTGGAAAGGCGGCAGCCCCGCCAAACGAAGGGCTGCGGTGGTAACGAGTGGGATGGCGATGACAACGAAGAAATGTTTTTTCACCAACAATAACAATTGTACGACATCACACACCTCGTCATGAGCGGCCCAACTGCCGCCCCTGCTCACGAGCGGCCCAGCGGCCGCGGCTTATTCGGGTCCTACCCCACCTGCTACTAGGGCACCTTTGTCAGGCCGTACTTCATGAGGTACTGGGCCACCATGGGGCGCTCAGGTGCTGTGCTCCTGCGCCTCATTGAGCATCCCCGCGATGGCCCTCGCCGCCGAGCTCGCATCCTTCTGGATGCTGATGGCCTCGTCCTGCGTGATCGTCAACGCCACGCCGCTGTGCACGCGCTTCTGCGCCACCGCCTTCATGACTGCCACAGACTTCATCGCCGCCTGCGCGTTCTTCACAGCCCATGACGGCACCTTGTCCGCCTTCTCATGCTCGAGGTACCCGTCCAGCTCTGTCTCGAGCCTCGTTGCGGCGCCGATCCACTTCAGCGCCAGGTTCTTCTCCTGCGTCTCCTTCTTGGCCTGCTCGGCCTTCTCATTCGCCTCCTGCCGCCTCCGCTCCTTCTCAGCGTCCTTATCCCTGCGGAGCCTTCGGGGTTGTCCGAAAATGACAACACTTCGAGCCGAGCGAAATCAATAACCCCATCCGAACCTGAAGAGTTGAACGGAAACCGAAAACGAATGAGAAGCCCAGGCGACACCCCCGCGTTGAAGTCCCAAACGGCCTGCTCTTGCTCCTGTCCTTGCTCTTGCCGCGGCTCTTGCTCCTGCCCTTGCAGCGGCTCTTGCTCCTGTCGCGGTCGCCGCGCGAGCGGCTCCTGCTGCGGTTGGTGTCGCGACGTATGTCGCGGCGTCTGCTCCTGCTGTCGCGCCTGCCCCTGCTGTCGCGCCTGCTCCTGCTGCGCCTCCTCCTCCTGCGGCTGTCAGACCTGCGCCTGCGGCGCCGCCTGGATCTGGACATGTCGCTCTCGTCGCTTCTGTCGCCCTTGTCGCCGCCGTGCTCTGCGACGCCCGTCGAGGCCGCTGACCGCGGGCCGCTCTGCTTCGCCTGCGTCCTCTTATCGGTGTGCAGCTCGTTGCGCACTGCGGCCTCCACTGTCTCGCTCCAGGCCGCCTCCAATTGCGGCCTGTGCGCCCACTCCCCGAGATCAGGGTTCCACCTCTTATCCTGCACATGATATTCGATCTTTTTCGCGTCGAAGTCGTCGCGCGCCCACTTCCACAGCGGAAAGTACTTGCCACCCTTGCGGACGCGCTCCTCCTCCATCCGTTGGACAGTGATTGAGCTGACCACGAAGGGTTCAATGCGATCGAGGTTCGACAGCCCAGGATATTATGCCAGATCCTTGTAGAACTGCTGCTTGAACTCACTCTTCATTTTAGCGAAACACTTTGGCGGCCACTGTCCGAACCTCCGAGAAAGGCGCACCCCGTTCGCGTTGCACGCGTCGCACTGGTAAGTCGACCGACCCTTCGCTCTGATCATGTAGTTGCACTCCTTTGCCGTGCGACAGCAGCGGTTGCAACGCACGATGCCATCCCCGATGCCATGCACATCCACGAACTCCCCTACCTGGGGAGCGCCTGCTGGCGGATCACCCACCAACTGTTCGTCCTGGGCTGCCCCCCCCCCCCCCTCCGCCTGCGGCGCTGCCGCCTCGGGCGAGCGCTCTTCATTCGTATATGCAGCATCGGGCGAGCGCCTCTCAACCTTGGCTACCACGCCCTGCGGTGGAGCCTCTTCCTCCTCAAACTCACGCTTGGCACTCTCAAGCTCATCCTGTTTGACGCCGAGCTCGGAGCCAATCTCGTCGCCGCGCTCCTCGGAGCCCGATGCCGCCTCTGACGCTGCGTCGTCCGGCTCTGGTGGCAAAGCCGCTGCGCCCTGAGGAGGCAGCTCCTCGGCGGGAGCTGCGGCTGACGCAGCTTTGCGAGCCGTCCCCCTCGACGCTGCGGGGTGCTTACCTTTGCCCTTGCCTTTGCGTTTCCCGCGCGCCTTCGGCGGCCCTGCATCGGTCAATGCGAGCGGCGGCACAAGCTGTCCAGTCAGTGTCATCTGCGCCCCCGATGGCTTAGCTTTCCCGCGGGGCTTCGCTGCGGGCGCCTCGGTCATCGCCCCCTTGTTTCTCGGCCTGGCTGCTCCGAACATCAGTGCCAGAGAATGCTGCTGGTGATCTTCAGCGGGCGGCATCCCCGCCATGGCGGCGCGACCGCCTTGACGCGCGAGAAGCCGCGCGTCGCGCGCGGCCGCGTGCTGCCGAGAGAACTGTTGCCAAGATGAGATGGACGCGAAGCGATGACGAAGAAAACGCGCGGTAAGTGAGGCGGGATAGCCGCCAGCGGACTAGCCGCTTCAAAGGTGGAGGGAGGGGTGGGGGGAGGTACGACGGGGGCGGCATATCCGCCAGCGGACCCGCCGCTTGAGAGGGTGCAGGGGTGCGGCGAGGGAGGCGGATTGGCCGCCAGCGGACTAGCCGCTCGAAGCGTGGCGGACGCACGAGGTGATACGGATACTGAAATGAATTGCGCGCAACATGACAACCACACAAAATTGACATCATGTTATCATATGTTATCATATGTTATCAGGCGTGTGATAACACCATGCTAACACATGATAACACCTGATAACATGTTATCAGGTGTTATCAGGTGTTATCAGGTGTTATCAGGCGCGTGATAACATATGCTAACATATGATAACAGCCAACGTTTTTTTGCCAGTGCATGGCGGCGGCGTAGCGGCACGTCCGCCGAGTTAGTTAAGCGGAGCAGCAGGGGCGGAGCGGCGCCCTGCGCTACCGACCGCGGACGGCGCCGCGTGCTTCAAACCGCTGCCTGAGCGGCAGCGAAAAGACGGGCGAGCGCGGAAGCGAGGCGCGCTGCCTGAGCGGCAGCGAAGAGACGGGCGAGCGCGCGCAATCGGGGCGCGCTGCCTGAGCGTCATCATATGCAAGGCGATGGGGGGGTGGGCGGACATGGCGATGCAGCACATCCAGAAAATAGCCGCACTCATTCTTATGCGGATGCAGTTTTCTCCACCCAGCCCTTTTGCCAAATCCCATCCAACCGCCCACCTGTCTTATCCGCCGAAGTTCCCTCACCTTCCTCCCGCTCCGCTCGTCCACTCGCCCCCATATCGCCTTGCATTGGGGGGCGGCTACTCGGCCGCCTGCGTGGCCAAAACTCACCTCGGCGTGGCGGCCTTCACGAATTGAGTGCGGATGGAGTGTGTGGGGATGTCCTAATTTGTTCTGACACAGGGGTGTGGATTGAAATTGCGTTGGAGGAGTGGGAGGGGGGCGTGTAGGGCCGACGCGTCGCGCCGCCTGCGCGAATGAGGCCACTGATGCTGAGGCGACATCAGTGCTGCCAGCCGTGCACCTGCGCCGCACGAGGAGGTCACTACGAGGTCGCGTTGCGCACCAGCCAGCTCGCGAGCACGTCCTCGCACTCGGCGATGCATTGCTCCTCTTGGCGGAAAGCGTTCACCGCGCGCTCCGCTATCTGGGCGCACATCTGCGTCGCAGCACGCGCGCGGCGCAACGAGTCGAGCACAGCCTGGCACTGGGCGCCGTTGAGCACCACGATGCTATCGGGCGACATCTGGCTGGCCAACGCCGTGGGCATCCTCACGCCCGCCGTGGCTGCGGACGGAGCGGCGCCTGACGATCCGCTGCCCTCCGAGAACGCGTCCTTCAGCTGGTGCGAGCGCTCCACGTGGGATTGTGGAGGGATTGGCGCCAGCTCGACCTTCGGCGCCCCCTTGCGCCTTTTGGCGGAGCCCCAGTTGGCCTTCTCCTCCTCCCATTGGCGCCACTCCGCGAGGTCGACTTCCCAAGTGTCGGGAGCGACTGCGAGAGCAGCTGCCTCCGCGTCTTCCTCGCTCAAGTCGTGGTACGGCGACGCGCGAAGGTGGTTCACGAGCTTGCCCCTGGCCGCCTCCTCTGCCTCTCCCTGGAACCACTTGCCGCCCCTTTTGCAGACGCTGCTCTGTGGGCACTTGAAGCCGAACATGATGGACTTCTCGCCCTGCTGGCCTGCCATGGCAGCGACGCCGCCGAGCCGCGAGCCGCGGCTAACACAGAAGCCGCTGGGCCGCGAGCCTGTGCGCGCCTAGATTCGGGCCGATATAGCGTCCCAACAACAAAAACATACCTGTGTAAGAGGCGCGGTGGCGTCGCAAATTTCGGGATGACAGCAGGCGGCGGCGGCGGCGGCGGTTTAGCCGCCAATGGAGGGCTCAGGGCGGCGTGGCCGCCAAGGGGGGCCTCAGGGCGGTTTGGCCGCCAATGGGTGGCTCAGGGAAGGACTGGTGTTTTTTTTCCAACCGCAAAGAACAAACCCGATGCGCCGATGCTCTTATCGGAACGGCGGTTGTCCGCCAGGCGGGGGGAGGCGGCGCGTCCGCCAATGCGATAGATCGGCAGCCAAGAGAGGGGAGGAGAGATGAGATGAGACGAGGCGGGGAGAGGCGGCGCGGCAGCTATCCGCGCTCGAATTACGGAAGCTATGCACCTCAGCCCGCCTGCAGGTCCACACGACCACCCTACAAGAAGACACCTGGGCGGGCGGGCGGGCGCGGCTTCGCTGGCGGTGGTGCCATATTGCTTGTCGGCTGCAGCCGACTCCTTGCCCTCGGCTGCACCATGCTGGTCTTCCCTGCTGGCGGCTGCATGGTCTTCGGCGGCGGCGGCCCCATGGCCTTCCGCGGCGGAGGCGGAGCTGGAGGGTTCATCTTGCCAGTGGCCCTCCACGGCGCCTGCTGAGGCATAGTATCGGGCAAATTCGGCGCCTTGGGCTCCCGCGGCATCAGCTGAGGCCTGGGGGCGCGCGCCTCGCGCACCCGCGGCGCTGCCTTGCTGCCGCGTAGCTTCGCATACATCTCGCGCGTTGCGCCACCTCGGTTCCCCCAGCGCATCGCAGCGGCGCGCCACGCCTGGCCCTGCCACGTCTGCGGCCCGCCCATGGCGGGGCCAGGCGGGCCGCGGTCGCGGAACTTCTTGTAATCGTACTTCATCTGGTACTCCTTGAGCACGGCGAGCACGTTCTCCGACCGCCAGCCGATGGGATTCCCAACGGGGTCGCTCAGCCATGCTCGCAGCTGCGTCCTGAACGCCTCCACCGCGTTGGGAGGCGCCTCCACCGCCTCGGGGGGCTCCTCCACCACAGGCGTCGCGCTCCGCATGTGCGACGCGAGCTCCTGCACGAGAGCTGAGGGCGGGGTGGCGCGGAAAGGCCGCTGCCGCGGGTCCCGCGGCGGCGACGTCGGCCCCCGCCTGCGCGGCGGCGTCTTCGGTGCCCGCGGGCTGCGCGATCGCGCTGGCTGCGCCGCCAACGTGGGCGCGCTGGCTGGCTGACTGCCGCTGGCGGAGGAAGACCGATCCCCTGCGTTGTTGTCCACGCCCGCAAGGTCGGAGAGCAACTGCATCGCTGGCCCGAACATCTCCTGCGCCGAATCGCCAAAACAGTTCGACCGAGAGCGGCCAGCCAGTTTCGCGCGCGATGCGCGCGTCCCTGGCGACCGCACGCGGGGCCACTTGTTTTGGCGATGCAGCTGCCTCCAACGCGTCGAACGCGCTGCCGCTGTCTGCCATGGCCGCGGCCGCAGTGCGAGGCGCCGAGCGCGACGCGGTGGCTGCGGCGCAGCCTCGGCGCGCGGGCCCCAGCCCCCGCGTCGGCGCGAAAGGGGGGGCCGACCCCGCGCGAGCTCGCGGGCACCCGCGGGCCGCGGGCTTGAACCGAAATGGAATCGGACGCGGAAGCGAGACTTCGGGAGGAGGGGGAGGGGGTTGCCCATGGACCCATTGAAGTCTTGGAGCTCCTCGAGCCCTCGGGGGCCTCTCAGAAGGGCCCCGCTGGTTCTTGCGACGGGGTCTCGGGGGAGGGGGCAGAGTGAGGGTGGCATTGGGAACCAGAAATATAAGTGAACTGGCGTCCCTTTGAATGTGCAGGTCTTGGTTCACTTGTTTTCGTCGTTGAACGGGCGGTGGCAACGTCGGTGCCTTCGCGCGCGCCCATGCCATTCTGGGTGAACGCCTTCGCCGTTCGAGCAGTGGGCGTCTCCCCGACGTTAGTTGGCGTGGGATCCAGTGCCTGACAGCGGAGAGGGGGGCGCAGGGACGTGGCGCGGGGGCGCGGAGTGGGCCGAGTAGGGGAGGGGGGCGGCGGCATGTCCGCCTGAAGGGCGGAGGAGCGCAAAGGGGTGGGGCGGGGGCGGCATATCCGCCACGAGTTGGAAGGTGAGAAGGCTGAGCTACAAGGCGGCATATCCGCCACGAGGCGGCATATCCGCCGCGACCTTTTTGTAATCCCGAGGCCGCCCCGTTGGCCTGGAGAGTTGAAGAGTCGTAGCGCGAATTACTCGCCGCGCGCCCTGGCGGCGAGCTCCTTCTTGACCAGCTCCTCCGCCTCCGCGATGGCCCTGGCCTCGGAGCGATCGGGCGCAACGAGACAGCAGGGGGTGGAGGGGGCGTCGAGGCAGGGGCGAAAATGAAGAGAGCGCGGAGGAGGGAGTCGAGAAGGGCGCCGGTGAGAATCTGGCCTTGTCGGCCTCAACGCCCGCGATGTACTTCAGGCTGACGTTGCTGCCAGGGGCGCCGATCCTGCCGCTGCGGAACTGCACCTGGGGGGGCGGAGCAACGATGAACCGTCGCCTGGAAGGCGGCGGGAAAGCAAACTGCGACCCCAGCGGAGCTGCTGGGAATCGCCGCACGCGCCCGACGCCTCATCGGTGGGAGGTTCAACCCCGCTCGCCAAGTTGCGCGTGGTCTGCATCTCCCACCTCGGCTTCGCCCACTTGCGCTTCTTGTCCTTCTCAGCCGCGCCGTCCGTCTTCTTGGCCGCGGGGAGCGGCGTCTTTTTCTTAGCCGCGCTGCACGTGGCAGGCGGCGTCGTCTTCTTTGCCGGATTGTCCTTGCCGGGCGGCGTCGTCTTCTTAGCAGCATTGCCCGTGGCAGGCGTGGGGGCCTTCACCGCCTCGGCGTTTTTTTTCGTCTTGACCGCCTTCGCCCTCTTATCCATGGCCGCGACCATGGCCAGAGCCGCCTCCGTCGGGGTCTTCTTCAGAGAGCCTGCGGCGATGCCGACCTTCTCAGCCTTGGGCGGCGGCGCCACGGCGACGATGCCGAAGTCGGAGTCGGAGTCGAGCTCGATCGGCAGCTCATGTTTCTTCTGCTTCTTCGGCGCGCGGCTCTTGCTGATCGAGGCCGTCTGGGCGGCGGCGGTGCTCAATAACGGCTGACAGTCGGCGGGTTTGCCGCCGTCGTGCGCCGCCAGCTGCTGCGTCGGCGGCGCATCCGAACTCCCCGCCGCCATCGAAAGCTGGTGGTTCGAACCTGCTCGTTCTTGCAACGGCTCCTGCGGCTGCTGCGTCTGCGAGCGGTCGATCAACTGGATGGCTGGGTTGGGCCAGCGGCCGCCGCTGCGCGAAAGCCCCAGCCGAAATCAGGCGGATCACCGCCGAACGAAAATATCCCCCCCCCCCCTCCCCCCCTCCCCCCACGGGGGATGGGGGGGGGAATATGCCACACCACGCCCTCGATCCAGACATTCAGAAACGCGCCCCACGCCGATCCAGGAACCCACCCCTCGACCCAATACCAGGTGTCCCGCGGGGGAATGCGTTCTGTTATTCCCCGTGGAGCCGTCGGCCAGCGCCCAGAGAACGAATCAGCCGCCGCGATGGGGAGGTGCTGCTGAGGAGAGCCGCCGCCTGGGCCGTGGGATGGCTGCAGCCCGCCGCGGGCGGGCGCAGGCGCGGGCAGCGCGAGGTGGCCGCTCTTCTTCCCTGCACAGAGGTAAGTCAGCTTCGCAATCGTCACCATCCCGACGGGATTTATCTGCGGCGCCGTCGCTCCAACACCTGGCGGGAAGGCGTCGACGCACGTGATGGAGTACTGAGACTGGATCCTCCCAGGCGCGATGGGGAGAGCCTGGACGCCATCCCTGGGCGGCGGCATCGTCGCCGCGAGATTCTTGAACGAGGATTTCACTGTGACCAGATATGACTGCAACAGCTCCCTCGTGATCTCGTCCGTCTCCACGCCTGTCTGCTTGCGCACCCGCAACAAGAATGCTGCCATATTGGCGGCCGTCGGGCAGCTCGGACGCCTCAAGCCAAGCGCTCCGAGGTGCTCTGAGAACGCCGCCATCTTGGCAGCGAAGCCCGAATGCGGCGAGAGCACGAACTTCCACAACTGAGGCGTCAGAAATTCAATGAACCCCTCGTAGTTCTGGAGCTTCCCCCCCTGCAGGCTGCCCGACGACAGAGCCTGCAAGAAGTCTCCCAGCTCGGACTGCGCCCACCCCGCGCCGCCGCCCAAAGCAGCAAACTGCGCACTCTGGAGCTGCGACCAGCGCTGGGACGTCGCCGCCTGGACGCAGGCAGGAAGGTGCCCCGTCGCACTGCCGCGCGCTACGAACGCCGCCCGCGCCTCCTCCAGGCGGCCTCGAAGGATGCCCTCCATGGCAGCGATGCGGCGCGACCGCGCGCCGAGCGGAGTGCGCGACTCCCCGCGCGCGCACGCCGCCCGAAGCCCTCGGAGGAGGGCTCGCCAAAAACGGCTCGAGCCAACGCGCGCGCGACGGACATATCCTACTCCTGCTCTTCCTCCTCCTCCTCCTCCTCCCTCCTCCTCCTCCTCCTCCCTCCTCCTCCCCCTCCTCCCCCTCCTCCTCCTCCTCCTCCTCCTCCTCCCCTTCCTCCTCTCCCTCCTCTTCCTCCTCCTCCTGGGTGAGGGGGGGCGCAGGGGGGAGAGGGTGTCGAAGGGGGGATGGGGGAGGGGGTGCCGAAGGGTGCGCGGGGGGGAAGAAGAGAGCTATGGGGGAGGGTGAAGTGAAGGAGAGGCCAGGGAGGGGAGGGAGGAGGGGGGTGGGCGGCTCGCCGCCGAGGGGGTGGAAGGAGGCGGCAAAGCAAGCCGCCGATAGGGCGGGGGGGGGAAGGCGGTTTGCCGCCATTCGGAGGAGAAGGCGGTTTGCCGCCAGAGGAGGAGAAGGCGGCTTGCCGCCAGAAGGGGTAGGCGGTTTGCCGCCAGAGGAGGAGAAGGCGGTTTGCCGCCAGAAGGGGTAGGCGGTTTGCCGCCAGAGGAGGAGAAGGCGGTTTGCTGCCAGAAGGGCGGTTTGCCGCCACGGAGGGGGAGAAGGCGGATTGCCGCCATGGGAGGGGGAGAAGGCGGTTTACCGCCGACGGAGGACGAGGCGACGGAGGAGAAGGCGGTACGCCGCCGAAGGAAAGGGGGGATAAGGGAGGGCCGAAGACACATGGATAAACATGTTCCTCCTTCCCTCCTCCCTCCCCGCGGGCATGCGCGCAGCCCGCAGCGCCGCAGCCGCGAGGTGCAGCAAGTACCTGCGGCGCCTCGGTCCTGAACAACTGAACAACAACAACGTACATTCAAGGGATTTCAAAAACAGTTACAAATAAAAAATACGCAAATGAGTAACACAAACACGAATATGTTCAGCCCCATCGACTTAGCAGAGATAGCTAACTTAGTATATTACTTACATATACACTTACAAACACCATAAGTATTGCATATGCACACATGATATGCGCGATCAACAAGTGTACGTTCTATGGCTTAACTAAGATTATGTAAGATGAACGTTCTCACAGCACTTACAGCCACCCGACGATCAAAGCAAAAACCTTTTCCCCGGATGATCGTTTCATCCCCGGAACCGTTCCCCCGGATTCGCTTCCACGGAAAATCGTTTCCTCCCCGGAACCGTTTCCCCGGAACCGTTTCCTCCCCGGATTCGCTTCCCCGGAGCCGTTTCCGCGAAATCGTTTCCCCGGATCTGTTTCCACGGACCCTCTTCCCTGGAACCGTTTCCTATGTGCACCCTCCTACCCAGGACCGTTTCCCCGGAGATCGCGTCCCAGTACCACTTCTCGAGGGAGGATAAAGGAGGAATAGTGAAGGGAGGGATGAGAGATGAGGGAAGGAGGAATGAGGGAGGGAGGGAGGAAGGAAAGGAGGGATGAGGGAGGCGGGAGGGAGGGAAGAAGGAGAAGAGAGGGAGGGATGGATGTGGAAGGGATGAGGGAGGGAAGTGAGGATTAGGGTGAAGGAAAACAGATGAGGGATGAAGGAAGGAGGAATGATGGAGAGAGGTTAGGTTAGGTAAAAGCTTCCACTGATGTGCCGAGCAACTATTCACCCGTCAGGGGGGCCAAATTGAACGACAACTCGTGCACGATATGTTGGTGGAAACGGGTTTTGCAACCGTGCCAAAAGCGGCCCTGGAGGCGAGGGAAGAGGCCAAGAAGAGGGAGAGTTGGAACCCCGGGATCTGCCCGAAGATAGCCCCGAATACGATGGGCTGCCAGACCACGTGCGCCCGCATCCGCTCTACGGTAGCGGCTGTGGTAACCCCGGTTTCCAGGTTATGCCCCCCGTCGCTGTGGCAGAGGGCGTGGAAGGGCTGATGTTGTAACGAATTAAGGATCGGGTTGACGCAACAAAAAGCTTCTCTGACATTGCATGGCATGTCGCGCCACACGATCCAACTCTTTGTTGAAGTACCGTCTTCTCCACTCTATCGGCTCGTCGATTTCTGTGGGCAGCCGCCATTTCCTGTCCAAGATGAGACCAAGGATCAATTTAGACACGGCTTCCACCATCTCTAGCACTCGCGGGGGTACGACATACCGTCCAGCCAGAGCACCAGCAACGAATTCGTTGTCCTCTACGCTCTGAAAGGGATTTTCTCCACTCTCCCACGCCAGATCTTTAGGCAGGAGCTCGGCATCCAAATCGAAGAAAATAGACCCGTGCAGATCGAAACAACGTACGGCCGTTTCTCTAGGAAGAGGCGGGGTGGAGGGCGGGGTGGAGGGTGAGGGAGGGAGGGCGGTAGGATGAGGGATGATGGATGAAGAGAAGTAGGGGGTACGAGGGATGAGGGAAAACGGAGGGAGGAGGAAGAGGAGGAGGAAGAGGAAGCGTCAACTGAAACGGCCCAGAAGAACCACCCTACTTGCGACAAGCCGCGCAAGTGCTACTGAGCACACGGGATGTCTCGGGGGCCCAACCAAATCGGATTACCTCAAGTGCGGACATCTCTGAGCCCAGAAGTGGAGGGATGAGGGAGGGAGGGATGAAGGATGAGAAGGAGTAGCATAGATAAAGGACGAGAAGGAAGGAAGGACGTCGGGTCGGGTCGGGTCGGGTGGGATATTAACGTATGATGCATCATCGACTTGGCACGCGAATACCCTAACGGGCGGGACGGGTCGGGCGGGCGGGCGGACCCTAACGGGCGGGACGGGACGGGTCGGGTCGGGCGGGCGGACCCGGGCGGACCCTAACAGGCGGGTAGGTTCGGGACGGGCGAGCGGACCCCAACGGGCGGGTCGGGTCGGGTCGGGCGGGCGGGACATTAACGTATGGCGCATCATCGAGGTGGGACTCGAGTATCCTGACGGGCGGGTCGGGTCGAGCGGGCGGGCGGACCCTAACGGGCGAGACGGGTCAGGTCGGGCGGGCGGACCCTGACGGGCGGGTCGGGTCAGGTTGGGAGGGCCGGACATTAACGTATGATGCATCATCGAATTGGCACGCGAGTAGCCTAACGAGCGGGAGGGGTCCGGCGGTCGGGCGGACCCCAACGGGCGGTCGAGTCGGGTCGGGTGGGCGGGCACTAACGGGCGGGACGGGTCAGGTCGGGCGGGCGGGACATTAAAATATGATGCGTCATCGAAATGGCACATGAGTACCCAAACGGGCAGGACGGGTCGGGCGGACCCTAACGGGCGTGACGGGTCGGGTCGGGCGGGCAGCAGGGCCTTCTCGCGTACTTTGCCGGGACGTGGGGCGGAAGCCCCGGCCAGGCGCCGCTGTTTCCGCCCGTGTTCTGGTCAGTGCACGACCGCGCAAAGAGCGGGGACTGCAAGATCGGCCAGGGAGCCCGGCGGAAGGAGGCTGCGAGGACCGTCGCCCAGACCACGACGCTGCAGGGCCACGTGCGAACGTACTGCGCCAACTTGCTGGTGCCAGGGGCTGCGTCCGACCTGCTCCCGCCGTCTACCAGCGCGAGTGAGCGCGGAGGCGGAGGAGGAGGAGGAGGAGGAGGAAGAGGAGGAGGAGGAGGAAGAGGAGGAGGACGAGGCGGAGGAGGACGAGGACGAGGAGGGCCTGAAATTTGCCCAGAATCCGACTTTGGTCCAGAGCGGAATTTCGGTCCCAAACTCCAGTAATCGCATTTCCCTGGTAGAAGCCGCTCAGACTGGGGAGGAGGAGGGGGAGGAGGAGGAAGAGGAGGAGGAAGAGGAGGAGGAGGAGGAGGAGGAGGAGGAGGAGGGAGACGACGACGGCGCCCTCCCACTGCCCGATTCGGGCACCCGGTGCGCTCGGACGCGGGGCGTCAGCTGAGGGGTGCGCAGCCAGAGGCCTTCTGCGAGAAAGCGTGAGCGAGGAGCCCCTGCGAGGACGAGGCGGAGGAGGACGAGAAGGAGGCCGAGGACGACGACGAGGACGAGGGAGGGGGACGGACGAGGAGGACGAGGAGGAGGAGGAGGACGAGGAGGAGGAGGAGGAACGAGGAGGGGGAGGAGGAGGAGGAGGAGGAGGAGGAGGAGGAGGAGGACGAGGAGGAGGAGGAGGGCCAGGAGGAAGAGGCGGGGAGGAGGAGGAGGAAGAGGAGGAGGAGGAGGAGCGAGGAGGGGGAGGAGGAGGAGCAGGAAGAGGAGGAGGAGGAGGACGACGACGACGGCGACGGCGACGACGCCAACGACGAGGGCGGCAGCGGACTTGGCGAGACCAGCCCCGGCGAAAGCAGCGGGGCGAAACCAGCGCTAGCAGGGCGAAACCAACGCCGGCGAAACCATCGTCGGGCGAAACCAACGCCGGCGAAACCAGCGTCGGGCGAAACCAGCCCTGGCGAAACCAGCCCCGGCGAAACCAGCCGGGCGAAACCAGCCCGTGCCATCCCCTTGCCCCCTTTAGTCCTCATCCCTCCATCATTCTCACTCCGCCTCCTTCCTGCTCCCCCATCTTCCTCCCTACTCCCTCCGACCTCTCTCATGAACTCACAGTCTCCCCCACTTCCTGTTCATCTTGCCCATTCTGGTCCTCTTGGTGCCCTGTCGTCCCTGACGCGGCGGCGACCTCTCGGCATCCAGCAACTCGCGCTGCCACTCCGCCACGTCGAACTCCAGGGCCATCGAACGGCCCCGCGGGACAGCGGGGAACGGGGGGGCACAGACCCGGGCGCGGCTACGCGCCTCTTCTGCTGCTGCTTCCCCTCCTGCCTTTTTCCTCTTCCTTTTCCTACCACTCCTCATCATCGATCCCCTTTTCTCCAGCCTTATCCACCTACTCCCCCCTTGTTCCCCTCTCCATTATCCTGCTCCTCCAGCTCCTTTGTATCCCCCCTCGCCTCAACATCCCTCCTCCATTCATCCCTTCTCGTCCACCTGTTGCAGCGGCGCCTCCTCCTGGTGCTATTGCGTCTCCTCAGCATCCTCATCTTCATCCTCATGCTTTGACTCTTCATCATGATGCTGCGGCTGGTTTCCAAAATGCCGCAAATACACTACGCACCACGATGCCATTCGAATGGAGGGCGATGCCACCATGCAACGTTCGCCGTCGCGCCGCGCACACTCGTCTCAAGCACAAACTCGCCGTGCAAAGAATTCCTTGTACATCAAGACCGCATGAGAACGCATGGCTTATCAACGCGCGCGGGGGGCGCAGTTCATGTGGGCGGCCAAGGCAACAAAAGAAATTCGAGTAGGGGATCGACTACATAATGGACTTACCCCAGAATTGATTTCCTCGTCGGGCCATATGTAGAATGTTCGTAGATCCACGCACGTCCTCCGCATTCCTCATGCATTCGACGAACAAATAATTTCTGGGGTAAATCAATTCTGCAATCGATCTCCTAATAGAAAAATGCTGACACGTCACGGCGGGTTGGCACGGCATTGCATGTCTATCGCTATTCAGGCGTGCACGGCACGCCGGACGGGCACGGCGCGACACGACGCGCGTCATTTGCACCCTCGGCCCTGGGCGCCGCGCGACTCGGCTCACGGGCACGGGCGCGGCACAGGCTCGCATTCCAGAGCCTCTGTATGGCACGGCGCCGCACATCTTTCGCACGTTTAGAACCTGGGCCCGCCGCGGCACGGCGCGCGGGCACAGCGCGGTACCCTCTTGGCGACTCTAGAACCTCAGCATGGCACGGCATGGAACACGCCTCGCGTCCTAAGACCGACACGCGCCGCGCGGCACGGCGCGCCATCGCGGCACATTTTTGGCACTCTAAAACCTAAGCGCGGCACGGTTCGATTTTCTACATTCTAGAACCCAAGCGCTGCGCGACACAAAAACTTGTCGCGCACTTCTAAAACCCTGGCACAACGCGGCGCGCTGGCATGGCATGCCACACATCCTGCTCCGCAGTGTTGAACCTGTGCATGGCAGGGCACGGCGCGCAAACGCGGCACGGCACCGTTTTCGTGCTCTGAAGAGACAAGCAAAGCACCGCACGCCACGCGGGCACGGCAAGGCACTTTTCTCATTAGCATGGGTCGACTATGGCAAAATCGACCGCACTGGAGTCTCCAAACAACTTCCAAAGAACTCCCGTGAATCTCCCATATAAAAAACTGTCAATCTTCTAAACATCTCCGCGGCCTAAGAATATTCTGGCGAAGCCCCCAGAAAACCTTCGCGCGGTAAAATGATCCCTACCCAGCGCGCATCACTGCAGGCTGGCCTCGCGACAACGTCTGTTCGCTTGTATTGCCCAGCCGCGCGCCGCGAGCTGCTCGCGTCCAAAAGGGGGCGCCGTGCGAAAGACAATCGACATACCTCCTGAAAAGCAGAGCGAACAGATCAGCACCATTACAGGCTCAAGGGCGGGCGGGCAGGGTTGAGCCCAAAAAGGCCAGGATACGGAGAGGGAACCATGCATCGACGGCCTGCTCTCTGGCACCAGAAGGGGAAAGGCGCGCGCGCATCATATGCCCCCACCCAGCGCACATCTCTGCATGCCAGCCTCACGACGACGTCTGTTCGCTTGCATTGTCCAGCCACGTGCTGCGAGCTGCTCGCGTCCAAAAGGGGGCGACGTGCGAAAGACAATCAAACGGGCCCAAATCATTATCCGAAGATAACTCCTGGCCTTCAGGTCGCCATGCGCAACGCGGCACGGCGCGCGAAGAACATTCTGGATTCTCGATAGGCCTTGGCAAGCGCCGGCGAGAGGGCGGGCGGATAAGGCTCAGCCACCTTGGTTCAACAGGCGCCATTCGGCGTCTTCCCCTCTTGCGGCTTGCGCGGCCGGTGCGAGGAGGAGTTGCAGCCGCGTCCAGTGCATTTGCAGTGGTCTAGAGCGTCCAAGATCAGATGAACATATGTTCCCCGAATCCTCTTCCCCCATGCGGCGCCGAAGGCACAACAGTCAAAGTCGGCAATTTTCGCGCTGCTCCGTCTGACGGCGCGATGTGCCCGGCAGGTTTGCCGCGCCCATGATGTCGCGGGGTTCTCGATAGCTGCAGGAATCCCGCGCTGGGCACACTCCAAAAATAAGCTGCGAGAGATCTGGGCCAATCGATTCCCCGCCGTCACCTTCAGCGAGTCAGCGGAAGACAAGCCCGGCCGGCCAAACAGGTGATCGCGATCACGCAGCGCCCGGTGCCCGCTGGGTCTGTTCCGAGCCATCGACCACGAGCTGCGCGGCGTGCCGAGCTGGGCACCCTGTAACAAATTGCCGCGGAGCCATCCGCGCGCCCGGCGCTGCGCGCTTCAGCCAGCACGGGCTCGCGCCCCGCATCGAGCTCGAAGACGCGAGACGCGCAACGGGGGGCTAAGCCTCGCCGCGGCGCCCGCGACCAGTTCCCAGAGCCACTGATGGCGCACCTTCGAGCCGGACGCGTGGGTCCACGAACTCAAATGCTGCGTGGGGCAGCGCCAATAATCATCGCGCTTTGAACGGACTGAGCGAGCTGCAGGGGCCGGAGGCGTTGGAGCTGTTCCTGAACTCGCCCTCCCTTTGCGTATATTTTGAGACTTCGGTCCGCCTCCCAGCGGCCCCGCTTCTCGATGTCGCCGATCTCCCGAGCGTTGGCCAGCGTCTCGTGGCCGACCCCTCCACGGCGCAGCTGGCGGAGCACGGGGGGGCCCAGCGCCTCCAGCTGCAGGGCGATCACGGCCTGATGGAATGCGCGAGTCCATCCCCGCATGTCCAGCATGGGCAGAGGCTGCTCGGCGTTGCGGCCGTTCACCAGGTGGCCCAGGGCGCGATCCACCCAGCTGAACTCGGGGTTGTCCAGCAGCAGGCTGACGTCGTAGTCCCTGGTCTTGGGTCGCGCCTCCAGTTCGGCAGGGAACAGCAGGATGGGGCACTTGCCGAGGCGCCATGGGCCGGAGCGACAGGATGGAGCATTGCTGAGCAGCACTCGGAGCGACAGCAGCTCTGACGGCCGAAAGAAGAGGACGAACGTCAGGGCGACCGCATTGGGAGCCGTTCGCCGCTGACCAACTGGCCATCCACGCCGCCGCCGGCCAGGGCAGGGGCAGTCGCGCCCTCGGCGGCGCCAGCGCTCAGCGCCCTCTGCGCGCGGGGGAGGTTGCCCAGCTTCGGCGGCAGGTCCAATCTGAAGTGGGCCGCAGCCGCCGCCAGCTTCGCCCCGTCGGGCACGTCGTGCCCGTCAAAGTAGAACTGGTTGAAATGCTCCAGCAGCGCCTCCTCCAGGCTCGGGATCGTCTCCAACGGAAGACGGGCGGGCGCCCACCCAGGCCAGGAATGCGCGGCACCGCGCCTGGTAGTCCAGGGCCGTCGGACTCCCCGCGGCGCGCAGCTCCAGGACAGACCGCTGGCTCGCCCCTTGCCAGCGGGCGCCCGGCGAGAACTTCGCCCGCCGTCGGCGAGCTCGAGACGCAAGGTCCAGCGACTCGGCTGCCTGCGGCCCCGCGGCCGCGAGGGCGGCCCCAGGCGGCGGCGGCGCCCTGGGCGTCGAGGCCCTCCCAGCAAGGGTCCCAGGGCGCTTCCTCTTCGAGCCCGGGCGGGGGGCCGAGGGGGCGCAGCTGCCGGGGCCCGTCGGGCGCGGCAGCTGAGGCAAGGCTCTCTCCAAGCGCAGCGCCTGCGGCAGGGCCCCATCGGGCGCAGAAGAGGCCGCCTCGACGCGCCGTCCGTCGCCGACGCGCGCCCCGCGCCAGGCGGGTTCCTGGAGGCGCGATCGGGGGAGTTCCGCTCGAAGGGCACCCCGCGCCAGAAGAAGGCGGCACCGCTGGCCAGCGAAAGGTCAGCCAACTGGCGGCAGACTCGGCCCATCCCCCGCCGCGACGAGCGCCCGGTGGTGACCGCGAGAAACACTCCCATGCAGTCGCCCAAGCATAAATGGCACTGGTTCAAGGATGATAGACGCCGAAGAATGCGACGCGCAGCCGCGACCATCCAACGACCTTCGAAGACGACCTGATGATCCGAGCGATTCCACCGGCGCGACACGACGGGGCACCATCCTCTCGCCCAAAACTCGTTCGGAACTTCGGGGAGCACCAACTGTGACCCTCTGTCCTCGTTCCTCTCCTCCACCTCGGACTCGATAGGGGCCACCCAGTCTAGCTCCTTCTCCTTCTCTTTGCCCCCCTCGCCTTCGAACTGAACGCCCACGCCCCGCCGGGGCGAATCAACCATTGTGAGCGCGTCATCGAAAATAGAACCAGCGCCCCGAAAACAGAATACGACCACATTCGAGCACCATCGCAATTCTCGAAGACAAGAGGGCCATGGCCTCGTTGTGCGCGCACCGTGCCGCGAGGCAAAAGCGCGCAGATAATTGATGCGGGGCAAAAGCTTTCGACGGATCAGAGCGCGCGAAGTGCAGTGCGATGCCGCGCGGGCGATGGTTTTGCCCGACGGGGCGCCTCTCCGTCGCAACTCCGGAAAAACCAGCCTCAACTTCCACCGCGGCGCAGGGTTCAAGCCGATGATCATGAACTTCCCATCGAAATGCCAGCCTGGCGCTGCGGCCCCCAAACTGCACTCCACTCCGTGAATCCCGCTGCCTTGAGCTGAGCGCCCACGTCCCGGGCAGGAGCGCGAGCGACTTCCTGGTTCGTCGACAAGCAGAGCGCATTGTCCACATACTTCACATGAATTACCCCGTCAGTGACCTGAGGCGCAGGTTGACGGTCCACGAAACGGTTCGAGACGGTGAGCTGCGGCGCCTGCAGGGTGGTCGCTTCCAGCATGGCCCGGCGCATCCAGAGACAGCCGCGGCACCAACGCCAGCTGCCGCGCCAAGGGCAGGAGCGGCACCCGCTGCCGGCGCCGGGGCGGGCGCACCCAGTCCCTCACCAACGCCGCCCGCTGCAGTGCCAGGTGCGGGACCCGCTCCAGCTGCCACCAGAGCCACTGCCCGCGCCCCAGCGCCGCCATCCGCCGCCAACAACCCTCCAGCAGGAGGCGCACCAGGGATCGCTCCCCCGAACATCAGCGGGACCAACACAGGCCCACCAGGTGCAGGAAGGCGAACCCGTTGGTGATTTGCTGCCAGGGGCGATGAGCAATAGTCTTGGGCCATCTGGTCAATCTGCTGCTGCTCAGCCAGCGTCAGGTTTCGCCGGGATCGGTAGGAAATCGCCGCACGAGCCCCAGGAGGACAGGACGCGCAATCCCCCGCGAATCGCACGGCAATGATGTCTGCGCCTTCGCAAGAATAGTTGTCCTCGTGGATGTCCGCGTCGACGGTGCAAATCAGCACTACGAAGGGTAAAGCGTGATCAGTCGGCGCCCTCACCCGACGCCCCAAAATTAGACGCTGGCGCCACAATGGCTCGCCTTCGTACCGGACCCACACCCACAAGCGCATCTCCGATGGCGCCGGCTCCGCCGGTGCCACGAGCTGAGCGGCCAGCATCGCGACGTCACAAGGCTAGGACGGTAGCTCCCCACGAGCCGCACAGGTACCACAGCACCAGACCCATGAACAGCAGCTCGTTCACCAGCACCACGATCCAGAAATACGAGGGTGCAGGCTGGTCCGATGCTTCAGCACTGTAAGGAAGCAGCGTCGCTGGCGCTGGCGATCCCCCCGGACAGGCGGCACAGCCTGGGCACGGAAGGCAGGCAACACAGCTCGGGAAAGCCGGGCACGCCCGGATGGTTACTGACGGGCAGCGCTGCAGGTTGCCGCCCCGCACGCATGCCAGCCCAGCCTGCCAAGCGTACTTTGCCGCAGGCCAGACGAAATCCATTCGCACCGCCCGTTGCGAATTCTTGAGTCCAACAAGGCCGGGCAGGATACGGAGGAAACCGTGCTCCACATCCTGGAACGATCTACATCGACGGTCTGCTCTCTGGCGCCAGAGGGGAAAGACATGCACGCATCAGATACTCCAGCTAATCTCCAACAAAAACTTCGCATGAACAAATCTCGAACAAAATTTCACCCATGAGAACTGTTCCGCATGTTCAATGAAATTACCAAACAAATGTTCCAAATATTTGCGCACGCCGGAGATTGTGTATATATTTGCCGAAGACTTCCCAAAGATGTTTGCACGCCGGAAGGTGTGATATGATTTCCCAGATATTGTCCATAACTTCCTGCACCACGGAGATGTCCCAATTTTTTTCCCCGGATATTGCGAAGCCCAGAGATGTTCCAGAGATTTCCCCAGAGACATAGTCCAGAGATGTTCCGAAGATTCTGGGAATGCCCAAGCACAATTTGGAGGTTTCTCCAAAAAGATGTCCTGGAGATGTTTCACCCAGAGGGCCCCTGCCGCCCATGCCAGATGGGCCCAATGAAGCGTCCTCGCAGTCTTACGCCTAGGAACGACAGGTCACGGCACAATTCTCGCATCCTAGAACCTTCGAGTAGGGGATCGACTACAGAATTGATTTACCCCAAAGTTGATTTGTTCGTCGGGTCCATGAGAAGCGCGCATCGGATATTCGGAAATCTACGTTCTGCGTATGACCCGACGAGAAAATCAATTCTAGGGTAGATCCATTCTGCAGTCGATCCCCTACTCGGAACCTGGGCGCGGCACGGCACGACACCCTTCTCGCATTCTCGAACCCAGCACGGCACGGCACGGCACCACTCGCTGGTGTGCAGTCCAGAGCGCCAAGCACGGCACGGAACGGCATCCGGGCACGGCACGGCACGAGGGCACGCCACGGCAGGACGCCCCGGCGACAAGTTCATCGCGTTCTGAAGATTTGAAGCGGGCCCTCGTAACAGCCATTCGGACCCCTTCCAGTAGGAGCCCGACCGCAAGAAACCTTCCACAAGAAACCCAGCCCTTGGACCCCAGGATGCGCATAGATTTTTGATGTGAGAACGTCACGCTTCCCAAAGCAAAACGATCGAAACCCAAGAAACCCAGGGCACCTTGGAGGCAAGCAGGGCGTTTCTTGGTCTGACAGCAATTCAGACCCCTTGCAGTATTCGCTGTCCAGGAAAACGCCAGACTCCGGCGATATCGCCAGAGACTTGCTCAGCTAGGGTCAGCAGCGGGAACTGACAACGCCATGTACAGCCGGACTACCGCTAAGCAACTGATCAAGGCCGTTCCGTTTTCAGTACGTCGCTATTGCGTGAGGGCCCCTCATACATTTCAAAACTATAGGTGAGGGTCTCGCACACCTGCACGAGGGGACGGCTGCCTCTCGTTCCAAACCGTGCCCTCGATATGCTCGCACGTACTTTGGAGACACAAGCAGCTGCATACACATCATTTCGGCAAGGTCCGTGCGGACTGTTTCCCCTGGAGCGGGCCAGGGGCGGCGGCGGCGCCGGAGGCGCCGCGAGGGGAGCCCAGCGCCGATCCAAGAAATCGACGCGGAACTCAGAGAAATTATGTCCATGCCTTTGAGAGCTCGATGCTTGCCGTGTATGTCGCGAGCCTGTGTACACGTTGACCGCGCAGCTCCTATCAACTTCAGCTGCACGGCGCCTGGCAGCAGAGTTCCTCCTTTTCAGGCACCGAGTATGCGAGGCGGGGATATATCCACATCCACCGCCTGGGGAACCGACGTCCTGGGACCCCTGCGGTCGGTGGATATGGAAAATTACATGTTGGCCCCAGGGGTGCCGAACATATCCATACCCACCACCTGCCGAGATACCCGAGATCGTTCCTCCAAGCGGTGGTTATGTGTAAATTTCCGTCTCGGAGTGCAGCCGTGGCGCTACCAGCTCGCCGCGGCGCTGCGCGGCCACGTAGCCGTGGCCCGCTGGCCGTGACGCTGCCGCGGCAGCTGACACAGCCGCGCCGCTACCAGCTCGCCCGCGCAGCCGAGCGGCCGAGCACTGCAGCCGTCAGCGCGTCGCGGGGCATTTGCGCGCTCGCGCACGCTTCTTACGTCGCAGCGCGGCAAGGACGATCCGCACGCGCGTTGGGGCGACGCCGGGACACGGCATCGCGAATGAGCCCGCATGCAGGTGGAGGGGGGGGAAAGGAGGGGGGCCGCAGAGGGGAGGGCAAGGGCGTGCGTGCACGCAGGGGTCTTCAGCTTTCCAGGCGGGCGCTGGCCGTGGTGGGCGGCGACGCGCGCGTCTACTTGCGGCAGGCTTGCGTCGTGCCGACTTCGGCGTTGGTTGCTGACACCGCGGGGATCATTCGGCCAGGGCTTGGAACGATCGGCCGTCTCCGAAACGTCAGATCGTTCAACATCGACTGATTCTGGGTCGCCGACGGCGTTCAACTTTGAACGCCGGCAGCTGGGTCGCCACTGGTCGACACGACGCGGACCTATGGTACGAGGGGGGTCAAGACCTTCGCTGCTGCATCGGCGGTGGTTGCTGTGTTTGCCCCTGGCCTTCCTTCTCATCGTGCTCCGCCCGCCCTTCCTTTTTCTCTGACACGCGACATGTCTGCAAAGTGTTGCAGGTCTGCAACCGGGAAGTTGGAGGAGGATGGAAGAGGACACCGATGACAAAATGGAAAAAGGCACAACGGACCCCCAAGGCAAGAACAACGCTGAAATTCTGAGCATGGCGAAGGTATGGAGAAGCATGGCAAGGAAAAACATGGGGGATGACAAGGGAAAACGGGGAGGAAGGAGGATGATGACGGCGATGATGAGAACGACGACGAGCGAAGAGAAACAACATTGTTTGTGCTACCCTGCTCCTGCTACTCCGCCGCTTCTGACCCCAACTCCTTTTTCGGGCTGGGCCAACAGCCTCTGTAGCTTTGAGAGCCGGAGTACACGGCCATGGCTGCGGGAATTGTCACGAAGAGCGAGCATCCGCTATGTCCGCGCGTTTCCCACGATCGGCCGGCACCCGCCCGACCAGGAGCAGGCGGGCTAGGCTAATGCCGCCGCCGCTCGGCCGGCCGGCCTTCAACGCGCCCCAAACATGGCAGGGCGCCGAACGTCAAGTCAAGTCAATCCAGTCGAGGGGACCTCGCCCTGCAAGCGGAGCCGGAGGGCGTGAGACACTACGGCAACAAACCGCGCATGCAAGACGTAGTGGACAAGGCAGCAATAAATTATACATAGTCGTATACATCAGTCGCTCTTCACGAAATCTAGAAAATGCTTTTCCATCCGCTGCCAAGGGAAAGGCTCCTGGCTGCGAATCTCATTCATTAAATTCGTGCCGTGCTCTTGTCGCAAAAATGAATCGACAGCATCTGTCCATCTTCGACGTGGCCGCCCTGGGCGTCTGATGCCGTCCGGACGCCACCATTGAACTTGCGCCGGCCATTCTCGCGAGCCGCCGGTGGCGAGTCGCGCCACGAGGCGCCACATTGAGCGATCCAACACGACAAACCAGTTCGACACAGGAAAATGCGAGCGTTTATGTATTCTGGGTTTCGTGATTTGGCGCAAGGGGGGGAGGGGAGGGGGGGTTCGGCTCTCGTCCCGTAGTCAATACCTCCGATTCAATCATCTTGAAATTTTCAACATAGCTTAAAATTCAACATTTGAGCCTCATGAGGCGTGAAACTGGTAAACAAACTCATTCTAAGAATTACAGTACAACGCAAATATTTATGAAACTTATCGATAATTTAAAATATAGAATGATATATTCTGAAATAGATTAGTCAATATATTTCTGACGTGTAGAATCAACACATTTCTGACGTGACATCACTCAATATATTTATCACGTACTGTTTAAAATCTTGTATGCAGACAGTGTAATTGCCACGTCTAAAATCAATGCATGTCTCGTGATAACTCAGCAATGACGCCTCTGAATGAACTTATGAATTATCACATGTCTAAAAAATAATGTAAGACATATGGTAATCAACATGTTTCTCATAGTCAACATATTCGCAATGCATTATGCTAGAAATAAATACACTCGGAAATGAGCAATTCATTCATGAGGGATTTGATGCAAATAAACAAGCAATGTATCCATCTCTCCTCCCGCGTTATCGGACCGCAGAACTGACAAAGAACAAATAACACACAAAACTGTAAGGACAGTAAACTGTTCTTATGTTCTCTTAGACCGTACAGCTGAGAAAGGGCAAATGCAAACAGAAATCGTAAGCACAATGATAACTGATACTCTCCTTTCGTACTCTCGGACCGAACAACTTACAAAAGGCAAACAAAAATAGGGGCCGTAAATGCAATGATAAATTATACTCTTCTTTTACGCGGCATCGGGCCGCACAGCTGAAAAAACGCAAATCAAACAGACACCGTAAGCACAATGATAAATTATACTGTTCTTTCGCGCTTTCGGACCGCAGAGCTCACAAAGGCAAATGCGAACAAAGACCGTCAGTGGCTCAAGCGATTGCATTTGCCTGGCTACCCCCCTTGCTCGGTATAGATGAGCGCCAACGCTGCTGATGGCCCCTCCCTTGTGGCGGCGGCTGTGCAGGCGGCGATCCGGGAGGGCGCCCCGAGGCGCACTGTTGCTGCTGTGGCTGCGGCGGTTGCCGGCACTGTGATGTCTGCGACTGCTCGGACCTGCGTGCCAGCGACTATGCACAAGGAGCGTGCTCAGGATGCACAGGGCAAAGCTGAAGACTTCGACGATCCTGTACAATTGTTGGAGAAACTTCGTGCTGTACGCCGTGCCCAACGACTCCGCAAGAAGGAAAAGCACTGGACAGCCAAGCAGGTGGCTCAAGATGGTCCAGCCTCTCCTATTCTTCCTGATGGCCTTCAGCCTGTCGTTGAAGCCATTCCATCTCCAGCAGGTGCAGCCGGCCCAAGCGCAGACCTCGGGGGAAGTCATGCTGCAGAGCCCGCTCCGGCACTTGCTCTACGTTCAGGCGCTGATTCACCCTCGCAATCTGAATGTACCCTCAATTCCCGGCACCCGCTCCCCGAGTCTATTGCTGGGAATGCAATTGGCGCCAGTTCTTGCCACACACCGGGGCGAGAACCATCAGGGCCACCTGCACGTGCCAAAGATCCTGCGGCAGTCCCGACATTGCCGTTTCCAGGGGTGCCCTTTCTTACTTCTTCGGCCACGTTCCAGCCCATCTTAGGCCGCAATTGCTGCACCAGGCTCTGAGCAGCCTGACTCGTTTGTTTTTCTTGTGGTGGGCAGCCCCCAGTCTTTTCCATTTCTCGCAAGCAAAAACTGTAAAGATAATGATAACTCAAACTCTTCTTTCACACTCTCGGACCGAAGAACTGACAAAGGCAAATGTAAACAGAAACCGTAAGCAAAATGATCAATTATACTCTTCTTTCGCGCTTTCGCACCGCACGGCTCACAAAAGGCAAATGCAAACAGGCATCGTAAGCACATGATTAATCATGCTCTTCTTTCGTAAAATACGGGCCGTAAATGTAATGATGAACTATACTCTTCGTTTACGCCATCGGGCCATAGAACTGAAAAAAAACGCAAATCAAACAGAAATCGGAAGCACAATGATAAATTATACTGTTCTGTCGCGCTCTAAAACCACAGAGCTCACAAAGGCAAATGCGAACAAAAACTGTAAACACAATGATAACTCAAACTCTCCTTTCACACTTTCGGACCGACGAACTGACAAAGGCAAATGCAAACAAAAACCGTAATCAAAATGATCAATTATACTCTTCGCTTTCGCACCAAGCAAAAGCAAACACAAACCGTAAACACAATAATAAATTATACTCGTCTTTCGCGCTCTCGGACCGCAACAAACAAAATGCAAATAAAAACAGAATGCGTTAACACAATAATAAATTGTACTCTTCTTTCACGTGTTCGGACCGCGCGACTCACAAAAGGCAAATGCAAACACAAACCGTGAGCACAATAGTAAATTATACTTTCTTTCGCGCTCTCGGACCGCACAGCTGACAAAATACAAATACAAAAACAAAATGTAAGCACAATTGCTTTTCTCGATGTTTTTCATCGCCGCTCTCTGCCCTTTCTCTCTTGCTCCCGCTCCCTCCCTCTTTCGCTTCACCCGGTCTAGAGGGGCCAGACGTCGTGACAACATTCTTCGTCACACGTGTCATGCTCGTTCGCTCGACTATCTGTTGCGATCTTCACCTGATTTTTTTTTATTTTTATTTTTTTTTTAATGTAAGAGAGATTCTGTGTCTGAGGCTAATGGATATATATGTTATGTATATATATACATATATACATATATATACATATATAAAAAAAAATAATCTAATAACACAAAACAAAAATAAAGAAAAATAAAAAATAAAAACGTAAACACAATAATAAATTATATTCTTCTTTCGCACTCTCGGACCGCACAACTAATCAAGGCAAATATGATAAATTATATTTTTCTTTTGCGCTGTCGAAACGCACAACTAACAAATACAAATACAAACGAAATCAAAATAATGCATGCTATTCTTCTTTCGCGCTCTCGGACAACACAGCTAAGAAACGACAAAAAAAAAAAACGTAAATACAATAATAACTTATACTCTTTTTTTAGACTCTCGGACCGAACAATTGCCAAAGGCAAATGCATACTAACTCACAAAAAATGAATGCAAACAGAAACCGTAAACGCAAATAAATTATACTTTTCGTTCACGTTTTCGGACCGCGCAACTCACAAAAGGCAAAACCAAACACAAACCGTGAATACAATAGTAAATTATACGTTCTTTCGCGCTCGGACAACACAACTAACAAAAGACAAAAACAAAAAAAACAATAACGTAAATACAATGATAACATATACTATTCGTTTAGACGTTCGAACCGAACAACTGCCAAAAACAAATACATACCAGCTCACAAAAAAATGAATGCAAACAGAAATCGCAAACGCAAAATAGATTATACTCTTTTCTCAAGCGCTCGAACCGCACAGCTGACAAAACATGCAAATAGAAATAGGAACCATAACGATAATAAAAACAATAATCTGCGTTTACGCTCTCGGACCGCACAACTGACACAAACCAATGCAGAACTCGTAAGCACAATAATAATGATATTATTCAACCCAACGACAAACAAGAAATAATACGCCTACAAAAACAAATACAAACAACAACTGTTAGGACAATAATAAATTATGATCTTCTTTTGCGCATTCGGACTGTAGAACTGACATAGAACAAATGCGAACAGAAACCGTAAACGTAATCATAAATTATAATAGTCTTCCACATTCTTGGACCGCACAACGGACAAGGGCAACTACAAAAACAAACCGTAAAACAATAAACGATACTCTTCTTTCGCGCTTTGAACTGGCACAAAGGCAAGCCGTGAGCATAATGATAAATTCTATTATCTTTTACACGTTCGAACCGCACAACTCGGACTGCGCGCTGAAAAGAACACATATAATGGCAAAAACGCAATCAAAACTGGAAAAAAAAACATTAAAATACGAATCTTCTATTCTTGCTTTCTTGAACGATTTGCCTGGGTAATCATACCGTCAAAAACTGCAAATATAACGATGTGCTTTCCTGCTGTTTCTATTCGCGATTCTATCGACAAAATGAGAATCTAACAAATTCGATGTCTTCTGATGTTCGGTCGTGCTGTTAATTTTTAATGTGCTTCTGCTGTTTTCTGTTTGCGGTCGCGTTGGGAAAGACACTGACAATATAAAGAGAAAACGAAACTGACATCACTGCAATAAATTATTGTATATTACCCAAACATGCAATCGACTATCGATTCATCGATGGCTTCACCTTTGCTCTTTCATTCTTTAGTTCTTTGCTTCTTGGCCATGAATCTTCTGAATTTGTAATTTGTTAAATGACTCCTCAATTTGACGATGCCTCCCGCGCGTACTCTTCGGTTTTGGCGTCCGTGTTGCTTCGACCTCCGTCTTCGCAGCCGTCGCCGCGTTCGCGTCCGCGTCCGCGTCCGCTTCGGCTTCCGTCTCGGTGTTCTCTTCCGCGGCCACTTCGCTTTCGTTTGCGTTTCCGTTCCCCTCCCCCGCACCTCCTCTCCCTCTTTCTCCTTTTCGTCTACTCCTCTTGCTCCCCCCTCTCGAGCCTTGCCGATGGTAAAATGCGCGGTGTTCGAGAGGATTGACGACGCGTGAGTGTAGTGAAATCATTTGAATCTAGATTTGAATGATATGGGAGTGGATGTATGTAGGAATCATTTAAATCTAGATTCAAATGATGAAATATGAATACGATGTATTCGAATCATTTAAATCTACATTTAAATGATGTCAGATGGATGCAATATATGCGAATCATTTTAATCTAGATTTAAATGATTGACATAGATGACGGGGGCGAAACCATTTGAATCTAGATTTCAACGATGAAGTTGCAAGTTGCGTGTGAAAATCATGCAAATCTAGTTTTAAATGATGTATGCAATGAATCGGCGTACCCTGTTGGACAGCTAGGTTGCAGGCGAGGTAAAATATGCGCGGTGCGAATGTCCGAGCCTCTAGGGGAAACGTGAATCTTGAACGGATCACAGAATTTGCCTTTTGAATCCCCAGCGTACTGAATGAAACCGATTTCATCACCGATTAAAATAATGCGGTTTTGAAATCCGCATTGACGATCTCATTTTTCGCGTTCTGGTGGGACTTCATGGGCTCGAATACTTTTCTGAAATGCGATCCGCTTGTTAATCGATCTGCATTTTCGTTGCGTTTTTACATCGTTCGATTGGTTTTGGAAAGATTGTTTTTTGTCAGCTCTAGAAATGTTGAGGCAATTTTTGGGTTCCAGAACTTCACATCTGACGGCTTTGTCAATCTACGATTGTTCCGAGACCCCGAATAGAAATGTCTATTTTCGAAGCAGGCACAAAAAAAAAATCCTCTGGGCAAAACGTGCGCAATGTCAAGGGCATTGAAAATCGATAATTGCCGTTTTGATTTGTGACTGGTTGTTGTGGACGGAATTTCCCGCTTTTCCATTGTTGACAAAAAAAATTTCACGTCGTGCATGTCGTTCTGAATAGGATCGATTGATTCTGACAAATTTGCAACCATGTTGATCTCGGCTTCGTTCAAATCTGTTTTTATTGCCACATTTCCCATTGTTTTTTTAATGACCCTATTATTGATAAAGAACATCAATTTCTCAGAATCGGACAGTGGGCTAAGCAACGCTGCCGTTTCGACCGGGAAAGCAAGGGCAGCTCGACTCGGCTCCACCGAGCAGACGCCCGTTCCGACGCCCGGGAAGGGATGTTTTTTTGCATACCGGAATTGGTTTTGAACCAATTGCTCTTTGCAGGGTTAATTCCAGCCAGCCAGGCAGTTCTTCTCCTTACTTGTTCTCCTTTTTTTGTCCTTTCTGTTTTTTTTTCTTTTCTCTTTTCTTTCGTTTCTCCTGGTTTTTCTTTCTTTTTCCAGGAGATTGTGTTCCGTCTACAACGCCGAAACCGGGAAATATGATCGAAAAATTACGGCATTTATCGAGGTTTATTGTGGATTTCACATTCAATGAAAATCAGCACTGATTATTGCCGCAAGACAAGGAAAACGAGAACCTCACATGCGTGTTTTCCCGGCTATATTCATGCTTGCAGATGCAGAAGATAGAGACGCTCATCAGTTACTACTGGTCATTATTTAAAAAATCGCGCGATTTAGGAACAGTTCCGCTTGAATTCACGACGTACGCGCCGAGCAAAGCCGAACGAAAAAATCGAACTATGAGTCGTTATTGGAATCGGATTAGGACCGTTCTAATGCGGCAGAATTGATGCTCAAAACTGCAAAATTATTTTCCGAATTAAGAAAGATTATTATGATGATTTGGCAAATCAAACAAATCAAGAATGAAAAAGATTGGAAAATGGCTAACACGAAAAAAATATGCAAAATTTGAAGTTTGTCAAGACGCCCAACCGATTCGATCAAATTTCAATGCAATTTTGATACACTTTCATGAGCATGGCGCTGAGAACATATATGAACCGTGCGGGATTACCCTTTGTACAACCGAACTGGCAACTGATTTTCAAAATATTCTTTGTTTTCAAAACGACTTCAGATTCAAGATTATTTAAAAACACTACCAAACAAGCATGCCCGTTCGAAACATGGTGGAAACCAGGAAAAGGCGAAAACGCAATCAAACATGATAATTCATATTAACAATCCTCACATCTTCTCCGTTAAAAATCAAAATGCATTGCCAACATCGTCTGAAAAGAATTCGAAAATATCTGAATTCGAAATTCAAATTTCGAAATAACAACAATGCATAAGCAAAACAATTAAAACGGGATGTTTACGAGAGCGTGCCGATGGCAATATTGTAAGCAACTACATAAATGGCACGCAACGTGAGAACCGCTGTAGACAAAGACTTGTTCAGATCGCTGGCGTGTACTTACGAGTATACAGAAACAAACTTACGAAGTTCTTACAAAAACATCAGGATTGCGATTGTCACTGAATAATGTGAAATAACAAATTTGTGATTATTTAGAATAATTTCCTATTTCCGCAAGTATTGCAAATTCTACTGATGGTAATTTTCCAAATTTTGAATCGCACATCAATCACATGCGTCACCCAAGCAATTGGGGAAATTATTTATTGATGATCATTGCGCATTCACTTGAAGAGCCGTTCGTGTCATATCCGACGCGTCTGTTCTCTCGCCTGTTATAAATCCTCCTGAATGTACTACTGATATTTTGTGGAAACCCGAAGAGGTGGTAATTCACCATGGAACATTTCATTTTGAAGCGACAACGCCATTAGCAAACGAATCTGTGAATTTGAAAACCCGTGTTGGTTCGCATTCTAATACTCAATCGGCTCCGATTCCTGCAAAATCTTTCTTGCGTCGCAATCGCGATGCTAGCTCTAGAAATCTCAGAATATCAGCTGTGCCCAAACCGCGATTAGATTCTGCACCGTTGGAACAATCGCGCTTTACAGATTTACCAAACGAAGAATTGACAGAAGCAGAACACGACCCTGAATTGCAAGGAGACATGCAAGGAATGCATGCAACAACCTAGTCAGACGGCTCGATGAGTAGGTACTTTCATTTTATATATATATATATATTAGAGAAAAAAATATATGTTTTTTTTGTTTTTGCAAATATTCACAATGTTACATTATAATATCTCGATGTATATGTGCAAAACAAATGTAGAAATTATCAGAATGCAAACGTTTAAGTATCGCTAAAAGAGCAAGCTTAGATAACAAATTTTCCAGCAAATTTAGGTACGGTTTTGTGCAGAAAAATTCTTGTTCAGAATTTTGTTGAGCCGTCTTACCTTGAATTTTTCGAGCCGCCTTAGCCCGAATGTTTTTCAACCCGCCTTACCTCGAATTTTTCAAGTCGCTAAACCCCAATTTTCGAGCCGTTGTCCGATTTTTTCGAGCCGCTAAACTCTGGAAATTTTCTGTCGCCTGGCCCTGGATTTTCGAAACGCCTCAATCTGCGATTTTCGAGCCAACTTACTTTCAGTTGCTTTTCCCGTGGCTGCGTCGACGTTCTGTCCTATTTTGTTTCTGCTTCCGTGACACCCTGCGCTACTGCGTTTGTTTCCGTTTCCGCGACGTCTTTCTCTTCCGTCTTCGCCTCTGCTTTACTCCCGCTTGTATCTGCCCGTCTTCGCCTGCGCCTCCGCGTTTGGCTTTGCGTTTGTTTCCGTTTCCGCCGCCTTGACTTCGCCTCTGCCTCGGCCTCCGTTTGCGCGTCTGCGTTCGCCGCCCCTGCTTCCGTTTAGGTGTCTGCTTCCGCGTCCGCGTCGCCTTCGCTGCCGCTCTAGCCTGCGCGTCCGGCTTCGCCTCCGCCTTAGCCTTCGCGCTCCGCTCTGCGTAGCTCCAATCGTCTCGAACAAAACATTATCACCTGAAAGATCAACTCGTTTCGAAAGCATATGCCTTTGAACAATCTTTGCACTCATCGCAATATGTAATTAATATTGTAATCTGCTGGTATTTCGACAATGAAAATGACTTTGTCCATACATTTTCTTTCTGGATAAAGCGTCGTGTAGTGTCTTGTAAACTCAATTTTTTGATGCCGCTATCGTCTTCTTACTCTTTTCGTCCGGTATGGGCTCTGTGTATGGTTCGAATGAACGACGCTTCGGAGCGCGTTTTTTTAGACTGGCCGCTGAACTTGCTCGACTGCGAATTCTGCTTGAGAAACACTCTGCGCCATGCACGGTCCGATGTCGAAAAAACCTGCTTCCAAATGAGATTCGTGAACGTGTTCGACTGCGATCAACTCAACCTCTCACCTCGATTTGCCGATATAAAATTCGGACGCTGGCCACCTAAAATGGGAACATAATGCATGGGAACATTCTCTCCGCTTCAAGCGGACCGAGAAGGAATGTAAGAACTCTGAAAAGAGATTGCTTTGCTCTCAGCGAAATAGCTACGGAATACATGCTTAAACATGAAAAACACGCATAAACCTACAAAGAATTGTCGGGCTCGTCACCTAAGGAAAGTGATTCCATCGAGACTTGCACAATCACGAAGCGCGTGAGAAAATCCTCTCGATATAATCATTAATTGCGATTGCCGGCAAACGGAAACCATTTCTTTTAATTTCTCTCTTTTCTTTTCTTTTCTGATTCTTCTTATTCTCCTTCTTCTTGCTCGCAATTATATTTATCGTTTCTGTTTCGTTTTTTCGAACGAACTTATCGAATTCTCTTTTCTTTCGCTTTTTCTTTCTCTTTTCTTCTTCTTAGAAACGATCGACTTAGATTCGATGCGTGTATTTCATTTAAATCTAGATTTAAACGGTCGATTATGATTCGAGATATAGATTCATTTAAATCTAGATTTAAATGATTTTATATCATATGATTCAGCACGCGTTCCACGATTTTCATTTAAATCCAGATTTAAATGATTTTAAGTCTAGAATCCAATGTCTACCATATATATATATATAAACGCTGCTGATTGCAATGTTCTCTCTAGTGATCCCGATTGCGCAGAGTTTCCTACTTGTGTTGTTCTAAACGGTATGCAGAAGCATGTCTCTCGAGTTTCAATCCCAGTGCAGTCTTGTCATTCTTGGCCATCTAGCGAATGCATGGAAGCTTTTTTATTTATTTATATATTTTTGTTTTCTTCCATCGGACCTCTGCAGTGCACCACGGCATCATTCGGCAATTCAAGCATTAAAATTCAGGGGCGAGACAAGATAAGATGCGCCCGGCGAGAAAACGCCTGCGGACCAAACGCCGCTCAGAACCCGCACGGGGGGAGGGGGCCAGGGAGAGGGGGGGGGCGGCGGACGACGGCAGCGCCAGCCGAAAGCAGAGAGGGAGAGAGGGAAAAAGACGAGAAGAAGAGAACGGGACGAGAGGACGAGAAGGGGAGACAGAGGCGAACGAAGAAAAAGGAGAGGGATCAACTCATTCATCGGGCTGCCAAGAAAAATAAGTGCGAAGGCTGTGCGAAGCCATCGGCACACGCCAACTGAAAAGCTGTGGCCAAGACGACCTTACGGCGGAATCGGCACGAAGCAATTTGCAGAGAAGGCGCTGAAACAATTTGACATTGTCAGCGGAGATGATTGAGTCAGGAAGAAGGTTGTACACTCTCGTGCCACCCCATGCGGAACGCACAAGGCAGTCAGGGGCACGGGGAGAACACGGGTCTCGCAAGTGACGGAAGTGGCGACGAGGGGAGCGGGGAGGAGGAGGGGAGGAGTCAACGGAGAAAAAAGCACCGAAGCACGGAGGGCTGAAACCGAGTACAGCGCGGTGAATGAGGCCCAAGTTGGCTATATCTCTGCGGGCAGAAAGTGGGGCAAGATTAAAATTGCGCAACACTTCGTACTCAGTTATGCCCAAGGTTCGTAAAAAAACAGTCTGGACACGGTCAAGCGGCAACAATGCAGAATTCGAAGCGTGTGAGAAGGCTGGCGTGCGGTATTCTATGAACGAAAGAATGTGGGCTTTGTATAAGACAACAAGCTCGGCGACAGTGTGGTAGCGCCGCGAGCGAAGCAAGGCCTGAAGTCGCCAACCACATTCGTGCACACACTCAGATACCGCATCTGACATGACAAGCTTGCAATCAAAAGATACACCGAGAATCCCACCAGCCCTTTAGGGCGTAGGTGGTCTAGGGAGTTTCCTCTGCCAACCCCCTTCTTCCCCTTCGGGGAGGGGTTTGCCCCTCCCCTTACCCCTCCCCACTGACCTGGACGGGGCCGGTCGCGAGGTGTCAGAGCGTCCAAGATGGCCCAAGACAGCTCCAAGAGCGAACAGGCGAGAAAACACAAAACATTGATTTTACCTAGGTTTTGGAAGGATTTTGGCATCTTGGGGGGGCCCAAGAGGCGACTCGAGGCACTCTGGAGGGGCGGGGCTAATAAGCACCCCCCCCTTCTTTGATAGATCTCCTCCAAGATGGCCCAAAAAGCGCCCCGAAGGCTCCCAAGAACGCCCCGAGAACGCCTCAAGAGGGCCCCAAGAGACCCCAAGAGGCCCCCAAGAAGCCTCCAAGAGGCTGCCAAGAGACCCCCAAGAGGCCCCAAGAGAGTCCAAGATGGCCCAAGACGGCTCCAAGAGCGAGAAGGCGAGAAAACAGAAAACATTGATTTTACCTAGGTTTTGGAAGGATTTTGGCCTCTTGGGGGGCCCAAGAGGCGACTCGAGGCACTCTAGAGGGGCAACGCTAATTGGGGACCCCCTCTTCTCTGATCGATCTCCTGCAAGATGGCCCCAAGAGCGCCCCGAAGGCTCCCAGGAGCGCCCCCCAAGAGCGCCCCGAAAGCGCCCCAAGAGGCCCCAAGAGGCGCCCAAGAGGCCTCCAAAAGGCTCCCAAGAGACCCCCAAGAGGCCCAAGAGGCTCCCAAGACGGGTCCAAAAGCGAAAAGGCGAGAAAACAAAAAAACATTGATTTTACCTAGGTTTTGGAAGGATTTTGGCCTCTTGGGGGGGCCCAAGAGGCGACTCGAGGCACTCTAGAGGGGCAGCGCTAATTGGGGACCCCCCCTTCTTTGATAGATCTCCTCCAAGATGGCCCCAAGAGCGCCTCGAAGGCTCCCAAGAGCGCCCCAAAAGCGCCCCAAGAGGGCCCCAAGAGGCCCCAAGAGGCCCCCAAGAGGCCTCCAAGAGGCCCCCAAGAGACCCCCAAGAGGCCACAAGAGGCTCCCCGAGATACGCAAGAGGCCCCCGGGACCGCCAAGAGGCCCCAAGGACGGCCCAAGAGGCCCCCAAGTTCGCAATTGTCCTCCTCCTCCTCCTCCTCCTCTTTTTCTTCCTCCTCCCTCCTCCCCCTCCCCCTCCTCCTCCTCCTCCTCCTCCTCCTCCTCCTCCTTCTCCTTTTCCTCCTTCTCGTCCTCCTCGTCCTCGCAGTCCTCCATCTCCTCCTCCTTCTATTCCTCCTCCTCCTCCTCCTGCTCCCCCTCTTCCTCCTCCTGCGCCGACGACGACGGCTCCTCCTACATCCTCCCCCTCTTGGGGTATATGGCGGCTCACCCCGCCCTTTGTTCTTCTGCATGCCCCCCCGCTTCCCTCATAACCTCCACTACCCTGGGACTCATTTCTGGACGGGCTGGCGGGGATACGCGAAGCGTCTAGAATTTTAAAGTTGCCACCAGAAGGGCGGCTACGTGAAAGAATGTGCCGGCTCCCCTTCGAAGCTTCAAACGCAACAGCGCTGGCGCGGCCCCATTCGTGCAGACGCGACTGGCACTGCCCAATAGTGGCAAAAATCTCGTCGTCAGAAGAGGAGGGGAGGAAAGGACGGAAGGCGTTGAGATCGTCGGCATAAACAACTTCTTGAAAGTGTAATCTGGCAATTGCTTCGCTGGCATCACCGAAAAAGATGTTCCAAAAAGGCGGGCCCAAAACGGTCCCTTGAAACACCATGTTGGTCATGCAAATGAGACGCGAGAAGGCACCGCCAACTGTAATGCGGGCCCTCCGGGCCTCCAGCCAGCTAGAAAAGACTGCGCACAGAGCGGGGGGGGTACCCCAAGCGCGTAGCTTCGCGAGCAGGCGGTCCGAATTCACACGGTCAAAGGCGCCGGACACGTCGGAACAGTACAAACCGATCCGCGCTCCGTCTGCGAGAAGGCCAAGCCATGTTAGCAAGAAATATGAAATCGCGTCTCTGGCGCCGCGCCCAGGGCAATACGCAAATTGAAAAGAACCAAAACACAAGGAGCGGGACACACGAGGAGACAAGAAAGAAAGAAGAATACGTTCGGCGCACTTGGACAGCTGAGAAGTAAGATGAATTCCACGATAGTTTACAGGATCGTGCAAAGACCTCCGCTTGTGGAGGGGAAAGATATGATGCAAACGCCAAGGCTCCGGCCATCTGCCTGTGCGAATGATAGACCTAATCAAAATAGCAAACGGCAGAACGAGAGTGGCAGAGCAGGCGACAAGAATGCGAACAGGAATCTCGTCAGGCCCTGTAGCGGAATCGCGTTTGAGCTGTGAAAGCACGTTAAAGATTTGTCTCACCCGGACGGGGAAAAAGTCAGTCTGCTCCACTGGAAGGCGCTGAGGAATGTCTGAAAAACAATTCCTCTCCACAGCTGGGATGGTCCAGCGATCAGAAAACGAATTCGCGAAAAAATCGGCCTTCTCGTCAGCTCTGACGACCCGCGCGCCATTAGCACGGCGAAGAGCAGGCGAAGATGACTTAACGGTCTTGCCGAACAGCTGGTTTGAAAGCCTCCACCAAGCTTTCGAACCACGCTGCAAAGAGCGAAGCTTCAAACGAATTCTGTTACAATGCGAATTAAACTAATCTAAAAGAATTCTGCTGCAATCCTGCGCTGCAAGCGGAAACTCTTGAGAATCTGCAGCCGCGGCTTTGCGGGCGACAGCGTCGAAACATTCCTGCGTCAGCCAAGGATGGCTCCACCGGACCGGCACAGAGACTTTGCGAACGTGACGCTCCGCAATATTCAAAATATTCTCCGTCAGAAACTGCGCTCCAAAATCCGGGTTCCCGTTGAGGCAACTCCAATCTTCACAACTGAGCTCACGAGAAACGCACTTCAAATTCGAAGCGTTAAACTGCCAACACATTCTCGTGCAAAAGGAGACGGACAAGGGGGGGAAGAGGAGAGACAAAGAGACGACCCGATGATCAGCAATTCTCGGTAGAACTGACACTTCGGCAAACTCGTGCAAATCTGTTTAAATTAAATCAATTAAATATTGCTCTCTGGTGGGTTCGCGAACGATTTGTTCAAGACCATGATAAGCACACAATCGTGCAGCTTCGATTCCCTCTGGAGTCTGTCTGTTTGAATGTCGAAGCCAAATAGGATTGTGGACGTTAAAGTCGCCAATTAAAAATACGCCTATGGCCGAAGATAGATGCGTTTCCATCTCTGCAAACACACTTTGCATGGAAACTACTTCGGCGTAGAGGGGAGGACGGTAAAAACTGCCAAACAAAATAGGCCCGCGATCGAAATGAAATACAAACCAACAACACTCGGCAGAAACAGAATTAGCGAGGGGGGAAACAAGCGAACAATAGTGGTCAAACGCGAAAACGGCAACTCCACCACCGCTGCTGTTCCGATCTCGTCGACAGACGCACGTATATCCGTGCAAACTCGGGACTGAAACCCGATCAAACCGGGTTTCGTTCAAACAAACTAGAGCAGGAGGCGCAGGAAGGAGAGAGATACGAGCTTCCAGCTCAGACTGGGACGAAAAAAAATCCTGAATATTGATGTGCCAAATGGTGAAATTCGCATTGAATTGAGGAGGGTGAGACCTGGATTCGCCAAAGTCCCCTCCCCGAGGTAAAGGCTGTGCATCAGAAAAAGGCTCCAGTAAACACTCGTGCAAACTCAACTGGCGCTGAGAACGAGAACTAAGGCTCGAAACTCCTCTTTCAGAGGACCGGGCAAAGTGTTCAAACGGCCGGGTAAGGCGGCTCGAAAAATCTGCTCCCGAAACCGGCCGGGTAAGGCGGCTCGAAAATTCTGCTCCGGAGGATGGCCGGGTAAGGTGGCTCGAGAAATCTGCTCCCGAAGCCGGCGGGGTAAGGCGGCTCGAAAATTCTGCTCCGGAGGACGGCCGGGTAAGGCGGCTCGAAAATGCTGCTCCGGAGGACGGCCGGGTAAGGCGGCTCGAAATTTCGGCTCTGGAGGTTGGCGGGGTAAGGCGGCTCGAAAAATCTCCTCCGGAGGTCGGCCGGGTAAGGCGGCTCGAAAATCCGGATTCTCCGGAAATCCGCTGAGTAAGGCAATGAGGAAACTCGGCTTCGCTCGAGTCCAACGCAAAGACTGTACTAGGCTCCAAAGGCAATGGAATCGGAGACGCGAAACATGGTCTCAACGATTCGTCTCTGCAAAAGCGGAGGCAGCCGGCAGCGATGAATCCCACCAGCCCTCTGGGCGTAGGTGGTCTAGAGCAGATCCTCTTCCACCCCTCCCTCTTCCCCCTTGGGGAGGGGTTTACCCCTCCCCCTACCCCCTCCCCTGGACCTGGACGGGGGGGGCCGCGGGTAGTTAGAGCGTCCCAGATGGCCCAAGACGGCTCCAAGAGCGCCTCAGAGAACCCAAGATGAGCTCCAAGATGGCTCAAGATAGCGCAAGATCGCTCGAGATGGCTCCTAAGATGGTTCCAAGAAGCCCAAAGACGGCCCCAAGATAACTCCAAGTGGCCAAACAGCTCCCCAAGGAGGCCCCGAAGAGGCCAAAATCGTCCCAAAACCTAAGGAAAATCAATGATTTTTGCTTTCTCGCCTTTTCGCTTCCGATGGCCATCCGAGGCCTGGAGATGGTTCCAAGATGGCCCAAGAGGGCCCCAAGAGAGCCCCAAAAGAGCCCCAAGACGGCCCCAAGAGCGCCCAAGAGCACTCCAAGAGCGTTCCAAGAGGGGTCCAAGAGGCGATTTTAGGGGCTTCCGAGGGGGGGCGCTAATTGAACCCCCCCTCTTGTTTGATCGATCTCCTCCAAGATGGCCCCAAGAAGCGCCCAGGAAGCCCCAAGAGGTCCCAAGATGGCCCCAAAATGGCCCCAAGAGGCCCCCAAGAGGCCCCCCGGAGGCCCCCAAGAGACCCCCAAGAGGCCCCAAGAGCCCCCCCAGATGCACCCAAGATGCTCCAAGAGGCCTCGGCGAGAATGCCTAATCATTGATTCTACACAGGTTTTAGCCACATGGAGGCCTCTTGGGGGGGGGCACGGATTAAGATGACTCCAAGAGCGTCTGGGAGAGCCCAAAATGACCTCCAAGATGGCTCAAGATATCCCAAGATGTCTCATAATGGCTTCCTCTGTGTGCTGCCCACTTCTCTGATCGAGGCAATTCCTCTGGGCATCGTTTCTGGATGGGCTGGTGGGGATTCGCGAAGCGACAACAATTCCCATCCGCTGTTCGGCATTGCAGTGTTGTTTTACTGAAATCTTTCAAGCAGCATTGCGATCGCATTCGTTCGAAGCGTTGTTCCCGCCTCGGGGCTCGAAAGCTTGGTGACGATTGACGAAAAAATTATTTGGTAAATTGGTCAAGTTTTCGTCGCCCGCCCTTCCCGTGTGAATGGCGCTTGGGTGATTCGTGCTGACGAGAAAGCTGACTTTTTTACGTCGTCGTTTAAGGATCGCTGGCATGTCCCGACGCTGCAGGACAATAGTTTCTCTGCGATGGTGCAGCGAGCCCCAGTGGAGCAGACTTTTTTCTTTCCCGTACGGGTTAGGCATGCAAAGTTTGTTTTAAATCATTTAAGCAGTGACTCTGCCACCGGTCCAGACGGCATTCCTGTTCGTGTTTTAAAGTGTCGCTCGTCTTCTCTCGCCTTTGCCCTTGCTCTAATCGTCCGTTCTATTCTGAGATTCGGAGTTTGGCCTTCTTGCTGGCGATTGCATCGCATTTGTCCTCTATACAAGAAAGAGGCCTTGCATGATCCGAAAAAACTACAGAGAAATCCCACCAGCCCTTTAGGGCGTAGGTGGTCTAGGGAGTTTCCTCTGCCAACCCCCTTCTTCCCCTTCGGGGAGGGGTTTACCCCTCCCCTTACCCCTCCCCGCTGACCTGGACGGGGCCGGTCGCGAGGTGTCAGAGCGTCCAAGATGGCCCAAGACAGCTCCAAGAGCGAACAGGCGAGAAAACACAAAACATTGATTTTACCTAGGTTTTGGAAGGATTTTGGCATCTTGGGGGGGCCCAAGAGGCGACTCGAGGCACTCTGGAGGGGCGGGGCTAATAAGCAACCCCCCCTTCTTTGA
>CAUYUJ010005570.1:228388-258670 GCA_963575745.1 Prorocentrum cordatum
GGCCTTAATCGGTGGACCCCCCCATGGGGCCACGACGCGTTTGAAGGGTGTGCCGAATCGGGTGCGGGTGCGCCATGCAGGCACTGCCGCTGGGGCATTCGGTGGAGCTCCCTATAGGGGCACGAAACGTGGCAGGGGTGCGCCGAATCGGGTGGGGGTACGCCATGCGGGCCCTGCCACTGGGGCCTTCGGTGGAGCTCCCTATGGGGCCACGAAATGTGCGAGGGCTGTGCCGAATCGGGTGGTGTTGCGCCATGCGAACCCTGCCGCTGAGGCTTTCGGTTGGGCTCCGTATGGGGCCACGCATCATGTGGCGGGTGTGCCGAGTCGGGTGCGGGTACGCCATGCGGGCCCTGCCGCTGGGGCCTTCGGTGAGGCTCATCCTGGGGCAACGAAATCTGAAAGGGGTGCGCCGAAACGGGTGGTGTTACGCCATGCGGTCCCTACAGCTGGGGCCTTCGGTGGGGGTCACTGTGGGGCCACGCGTCATGTGAGGGGTGTGCTGAATCGGGTGCGGGTACGCCATGCGGACCCTGCCGCTGTGGCCTTCGGTGGAGCTCCCCATGTGGCCACGGAACGCCTGAGGGGTGTGCTGAATCTGGTGTGGGTACGCCATGCGGGCCCTGCCGCATTGGCTTTCGGTGGAGTTCCCTATGGGGCCGCGCAACGTGTGGGGGCTGTGCCGAATCGGATGTTTGGCTTACGAAACCAATTAGTGGACCACTTCCCCAGCGCTGCAAAAAAAACGCGTTCAATCACTCCTGCGCCCTGCCCTCTTGCTCTTGCTATTGCTCCTGCTCGTCGTCGTCGTCGTCGTCCTCCTCCTCCTCCTGTTCCTCCCCCCCTCCGCCTCCTCCGCCTCTGGTAGTTATTGTTTCCGTATTCGTACCCGCTCGTGCTACGGCAAATCCGAGTGCCATCTTATGCAAGACAGAATCGACGAAGAGTGCCACCTTATGCAAGGCAGAATCGAGAAATAATGACACTAAAGACACAATCTATGCTCATGTGCATTCGTCGGGATTGCAATACTGTGCGAAGACTCAAATCAATGGCCGCTCACATCCTGGAATCGTTGAAACAACCAGAACGATGGTGAGAAGCGCGGGAAACGCAGCGTATGCTCATGTACATTCGTCAATTACCTCCAACGCGGAACGGTCCAGCGGATGCGGTGGACAAGTTCAGAAAGGGGTCGGGAGATCCCGTATGGTCGAAAACCTGGGGGGCAATCTGAGCCCCAAAGGAAGGCGAGTCCATCGGAGATCTTCGGAGACCCCGCCAAACACTCGCAGGCCCTCGGGCACGCTCCTCCTGCTCCTTCTCCTCTTCCTCCTGCTCCTCCTTCCCTCCATCCCTCCTCCCTCTTCCCCTATGCCTCATCCTCTCCAGCCCTGGGGGGCCTGCAGCAGCGCTGGGGTCAGGACGACTTGGGCTTATATGTCTCGATCAACGACGCTGGCTGTCTGAGCGCCTTGTATTATTTGACAAGGGTCAGGGGGGGAGGGGGGGGCAATGCCGGGATGGGCTGGCATGGTATGGTTTCACATATGGAATGAACGGGTGAACAGTATCATATACAAATACATTGCATATCCCAAGCCCGCCCTGGGGTGTGTGGGGGGGGATCCATGCCTCTTTCAGAAAGGAGAATCAATGGGGGGAACCCGATGGGGGAAACTTATGGGGGAACCGTATGGGGGGAATCCTATGGGGTGATCCGATGAGGAGTCCTATGGGGAAGCCTACGCGGGAATCCGACGGGGGATCCGATGGAGGAGGCCTATGGGGGAATCCTATGGGGGAGGCCTATGCGGGAATCCGATGGGGGAGTCCTGCGGGGGACGCCTATGGGGGAATCCTATGGGGGAAGCCTATGGGGGAAGCCTTGGGGGAAACTTATGGGGGAGGCCTATGCGGGAATCCGATGGGGGAGTCCTGCGGGGGACGCGTATGGGGGAATCCTATGGGGGAAGCCTATGGGGGAATCCGATGGGGGAATCCTATGGGGGAAACGTCTGGGTGAATCCGATGGGGGAATCTAATGGGGGAAGCCTATGGGGGGAACCGATGAGGGAACCTTATGGGGGATGCCTATGGTGGGGGAATCCAATGGGGTAATCCAATGGGGGAATCCGAAGGGGGAATCCCATGGGGGAATCCGATGGGGGAAGCCCATGGGGGAAGCCTATGGGGGAATCCGATGGGGGAAGCCTATGGGGGAATCCGATGGGGGAGGCCAATGGGGGAATCCGATGGGGGAATCCTATGGGGGAGACCTATGAGGGAATCCGATGGGGGAAGCCCATGGGGGAAGCCTATGGGGGAATCCTGTGGGAGATGCCGATGAGGGAATCCTATGGGGGACCCCCCATGGGGGAATCGCGCAGAGGCTGCGCGGGGCTGCGCCAAGGCTATGCGTGATTGTGCGGGGCTGTGCCAGGATTACTATGGATCACATATTCATGATTCCACAAGGCCGTCGGTGGCATAACAGGGGAGGGCCCAACCGGAGGCATGCTTTTTGGCGATCGGGTCCGGCGCCCCTGAGCCCTTTCGTTATGGTTCCAGAAGAATAGCAGGAAAAAGTTCGCACAGTTGCACACATCAACGATTCGAGTTTCTACGGGGGGGGGGGGCGCCGGCCCCCGTAGTTCGTCCGATCGACTGAAGCAGGTGCCAAAATCAGCCCATGACTTCTCTACGGGGGGGGGGGGGCGGGGGGTTCCGCCGAAAGCAAAAAAATTATAATAAAAGAACGATCACAATCTGCAAAACAACGGTCCCTTTCTGCTTGGTGCGTCGCCCCGCTTCCTCTCAACTTTCGTGGGAAAGCTTGCTGAGACCAATTATCCGGCGGGGCATTTTAGAGCGTGTCGATGCAACTCGCGCCCGCTGCTGCGCTGTCATGGCTGTTGTCGAAAGACCGTGAACAGCCGTGGGCGCAACAATCGCGTCGAAAAGTTTCAAACGAAGGCGCAAATATATAGATCTGTTCGAAAGTACTGCCTTCTGGGAATGGAACTTCCCCCATGCGCACTCCATGCGGTAGTTCACATTGCACTCTGACCTATTGCGCAAATCGCCCTCGAATTTCTTACGTAAATACTTGTGAAACGCCTGGGACGTCATAGCGGGCAAATGGCAACCGGCAAGCGGCAGAATGGTGGGCTCTGCGGCATTGGAAACAGCAGCGTCGTTAGTAAGTATTTGCGTTTTGTCTGCATTCAATGACAGGCCGCACGCTGGCAATTCTTCCGCGAGGATGTCCAGCATGCGACAAACCTCTGCTGCAGAACGCGCATATAGTAAAATGTCGTCGGCGTACCGTAGATTGCTAAGCAAGCTGGCGCCTCCAACGTCGAAGCCGCACTGCCGAGCGCGCAGCTTGAACTTCCGAGCTGCGTGCTCCAAGCCGGCGTTAAAGAGCAATGAAGACAAAACGTCTCCTTGTTTGACGCCGCGCGTAATGTCGAACGCTTCGCTTCCATTGACGCTGCCCCATTGGGCACTGTAGATGTCTGACAAGAGACGCACATATTCTACATGAACTCCCTGCTCCGACAATGCCTGGAGAAGCACGTGGTGTTCCAGCCTGTCGAACGCTTTCGTGAGGTCTATGCTAGCGATCCACAGTGGGAGTTGCCACTCCCAAGCTTTCGTGGACAGATCCTCCAGAACAACAAAAGCGTCGTCCACGGAGCGGCCTGGGCAGTATCCTACCTGGTCATGTGTTTGTTCTTTCAGTAGATCAGGCTGCAAGCGTGCAAACAGTAATCGTGCAAATATATCATATGCGATGCGTAAAATGGCTACGGGGAGCCAGTTTGTTTCATCATGTCTGCTCCCCGTTTTCGGCAGCATGACAAAACGCGTTTCCTGCCATGTGGGATCGACGCATCCTGTGCTGAGCAGCGAATTCGAACACGACAACAGGTGTCTGTGCAGAGCGTCGCCCCCACGCGCAAACGCTTCGAGAGTGCCGAACGCCGGAGACGCAATGACCCCAGAGGGGCCCCGATGATTGTCACTGGCTGCAGCCCAATTAGGGAAACACATACGCCGTCTCAAAGCGCCCCGTCGCTGGGCCAATCATCGAAGAGACAACTGCGCCTCGATGCTGGTTGGCAACCTTCGGTAAAGGTGCCTTGAGCGTGAAACGAGGAAATCACTCCTCGGAAAATGCACGGGCAAGTCAAGGTTGTTCCCGGGCACCCTGACAAAGCCACCGCTGAGTCCAAAGCGACCCTGTATTTGCTGAGATGCGGCTACAAGTTTCACCTCGCGGCTCACGGGTAACGCTCTGGACCAGTGGAGGCAAAGCCGCCTAAAGCTGCATTTGCCGGTCGTTCGGCTGGCAAGCCGCGGAACGGATGAGGGTCCGTACCCGTTTTGGCTCAAGACGCGCTTCAGCGCACTCACTCTGAGGCCCTGGCGAGCCCGGGGTGGGGCCTTCTTCTCTCCCTCCTCCTCCCCCCCCCTAGCCTCCTGACGTTCCCCATGGCGGATCCGACAAGCAAACGGAGTGAGAGAGGGACTGGGCGCCGATCGATGACTACGGGGCACTGGGCAGGAAGAGCCCGGGCAGGAAGGAAGAGGCATTTGCGCAAATCTTGCTGTGCAAGGCGCATGGGGATCGCATGGGCGGAGATGCCGGCGCGGGAGGCGACGCGCGCTCACCGCGCCAGCTGGCCACTAGGGGGCGGGACCGCACTCCAAAACTGCGGCCCGACTGGAGTTCTTGTCCGTCCTGCCCCAGGCAATGTGTAGAGAGAGCGCAGGCTCAGGGGGGCCGTCTGCCTACCCCCGGACGCGCGTGCATCTCCTGGAGGGCCACTCTCGCTTCAACTCTGTACAAGCGGCAGGTCTTCTGATGTGCCCACCTGCCTCATGTAGTGGTGAGAGACAAAGGGCCGAATTTCTGAAAGTGAGCGGTGGCCCCACCCCTACGGAAGCTGTAGGGGCGCATATCCTCACCGAGCCCCAGCTCCCGGCAGGCTCGAGCGAAGGTTCGCCTCGTGCAGTGGGCGGTGACGGGGCAAAGTCTGCCGCCCTGTGCCTTGCCCCCCCGCGCCAACAAAAACAACTTTATCAGCATGGGATCTCGCGAGAGAACGCGTTCGCATTTCCCCCGTCGCCGCCGTCCTCCGCTCGCGAGGCCCAGCTCGAACAATGCCTCATGCCCTCCAGGGGCCAGCAAGGCTGAGGCGACCTTGAGGCCGAAAGCTTCGCCGGTCCTCAAGATGCACTGGTAGGAAGTGTACACGAAGAAAACGAAACCTACATTCCCTTCTCCCAATGCCCAACCGGCTATGGCGGAGACCGGCTCGTCCCAGAGCTGCGGCGCGCGATTCGGAGGCTCGAGAGACTGCCAAAACCAGCGCCCCCCAACTCTCGCGCAAGCTGCCTTTCAAGTTTTTCACCTCGTGGGTCAGCCCGCTGAGAGCGTCGCCGGCCAGGGCCAAGGCATCGCCTTCCTGCCACAAATGCTCCAAGTATTCGCACGCCACAACATCGAAGTCGCCCGTGCGAGGCGGCACTGGATGTGACATTCGGTCCACCCAGGCAAAGAAGCGTTTGACGCTGTCGCCGTATCTCTTCAAGGTCCCAGGTTTCAGTTGGTTGTTTCTCAGCGGTCCTAAGCGCGCCCTCGACTCCCGACGCCGTGCTCGGTCACCTGCGGCCCTCGTCCCCGAGGCCATCTCGACGGTGCGTCCGCTGGATTGCCAGCGGAGGCTATGTAAATGAATGCAGGGACCAAGCCCGAGGCGAGGAGAAGGGCGTTGATACGTCTAGGAAGCGCTTGCAACTGAAACGAACTGGAGCGCCCCTGAACCAGAACGCTCATGCAAACCTGGGAACCCAACGCATGGGCGACGCATCTGCCGAGCCCAGCGCTTCGCCGAGCCCTCCACTCGATGGTACTTAAAACTGCCTTTAATTCGAGTGCGTTTATATGAGCACCCCCCAGGGGGCAGGACATAATGACTTTCCAATTCCACCGCTCGGGGCCCAAACCTCTCCCAGGCCAAATGCCTGGGTTCAGGATTACATGATCGGCCAGGCGAACGTCCGAGCCTTTAAACATGGCCGAGCGGTGGCGGAGAGCCACGGCCTCCTCCTCCAGCGAGCGCCCGCCGCCTCCCGAGTCAAGGAGGCGCCTCAATGCTTCGCCGGCCTCCTCCTCCGCGAGCGTGCCCCAGCACTGGGCGAAGTCAAACCCGGCCTCCAGCAGACCGTGCTCTTGCAAACGCGGAGCCGATGAGCCGGGCGATGCATGGGGCGTGGAAGCTGACCCCGATCAGCGCGCACCGGGCATCTTCTAACTGGGCGGCCTGACCCTGACTCGCGCGCCCCAGGGCCCGCTTCGTGTAGCCCCTGGGGTAGCCCATCAAGGCCTCCCTCTCGTTGGCTACCAGTGGGCGCAGCCTCGCCGCTGATGCCCCCTGCCTGCGCTGCCGGGCGCAATTGGCCGGCTTGTACTGGCAGGGCGGGCGCCGCATGCCATCGGCCTGCCACCGTGCAAACGCATCCAGGTCGCAGACCTCGCAACCGGCCAGCCTATGCGGAAGGCGCTTCTTCCTCGCCGCCCTGGCGAAGGCTTCGCGCGACCCGGCGGTTGATTCATGAGGCCGAGCACCAGGCTCGAGGGCGGAGGCGGATGATGACCAGGGGGCCTTGACGACCGCCTCCAATCCTCTCTGGGTCGTGCTCGCCCCGGAGCGGCAACGCGCAGCGACTGACCAAGTCGCCCAATGCAAACGCGGCCGCTTCACTGGGCCCGCCAGCCCAGGGCACAGGCGGAGCGAACGCTGGCCCAGAAGACCCGAAAACTGCTCCTCCGACTGCGCCCCCATGTTGGGCACTGCCTCCACGAGCCACAGGACCTCGCAGTATGCGAACGCACGCCGCACCGCCGCCACCACCTCGACGAACCTGAACAGCAGGCTCGGGGCATGGCTGGGGGCACCCAGCACGACCGCGACCAACGACACGTTGCAAAACTTCCTGGCCAACGGGTCGAAAGTGGCCTGCCCAATACTTTCCATACCGCCGAGCTCCACGGCCTCGGGCCAGCGCGCCCAGATGACCCTGAGGGCCGCGCCGTCCACCTCGCTGCTGCAATACATGGCGGGCGTGATCCCCAGCAGGTGCAGGGCTTGCCTTGCGCCGCCGATCCCATCGCAGAGGCTAACCCGGCCGAGGCCGTCCGTCGCGCCTCGAGCGAGGAGCGCGCGGTCGTGGGCGACGTTCAGGCGCCCGGTGGGCGTGAGGCCCCGGGATGCGCAAACGCCCCCGCCCTGCTCGGAGGCGTCGGACGCCGCGACGACAGGCTCGATAGCCGACCTGAGAGACATAGCGAGAAGCGGCAGGTGAACAACGCACAGCCACAGCTCGGTCCTCGCGAGCTCCGTGGCCGCGACCTTCCGACGCCGAAGCGCCGTCGTCAGCAGCGACCAGAAGTGGGCCAAAAGGCTCGACGCCTCCCGGCGGAACTGGAACAGATGCGTCCAATGGCCACCCAGCACCTGCAACTCCTTGGCGCTCCAAGCGTCCTTCGTGAGGACGTGCAGCGTCATGCCGACGATGCGGCCGATCCGCCTGGCGCCCGGGCCAACGGCGCCAGCCGCGCCATCGATCCGCGCACCCAGCCTTTGGGCGATCTGCAGTCTGTCGCCCGCCTTCTCCGCGGACGTCGGCACCTCGCGAGCGGCATAACGGGCGCGCGCCGCGTCGTTGCACGCGGCCGCCCCGCCCGCCCCGGTCGCCTCCAGATCCCCCCTCGAAGAGAAAATCTCAGGCACGTCGAGGACGCCCGCGTAAATCCAGCGCTGACATGTCGCCGCCGCCTGGCAGTAAAGGCGAAACCGCGCGGTCCTTCCGGAGCTCCCTCGGGACGGGGAGGGCCCTTGATGGAGCTCCCGTTCGCATGAGGAGCTCGCGATGCAAGCACTGCGCCGATCCCACTGCGGACTTCCATCCCGTTGGCAAGGTTGCAGAGGTCAGCCAACGACGGCCATGCCCAGGCACCCCGAGCTCGGACGCCTCGCAATGCCAATTGAAAGCGAACAAGGGGGCCCAGGTACGCTGCAGACGGAGCAAGTAGAAGCGCCCCTTCAAGTCCAGCCAGCTCCAGGCTAGCTCCTGCTCGCCCTCCAGCATGATGGATCTCCGCATCCCGAAATGCGGCGGGAGATTGACGCCCCCCTCCCAGAGCGCCTGCACGCTGTTGGAGGCGGTCAAGTGCACTATGAAACGGGGCACGTCCTGGCCGCGCCGGCTGCCGGCATCGGGCCCCAGCTGCTCCCCCTTCGGGGCCCCGAGTACCCCGCTGAGGAGGGACACTGGACCAATCTTGATCAGCTCGTGCTCCTCAAGAGCCACGCAAAGACCCATCGAAATCAGCTCCTTGGCGATGACGAGGTCCTCGCCAGGCTGGATCAGGACCGCCCCCGCCTTCGGGGGGGCCTCCAGGGCGTCCAAGTCCAGCAGGCAACGGCGCGGGTACTCCAGGAACTCCTTGACGACGCCCTCGGCTATCTCTTCAGCCGGCATGCTTGCGCGGTGCTCGGGGCGCGGCAACCCCGGAAGCACCTGGGGCCGCGAGAGCCTCTGGGCCCGCTCCACGGCGCTGCCGACATAGGTAATGCGCGCGGACTTGAGGCTCGCGGCCCAATCCTCGCACGGTACGACCACGTCCAGGTCCAGGAAATAGTCGACCTTCTGCGCGAGCAGGTGCAGAGCCATGGACTGCGCCTTCGATGGGGTGTCTCTCGGTCGCTCGATCGCTCTGCTCTTCAGGAGCCGCGGGTCGTAGCCACCGCAAAACAAGTTCAACCCCAGTATGAGCAGCCAAAGCCACGACCACACTCCTGCCTCAACAACTTGTCGCTGGAACTCTTCCGAACGATCTCCCATGCGCCTGGCATACTCCTCCGGGGAGCGGGTGACAGTCGGCCCAACGAAACCCTACCACTCGACGCGTCCTGCTGCAGAGTCACGCCGAAGTCACGGAGGTTCCGGCCTGCCCACGCTGCTGCTGCAACCGCCGCCAGGCACGCTCCCGAGGCCGAGCACCCCGCAGAGGCACTGCAGCGGCGAAAAACCGGGGCCGGTTTTGGCCCCTGGACCCCCCCCCCCCCCCCCCGGAGTGAGAAACCGGGGCCGGTTTTCTGGCTGCTTAAAGGCTGGAGCTTCTTAGCCTAGTTGGGAGGTGTTTGTGGCTGGGCTGAAGCTACTTGTGTTCGGGCATATGTTGCGCAAGTGACTTAAGAATTTTGCAAGTGTTGTAAGTATTTGCTGTGCGTTGTAACTATACTCGGTGAACTTATCAGTATGTGTCAGCATTTGAGCGCCGAGTTAAATTACTTAGTAAGTGCAGCTAAGTAACTTAGGTGTACTTAGCATTAAGTAGCTTAGGATAACTTAGTGACACTTATGCGGAACTTACAACTTTCCGACATCTCCCCCCCCCCATCCCCCCCGCCCCCCCCCGCAGCGGCGTGCCAAGGGGGGGGGGGGGGGGGAGAAGGAAAGGAGATAGCGATGGCGATCGCTTGAGGGAGGTAGTGGGATGATGGAGGGTAGCGATTGCGATCGCTGGAAAGTGACAAGACCGATAGCGATGGAGATCGCTTGATCGAGCGATGACGATCGCTCCAGTGGAACAATGGAGGGTAGCGATTGCGATCGCTTGAGAGAGGACGAGGGAAGAAACGCCGAGGGGGGAGATATCGGTGTCGACCGCTTGAGCGAGGTACTGGGAGAACGGTTTGGAAGCGACTGTGATCGCTTGTGTGCTTCAAGGGGAGATGCGTTGAGGATGGGATTAGCGATGGCGATCGCTTGGAGGGTGAAGTGGGGATAGCGGAGGGTTGCGATTGCGACCGCGCTTCGGGGGGGGGGGAAGGGGTGAGAGTCCAACGAGGGCGATGGCGATTGGGATCGCTTGAGGGAGGAAGAGGAGGAAAGGAGGAGGGTGCTCATGAGGGGAATAGCGATGGCTATCGTTCCAGGAAGGTAGTGGGGTGATGCAGCGATTGCGATCGCGGGAGGGAGGAGGAGACGAACGGTGATGAGGGAGACAGCGATACCGATCGCTGGGAAGCGTTGGCGGGGCGATGAAGGGTAGCGATTGCGATCGCTTGCAAGGAGAATCTGAGAGGATAGTTTAGGAGGCAACCAGCGATGGCGATCGATTTGGGAAGCTTGTGGGTTGATGGAGGGATGGCGGTGGCGACCGCTTGACGGCGCATGTAGCGATGGCGATCGCTTGGGCAGGTCGCGATATTGTTCGGGGCGATGAGGGCGCAAAGAGAAGATAAGGATGACACTGTGATATCTAGGATGGGGAATGAGGGGGAGTCGCAAGAGAGGGAGGGAACTGGCATCGATTGTGATCGCTCGGGTGGTCGGAGGGGCCAACTGTGGAAGGGCTCGACGTGTTTGCCGAGCGATCTCGATCGCTATGCGGCTACCGCCTTCTGCACATAATCAGGGCGGCAGCCGCTGTGGCTTCGCGCGCGACGCGACGCGCGCTTCGCGCCGCGTGCGGGGCGCCACCTGGCGCCGTGGGAGCGGCGCGCCGCGCGATGACGGACGCTCAGGAGTTGCTGGAACAGCTGGGGTGCGCCACCACCTTCTTGTCCAAGCTGCAGCCTCGGAGCGAGCCATGGAAAGAGCTGCTCAACGCCCAGGCGACGCTGGCGACGACCATGCTGCAGTCATGGTCTTCCATTTCGCCCGAGGACTCGGCCGAGCTGGCGCAAGCCATTTCGGAGCTGCCATTCGGCACGAAGCAGCGTGGTGATCTCCTGCGGGCTGTCACAACGCTCGCCACTGCCTCGGCGCGCGCGCTGCTTGCCAACGCAGCTGCGCCCCAGAAACTGCTGAGCAACTCTCGCGCCCCCAAACAGGACTTCACGGCCTACCTCACGGCGGGGCAGTGGGGGGCAATTCTGGGCGAGGGCAGCGACGTTCTGGGCCGCGCGGGGGTCGTGCTCCAGGCGTGCAAGACGCTCGGGTGGGGGACCATCCACGAACCTGCAGTCCAGGTTGCCTGCTGCGTCGCGATGCAGGTAGATGGCGCCGACAAGGCGCTTCGACAATGTCCCGTGACCCTTTGGGGCTACCACAAGCGCGCGAAAAAATACGCAAATAAGCTGCTCCCTTGGAAGCTGTGCAAGCAGATGGCGGAGTCCGAGGGCGCCTTCGTTTCGGCGCTGCCCGTTTCCCCTGTGGACAACGCCAGGCTGCGTGCCGAGATGTGCGCGCGCGCGTTTCCCAAGAAGGGCCCAACTGCTTTTTCCGTTGGATTCCGCGCAGTTCATGGCGCCGACGGACGGCGCCCCCATGCGCGAGAGCAAGGCGCGGATTAAGGCGCTGACTGCGTCGGGCCTGGCGCAGGGCATCGCGCTGGCGCTGGCGACGCCAGGGCAATGCGACGCCAGGGCAGTGCCGTGCAGGCAGTGCCAACCGTCGTCGCCGTTGCCGCTCGAGGGCGACGGCGCCGCTTCGATCACTGCCACGCCAGCGCGTCGGGCATCAGGCCTGTCAGCGCAGGAGGCCAGGGACAAGACCCCCGAGGAGCTCAAAGGCCGCAAGCCGAAGATGCCCCAGGAGAGCGAGGACGGGGGCGACGGCGGCAGCGGCAGCGAGGAGACAGATGCCGAGGCGACGGGCGACGCGGCTGTCGGTGACGCGAAGGTGAGGGGCGCGGGATCACCCACCACGCCACAGGGCCACTGGGGGGGGGGGCCATTGTGCGCGGCAGATAGAGTGACACCCCCAACGGGTGATGACATATCCATCTCATACCACAGGGGTGGGTGACGAAGGGGGGGGGGGGGGGGGGGGGGGGGCAGTGGCGTAGATAGAACCAACCTTCTCAGAAAGCCAAGAAGAAGCCCATGAAGAAGGCGCCCATGAAGAAGGCGCCGGAGGGGGCGCCGAAGACGGCGCCGCCGACTGCGCCGAATAAGAGGAAGAAGGCGCTGATGGCGCCGAAGGTGGGATCGCACAAGGCAGGGGGGCCGTCCTTCTCCGTGGAGTGGAGCAGGGGCCAGGCGCAGTCCGCCGCCGCTGGCGCCCGGTGGCGGGACCCCTGTCGACGCGGGCGTTCCAGCACAGGCCCCGCCGAGCGCAGCGGGGCCGTCGCGACCAGCCGCGCCCCGCCACCGAGGCAGCAGGCGGAGGTCCAGGGCGCCCGCCAGCCATGAAGAGGTGCCGTGGCGCGAAGCCCAAGAGGAGCGGAGCGTCCCGGGCTTTCCGGGCCCCGAAGGGCGCAGCCATGCCAGTGGCCGGCCGCCCCCAAGGGGGGCCGCGGCCTCCCTGGGCGTCTCGGCGAGGGCCGCGCTCGTGGCGGCGGCGCCCCCCCATCCGCACTTAAAGGCTGGAGCTTCTTATGCTACTTAAGCTTAGCGCTGAGTGCCTCAAGTAACTTGGGCTACTTACCGTTGCAAGTTAGTGCTACTTACTAAGTTACTCACTAAGTTAATTAGGGTTTCATATCTAAGTTACTTATGTGCTTCTTATAAGTACCACGAACTTTTTTAAAGGAGGAGGGCGACGAGGAGGGGGGGGGGGGGCGAGGGCGCGCGGCCAACTCAGCCGTTGTTCGCGGGCTTCTTCAGCGCAAGCGCGCCGCGTTTTTATCATGCTTCTTCTTCTCCTTCTTCTTATTATTATCATTCTTTTTCTTCTGTTGCCTCTCCTCCTCGCGCCGCGTCGCCGCCCCCAGCGCCGCCAGCGCCGCGTCGCGCTCCTGGGGCGCGATCTCCAGCTCGCGCTCGGCCTCGTTCGTCGTCATCGTCGCGCGCGCGCCACCGTCGTCTTCCGCGTCGTCGTCGCGTCGTCATCGTCGCCCCCACCTCGGTGAGCCACTGGTCCAGGTCGCGGACCTGCTGCAGCAAGCCGCGGTCGATCGCATGAGGCGAGGAGGAGGCGAGGAGGAGAAGGAGATGGGGGGGGGACGACGAGGGAAAGGAGGATGACGAGGAGGGGGGCGAGGATGAGGAGGAGGAGAAGGAGGAGGGGGAAGAGGGGGGGGATGAGGAGGAGGAGGAGAAGGAGGAGGAGGAGGAGGGGGGGGACGAGGATGAGGAGGAGGAGGAGGAGGGGAAGGGGGGGGGAGGAGGAGAAGGAGGAGGAGGAGGAGGGGGGGAAAGGAGAAGGAGAGGTCGATGGGGGGAGGAGGAAGAGGATGAATAATAATAAGAAGAGAGCGATCGCCACCGCTGGATTGGAGGGGGGCGCGGAGCCCCCCGCACAGAGCGCCGCTGCGACAGCTCGGCCTGCTGTTCGCGGCACCGCGCGACAAGCGCGACCAGCTGGCCCTCCATCGCAGCGGCCCGCGGAGCGCCCTGTCCTGCCCGCCCCCCCTCGCCTTCTGCAACGATCGCCATCGCTATCGTAATTCCCCCCTCTCTCCTCATCCTTCCCTCGTCGCCGCCCCCCCCCTACGCCTCCATCTAAAGCGGTCGCCGCCGCTCCGCCCAGGCGATCACCATCGCCCCCGCCATCGTTCAAGCGATCACCATCGCTCCGCTCCATATCGCGCATATCCTCTCATTCCTCCCCCCCTTAAGCGGTCGCCGCCGATCCGCCCCAGCGATCCCCGTCGCTCGCCCCCCATCCCCCTCCTCTTCCTCCTTTTCCCTCCTCCTCCCCCTCCTCCACAATTGCACAATATGAAAGTACTCTCCCGCTTCCCCTGATGGCGTCCCGAAGATATCCGACCCCCCCGCGTATTGTTTTTTAATGCACGGGATTCCCGGGAAACGGGTTTTCGCTTGCGTCTTTTTTCTCCCAAAATGCTGCTCTCGCCGAGGCGCGGGCCTCATTTCTGCTCCCGAATCGTTCCGAATCGTGCTCCCGCTGCAGCGTGGGCCTCATTTTCGGATCGGCGTTCTGCCTCCGTCGTTCAGGATGGCGTTCTCGCCCCAGCGCGGGCCTCTTTATTGCGCGCCCGCCCGCCCGCCACCACCGCGCCGCGCCACGCCCCGCCCCGCCGCGCGCGCCCCCGCCGCCACTTCCACCCGCCAACGCACGCACGCACGCACGCGCGCCACCACCGCGCACCGCCACCGCCACCGCACTACCCCACGCACCACCACCACGCTACACCGCGTCACACCACATCACACGCGCGCACACACAGACACACACGCACGCACGCACGCACACAAACATACACACGCACACACACACGCACACGCACACGGACACGCACACACACAGACACACACGCACACACACACACCACCACCGCCATCGCGCAAGTACGCACCTGGCCCACCACCAAACCGCCAAGACGCCACACCACGACGCACCGCAGCGCACGCGCACACACGCACACACACATACACACCACCACAACAACAACCGCAACCACGCACGCACGCACGCACGCACGCGCACCACCACCCACTACGCACACGCGCGCGGAGCCACAGGTCCGCTACGACACGCGTCCGCGGATAGAGAAAATCAGCGCCATGGTGAGGTGTGTGTGTGTGTGTGTGTGTGTGTGTGTGTGTGGGGGGTAGGATGTCAGATGTTTACGCGAGCGCGCCTAACTTGTCCTCCTCTCCCCCCCCCCCCCCCCCCCCCCCCTCCCCCCCCCCCCCCCCCCCCCCCCCCCCCCCCTCCTCCTCAAGCGGTCGTCGCCGCTCCGCCCAAGTGATCCCCGTCGCTCGATCCTCACCCTCTCCCCTCCCCCCCCCCCCCCCCCCCCCCACCCCCCATCCTCCTCATCCCCTCCTCCTCCTCCGCCCCCCCCCCCCCGTCCTTCTCAGATCCCCCCTCCACTCAGGGCAGCCGACGCCCCTCCGCCCAAGCGATCACCATCGCTTCCCCCGCTCTCATCAGCCCCCTGCGCATCGAAGGCGCGGCGCGTTCTATTTTTTTCAGCCGCGGGCGCGCGCAATGGCACGTTCGCCCTTGCGCGAGCGCCACGCCCAAACCGACGCCGCCAGGTCGGCGTCGGCAAGCTTGATCACGAGGAGCTCGTTGATCGCGCGGCCAGTGCTAACGCCGCTCCCGCGCGCGTGGATCTCGATCCCGCGCGCGACGACGTGCAAGTCGCCCGAAATGGCGGCGCGCGCGTCCGCGACGAAGCGCTCGCCACCGCGCGAGCGAGCGATCTCGCTTACTTTGAACTGGGCCCCCTCCCAGCGCAGCGACAGCGCCGCGAAGACCTCGACGGCCCCGATCGCGGAGCGCAGCTCTGGCGAGTCAACCATCGGCGGCGCCGGCGCGTTGCCAGACGGCCCCATGCCCCTGAGCATCCGCAACTGGTGCAGGACGGCGGCCCCGAGGACCGCGCGCTCGAAATTGGAGCAATTCGTCGCGGGCTCGGCGATGCCCTTCGCCACCTTGTTGTGCCGCTCAGTGACGAAGCAGTCGGGCTGCTTGGGCCCCTGGTCAGCGTCGCGGCGTTCGATTGCGACGGGTGGCGTTGGAGGGGGCGCCCTCGAACGCCCCCAGCTCAAACGCAACGCCCACGTCGGGGGGGGGGGAGGTGCGCTTTTGGGAGTTCCTGCGCCGCGTTGTGCAACACGTAGTGGTGCTTCGGCTTGGCGAAGCGGGGGCCGTGCACCCGTTGGTGGAAGTCAAAATGGACCTCTGCCAGCGCGATGAACTCCTCCTTGGTCGGGGCGGGAAGCCCGCGCTTGGCCCGCAGGAATGCGTCCACCATCAGGCAGCACGCGCGGAATCAATCGAGCTCGCGCGCGAGCGACGGAATGTCGGCGACGCGCTCCTCGGCGCACGCCAGCAGGATGTGCAGCAGGGAGATCAGCTCGCTTGCGCCAGACTTGAACGACTTCTTGCACGCGGTCTCGTGCCCAGTCGTGAACGCATGCCGCGTCGCCGACGAGCCGCCAGCGCACGACCGGCAACGCGCGTGCTTGCGCAAGTCGGCGAACGACATGCCAGCCTTCCTTTTGCACGCGCCCAGGAAAGCGAACACTTCCCAACCGATGGTGCCATTTCTCCAGAGGTTGTGCATTGAGTCGTACATCGACGATGACGGTCGCACCGCGCTCCGCAGCTCGCGATCGTCAAGCAGCGCATTAGCGTGGTGGTTGTACCCGCTGGCGACCTCGAGCTTCTTGAACTCGGCCGCTGACAGGTGGCCAACCTGCGCGGCGAGCTCGTCCCAGAGCCCCCGCGCCTCGTCGTCCGACTGCGCGTCGAAACGCGCGAAGTCGTGGCAGCAAATGTCGACGAAATAGTTGCCGACGTCGCCCGCGACGCGGGCTCCTTTTCTGATGGCGCTCTTGCGTCGCATGCGCGGCCGCCAACCGTTGGCACCTATCATGCTGAATACTCCCTTGTGGGCGTCCATGTCGGCGAGGATCTTGCACTGGCGCGCCCGAATCAGCGCCGAGGCGCCGTCGGCCAAGGGCGCGTGCTCGCCAGCGGTGGTCAGCCTGCTTGGAGCGAGGAACATGTTCCTCCGGAGGGGCCGAACGACGCAGCTGACGCCGCCTTTCACGCCGCTGGCGACCTTCGAGCGCAGAGCGCCACATGGAAGCCACAACTCTTGCCTGCGTAGCATGTCGGAGCCGAACTCCAGGAAGCTGAAGAATATCATCCATAATTTTCGGTCGTGCCGCGGCGCCAGCGCCAGGCGTGATCTCGTCCAAGTACAACACCAGTGTGAGCGGTATGCCGCCTTCAACCGCCCGCTCGATAATCGCCGCGTATTCGGAGCTCTCTCGGCGCACGTGCCGCAACAAGTTGCCGACGTTACCGACGTGCCAGTTGAACTGCTTCTCAGCCTTGTCGGCCATTGGGAGCTCGATCGACGTGCCGACGGCGTCGTGAGCCTCGGCAACGGCGGAACTGACCGCATTGCAAGATATCGATGCAGCACGATCTGGGTCATCCGCGAATTTCTTCGCGAGGCGCACGAGTGCCCTGGCAGTGGTGCCTGGCGCGGCGACGAGCTCGCCCTATCGGCGACGCTTGGCGGCGCGCTCGCCTGGCGGCGCGGCCGAGGCAGCCATGCGGCGCGCGGGTGCGCGCCGATATCGAGCCGACGCTGCTCTATGACTGACCATGCGCCCAGTCCCCCAGTCTCGGAAGCGATCGTCATCGCTGGCAACACTTTCCTTCCTCCTCATCCCCCTCCGCCGTCTCAGCATCATCCTCATCATCGTCATCCTACTTCTCGTTCCAACCACCGCTCATCACCCCGCCCCCAAGCAATCGCCATCGCTGGACATTTTGATCCCCGCGCTGCTCCTCATCATAGCGATCGCCATCGCTGTCATCCCTCCCGCAGCGATCAGCATCGCTACCCTCCACCCCACAACGATCGTCATCGCTAGGTCACTCGCCCACCCGCTTCTGCCACCTCCACGACTGCGCCACCCACATCCACCGATCGACATTGCTATAACCGCTATGGTTTTTACAAGCCAAAACCGCTGCGCGATCGATGCGCAGTCGGTGGGAAGGGGGGCAACGCGCGTCACCGCGCGCCTCCCCCGCACCTGGACTAGGCACGCGACGCTGCGCAAATGCGCTGCGCCGCGCGGAAATGATGCGCCGCGCGGCGGGTGGCATTGGGAGGCGCCGAATCCTCCTCATGTGCATCCTCCTCGTCATTCCCATCCGCCACGATGCGCCTCGCCCGCGCCATGGCACGGCGCGGCGCAAATGCGCTGCGCCGCGCGGAAAGGCCTCCTTGTTGGGTGGCATAAGCGCAGCAAGGAACAAGGCACATGGCTGGTGTGCGCCAGCGGTGGCAGCTGAACTCTATGGCTGCGCAAGCTCCAGCAGGAAGCAAACATAAAGCTCACCAGCTCAAAATGACCCAGCCTGCGGCTGGACGAATACAGCTCAACATAATAGAGCTGTCTGACTGCGCAAGCTCAAGCGCGGCGCCTGGATCAGACGGCAGGCTTCCGTGTCTCTGCCGAGGCTTGCGGCTGCGGTGCGCGCGGTGGCGGGCAGGGCGCGCCGCCGCCCTCAATCCCCCCGCCATGGCCATGGCGGGGAAAGACGCCAAGGCACCACGTGGCCGACAGCGCCGCTACCTGCAGCGACCTCCTGGCGATGCGTGGCTGCGCTAAGGCCACGCCGATGACGTCCAGACCATGCTTACTTCATGGTCTGGATGCTCTTGCACATCGTGCTCACGAGCACACCCTGTGCTTTCGCCGTGCTGGCGATGTCGTTCACTTCGGTCGCCGTCCAAGTGAACTTGGAGGGGCCCCAGCGCCTGGAGGCAATCTTCGAGCTCGCCCTTAAAATGGCCGACAACGTCTGCAACTTGTCGGTCGCGTTCTTCTTGATGGCATCGGGGAGTTTGCCGGGCCCGTCGGATTCAATGGCTTTTTCCAGCCTCTGGTGCGGGGCCATCAGCTTCGCCTGCAGGAGGAGAAGGAGGCCGAGCATTGCTTGGGGGTGGGATGGAGGAGGATAGGGGGTAAGAGGGTGATGGTGATCACCTGCGCCCGCGTCGCCAGGAGCATCTTGGCTGCCTTCTCCTTCTCCGCCTTCTTCAACGTGTCCATCCTCTCTTTGGCGCTCTCCCTCTCAGCCTTCTCGCGGGTCTTCCTCTCTTGGGCGGTCTCATGCGACGGCGGCAGCTCGGGGGAGTCGCTGTCGGTGTTGCTGTCGCTGCCGCTGCTGGTGGGGAGCGGCTTCTTGTGCTTCTTGTGAGCATTGCCCTTCTCATGGGCGTCGGCGTCGCGGTGATTATTATCCTTAGTGCTGGCGGCTTTCTTCTTCTCAGCGGCCTTGCCCTTGGCCTTGGCCTTGCCGCTCTTGTGGATGGACGTGTCTTTGGCGCGGCCCGCGCTGCTCTTATCAGGGCGCGTGGCCTTGCTGCCCGTGCCCTTGTCCTTGTGTTTGTCCTTGCTGCTTCTGCCATTGTCCGCGTGCGCGGCCTTGTCTTTAGGGCGCTTAGTGCTAACGTCCAGTGCTGCGCTGATCATCGCATCACTCGATAGCTTTGCGTTGCCGCCGTGCTTGCTGACCTTCGCATCGCCGTCCTTGCGATGCTTCTTATCTCTGCGCGTGGTGCTGATGCGTTCAATGTCGTCATCGCTGCGCAGCTCGTCCTTGAGTGAGACCTTCTTGGCGCCGTCCTTGCGGCGATGCTTTGCCTTGATGGGTGGCGTCGGTGGCTCGTGGCTCGAGCCGTCCTCTGATGAGCGATCGCGATCATCATCGCTACCGCTGGGCGACGCAGGTGAATCACTGATCACCTCGTCGCGTTCGCCGCCCTCCCCCTCCTCGCCGCCTTCGCGCTCCCCCTCGCATTCCTCGAAGCCAGCGTTGTCGACGTCGTCGGCCCCCTCGCTGCTCTCGCGGTCACCGTCCGCTGCAACGCCGCCGCCGCTCACGTCGCAGCCCTTCGCGGACTCCTCCTGGACCTTTCTGCCCACTTGTTGCTCCCGGCGCTCTATTTCATGTATTTCAACGCGGTGACACTTGCCCAGCACGGGGTGTTGAACCACGTCCGTGCACGTGGATTTGATGCGGCGCCACGGGAACCCTTGTTTCTTGTGCCACGTCAACGGGTAATGGCCGCCTTTCTTGCCGCGCCGCTGCCCCCCCCCCCTCTCCGCGAGCGTCTGCAGCGTGAAGCTCAGGTGCTTCTGCAGCTCAAACTTCTTCGCGCGTTCCTGCAGGCCGCTCCAGAAGGCCTTCCGCTCGTGATCATTGAAGCGCGGCAGCCGCGCCTTCATCGCACCCCACTCCTCGCAGCGAGCGACTTGGACGCCGCGCGACGAGGACAACTTGCACCTGAAGACCTGCCCCTTCTTCGTGACCTGCATGGGATACGACGACATCACGTCGCACGGCTGGCCGCGCCGATCGCAGTGGAACGTGTCGTCGAGAGCATCCAGGCCCAGCTCGCGCTGGTCGCTCAGGCGGCTCCTTCTCTGCGGGCTCGATAGCGCCGCGAAGCTCCCCACCGCGAACCTCTGTGGAGAGGGGCGGTCCTCGCCCCACCCCGTCTTGCTGGGTGTAGCCGTCCCCGAACTCGCCGCAGTCGAGTCCGCCTGCGGCGGTCGGACTGGCACCTTCTGGATCAACTTGCCGATGTCCGCGTAGCCAGCCATGGCCTTGCCCGCGGCCTTGGGCACGGGCGCTGCCGCGCTCGCCACTGCTGCCTTGGTCACAGGCGCTGCAACTTTGACCGACTTGGCCCAGGGGGGCACAAGCGCTGCCGCACTCGCCGACTTGGCCCTGGGTGGCGCAGACGCTGCCGCGGCCGTCGCCTTGGCTGTGGCCTTCTTGGGCGGTGGCTTCGGCGCCGACATGGCTTTGCCCTTAGCCTTGCCCTTCGCCGCGCGCTGGGTCGCCGTATCTGCAGCCTTCGCCTTCTCCCTGGCCTTCTTCGGCGGCCGCTTCCCCTTTATGGGCGCGCTCGGCGTCGCCGTCGGTGGCGTCGCGGCGTCGCCCACGATGCTTGCAGCGGCCGCGGCGTCGCCCACGCTGCCTGCGTCGACCGCGGCATCGCCCGCGCAGCCTGCCGCCGCGGCGTCGCCCGTCGCGCTGCCTGCCGCCGCGGCGTCGCCCGCGCTGCCTGCCGCCGCGGCGTCGCCCCCCTCGGCGTCGCCAGCCGCTGCGTCGCCCCCCTCGGCGTCGCCCGTCGCGGCGCCGCCCCCCCCCGGCGCCGCCCGCCGCGGCGTCGCTTGCCTGCCCGTTGCCCAAGCCGAGGTCGGCAATCATAGCAGCGTGCAAGCTATCGTCGTTCGGCCCCGCGAGCTTCAGCGTCGCCTCGCTGTCGCAGTCGCTTTCGCCCTTGGCCTGGGCGGCGCCCGTCGCGGCGGACATGGCGCGCGGGCCCCGAGAGCGGCGCGCGGCGCGCAAGCCCCGCGATCGGAAGGGCGTTCTCGTCGCAAGGGCGAGCGCCAAGCTCGCCCGCTCGATCTACAATAGCAATGGCGTCACATCAACAACCGCGATCGTTATGAACAAGCGGTCAACATCGCCAAGTTACTTACCGCGCCTAAGTATGATAAGTACGATAAGGTCCACACGATGTTATATGTTTGTTTATCTTTTTTTCTCTATCTTGTGTTATCCTATGTTATCCTGGAATTTCTGACACCAGGATAACAACATACAACGTGGTATCCTACATGATAGCATGTGCCCAAAACTATAACATGTTATCCTGGGTGTGTCACCTTAGAAGATATCATGTCATCATTTAGGAAACATGTTATCCTATGGTATAGTTTGTTTTCATCGCGCCCGACATGTCAGGATAACCAAAGATAGCACAAGCTAGCAACACGATAACGAAACTATATCATTGTGAGGAACTTATGATACTTGCGGTACTTACCAGGGCCCTAGGTGCACTTACTCCGACCGCCACGACCGCCATCTCGCAATCTCGCTCCCCCGACCTCATCATCATTCCTGCGAGCGATCGCCATCGCTTACGCTCGCGGGCGATCGTCATCGCCACGCCATCCCCCTCAACTTCCCTCACCGTCGCCCCTCTCAAGCGATCGACATCGCTACGCCTTCCCATCCGCATGCCTCGCCGCCGCCCCGCCCAAGCGATCGACATCGCTAGCCCAATTGACGGCCACCGCTTACCCAAGCGATCGGCATCGCTACGCAATCCCCCATTGAACAATTCCATCGCCCCCCCCCACCCCCCCCCCCTACCAAGCGATCGGCATCCGCTTGCCCAAAATTGGCGGCCATCGCTTTACCCATGCGAGCGGCGTCGCCACGCACTCTCATCCCCCACAACGTTCATCGCCGCCGCACCCCCCCTCAAAAAAAAAAACAAAAATATAGAAAAAAAACGATAGGCTCATCGCTAAATCCAAGCGATGGGCATTGTTACCCCACCCCAAGCGGTTGCCATCGCTTTCGCAACCGATCAACATCGCTACCCCCCCCCCCCCCCGCGCACGCGCGGCACGCGCGCGCGCAACGCGCCGCGCGCCGCGCACGCGCGGGCAACGCGCACGCGCACGCGCGCGCGCTCGCGCTCGCGCACGGCGCACGCACTCATGCGAACGCGCACACACGCACACACGCACACACGCACGCCGACACACGCCACGGCACGCACGCAACGACAACACTCACGCACACTCACACACGCACACACGCACACACGCGCACTCGCGCACACGCGCACACACGCACACACGCACACGCGCACACACACACACACACACTCACGCACACGCACACACGCACACACGCACACACGCACACACGCACACACGCACACACGCACACACGCACACACGCACACACGCACACACGCGCACACGCACACACGCACACGCGCACACGCGCACACACGCACACACGTACACACGCACACACGCACACACGCACACGCACACACACACGCACACGCACGCACGCGCACACGGCACACACACACACACACGCACACACGCACACACACACACACACACTCGCAACACACACGCACACACACACACACACGCACGCACGCAAGGCAACACCCACACACACACGCCACACGCACGCACGCCACACACAGCCCCCACACCCACACCACACACGCACACCACACACTTACACCCACGCACACACCACGCACTCCCACCCACACCACACAAACACGCACACACACACGCAACACAACTCACGCACAGCAACACACGCACTCGCAATAGCAAACGCTCTCGCACACCACACACGAACACGCACACGCACACGCACCACGCACACACACACACACGCACACACACACACACACACGCACACACACACACACTCACACACACTCACACACACTCACACACTCACACACTCACACACTCACACACTCACTCACTCACTCACTCACTCACACACACACACACTTGTGATGAGCTTCGTTCAATATCACGTATTGCTCAAGGTACCTGGCGTCGACCCTCCTCCAGCTGTGGCCTTCAGTAGAGATCAAACCCTTTTCCTCGAGCGATCGTGTGAACCGTGCCTGCGGTGACGGAGGACCGAGAATCTCTGCGGCCCTCGGGCTTTGAGCGGCGCCCTAAACCCTCCGTCAGCGGAGGCTCGAGATGAAAAGCTATGGTGCGTGTGAGGCGGACTGAGAGGGCAACTAAAGAAAGCATGCATACAGACAACCTGGAATCTTTCTACGCGCATAAACTATGGAGCATGCATGCAGACAATCTGAAATCTTGCTACGCACATACTGCATGTGTGGCTGGCCCCGAGACATCCCCTAGCTCGCAGGAGCCGAAAATGATGTCTCCAATGATTGTCAAAGTTGAAACGCACACACACACACAACCCGTCCAAACAGGTCCAGGGGAGGGAAAATACAGCTGCGACAGTACTCAAGCCTCAGACGTAAGGCAGAGGCTATCACACACCTGCAACAGGCATCACTCAGAAGATTAGCGGAGAGGAGAGGCATGATAGGCAATAGGTTCACGGGTCTAGTGATGGAGCCATGCACAGAGCCCCACCAGGACAGGCTGCACCACCGCCGCGAACCAAGCCCATTTCTCACGATCACCGTACACAGGGAGGTCCAGAAAATGTGGGGTCTCAGTGTTTGGGTCAGAACCTCCAAAGGTACCCGTCAATAGAGAACTAGCCCACGATACAAGTCCTGGCCACGTAAGGGAGGCAAGTACGCGGATCGCCAGGAAAGGAACGATGGCAACCACACGTTGAATAGAGAACGTGAGAATCTCCTCTGCCGAAATACGAGCGAAGCCAACGAATGGGCACTTCTGGTAAGCCGTCCAACCAAAGATAACTAGGGGCACCAGCGCAAAGAAGAGGCGTATCATTGGCCAGACCACATCGTTCCACGTCGCCAGCAGAGAAGTGTCAAAAACAGAAGCTTTCATGGGAGCTGGGGCGGGCGCTCATTGAAGGAGGGTATACTGCTGGTCAGTCTGAGCCCACGCACCGCTCTTCAGCAGGCGGGCGAAGAGCATCTGACCCACCTTGTTGATACTGCTGATGTTGGCAAGCTCAGCTTGCGGCAGGCCAAAGGCCTGAAGCTTGGTACCCCATTGTCCCACAGACTTACACCTCGAAGCCTGGGTCCACCACTCCGCGAAAGGAAGGGACGCGCCCTCGCTCATCGTGATCTCCTGGGCCAGCTGGGCCATGTTGGCGCGCGTGGCGCTGATCCCAAGCCGTTCCAGTGCGGAGCTGTGGGTGGCCGCATTGATCATGGGGCTGAACAGCGGGGTGTCATCAGCAAGTCCCTCCTCAGCGGCCGTAGGTGCACGTGGTGGTACAGCTGAGGGTCCAGGGCCAGGCGGAGACTCCGTCTGTCGCAAGAGCCTTGGTGGGGTAAGGAGGGTCTCCCGATTCTGCTGCGGCATTCCCAACGTGCGTTCCATCATCTCACGGGTCGCACGTGAGTCCTCGGCTGTCGAAGAAAGAGTAGAGGTAAGGGAGGAAATCTGCTGACCACGTTGATCAACTGTCGCCTGGATGCTGGTGATGCTGGCCCGCATCTGCTGGATCACTGGGTTGGACTCCAGGGAGTTTGCACCAGGCGCTGCTTGCGAGCCTGATCCTGGCACTGGAGTACCTGTCCCAACGAGGCTGTGCAAGCGCTCCACCGTCTGCTGGAGCCTGGTATCCCCTGGAGCGTTGGTCTGCAGGACCTCAGTCAGCGCCTTGACCAAATCCCTTGCGGGCTCAGCTGCACCCGGTACTGCCGCCGTGCCCGAGGCTGGGGGCGTCGAGCCACTACCCTGGGGGTGGGGCTGCTGAGCCTGCGAGAGCGCGTGGCCCACCCGCGTAAGCTCACCCAGGGCAGCGATGTTGTCCATGACTGAGGTCATCTGGCCAAGCATGCCCGTGAAGCCTTGGCCGCCACCACCACCACCACGATCGTATCCCCAGTTCCGCTGCTGGGGACCGCTGTAGCGTGGGGCGTGTGGGCCACCATACGGACCACCCGCACCTCCAGACTTGCCGCCCTTGCCGATACCCTTGTTGCGCCACGAACTGAACATCGGCACAGGTGAGGGCTGGGTCAAGCTCGAAGGTGCACTCAAGGGTGGACACGAATCTTGGCTCGGGAGGCTTTGAGAGAGAAGGGCTACAAGCAACTCGGGTGCGGTTCGCAGACTTCTGGAAGTGTAGAGTACGAGTTGGATCGCTGTCTGGCTTATTTCCATAAACTTAGAAGGTGGTGCTATAGAATGCCAAATCCTTCGAATATGCTTCTCATGATAACCCAGCCGAAGATACATCAAAACATCAGTAGATACCAGAATCAACCAATTGAACGCACACACTTTTAAGTTTCTCCAGCGTTGCAAACGTCCACGCAGTTCGGCTCGGTGCTGTTGAAGTTGACTAGGAGTGAACGAGCCTAGAAACGGGAGGATCGACTGCTTAGCGAGGGACGTGATGTTACCTGTGAACGCATACGCCTCGTTCTTGTGTATGATGTACGTGTGGGCGGTAGTGAGGGTGAGGAAAAAGGTGGCCTCGAGGTAGGGAACTGTGACTGTGCGTGTATTAGGGCATACGGAGTCGGTGAAATCAAACTTTACCGTGCAGCCATAGACATGATGGACCATACGTTTAAGACACCGACTGCAGCACACCTTGGACGCTAGTATAATGTCATCCACATACCTGCCTGTAGCCACATACCGACGACGCCTGGGGAACTTCTTGTCAGCCTGGAACTCTAAATCACTCAGTACCGCGTGCAGAATGGCCCCGCTGAGGGGGCCTCCGATCGGGATGCCCCTAACTTGTTGAACGACGAGGCCACAGATGACAAACAATCTCATCCCTAGAAAGCCCTCAAGAGCACGACGGATACTTTTAAGAAACCACACAGTACGGTCCCACAGGCGCCGATCCGCTCCGCCACCGAAGAAGACATGAGATCGCTGAGTACGCATGACCGTAACACAGCGTTGTTTTTTCTCCGACTCCAGCTGGTCGAACAGGCGATCAAGGCAGCCGTAAATGCGGTCGAGAGCGATGGCTTCGTAAGCCTGGCCTGCATCCCCGACCACAAGACCTGGGCTGAGCATGCGGCGGCCGCACCCTCGGCAGCAGCACGGTTCGCCCATCGGGTGGGAAGTCAGCTGAGTGAACTGCGCCACAAAGCTGGGCACTGCCGTGTCTAAAGAAACAAAAGCCCAACCTGGATACACTTGGTTCGCCAGGAAGGTGAGAGCACGGCTGAGGGAACGATACAACATACGGGATGGAAGGCGGACAAAGCTGCATATGTTACGCAAACAACTGTGTTGAGGTTTAGTACATTTATGACGCCCTCCATCGGGTACCGAGGCCCCTCCATCCCAGCACTTCAACTTAATCGTACTGTAAACGTAGGGAAGATGTCCTTGGTTAAGTGCCCCTTCCCCACGTGCACGCATAGACTTGGGGATGGTGTAGTCATAGAGCAATCGATACCAAGATAGCATAGCATCGACCGACGTATTAACCACACGCCAACGATCATGGGCATGACGAAGCATACAAAGCCACCGTGCTAGCTGATATATACTGCTGACCCGCCAAATCGTGTTTGGGTCCTTGTCTTCAACCGTAAAGCATGTCCCGCATGGGCCTCCAGAGGCTCGGTCCTCAAACTGTTTGCGAGCCTCCGTCACGTCATGATAGCGTCGTTCGTCATGGGTGGGTTGCGGAGTAGGGCGTTGGCGAGGGGGGCGATACGGCGGGTAGATGTTCCGATCCAGGCCCTGGGAACCAAGCCATCGTTTACATGATAACATAGTAGTGTCACGGTATGGGGTAGACTGTGCGAGTAGCGGTATGCGACCGTTCAGAGGGACTCGCTGCATATCATCACCGCGAGCGGCAGCGGCAAAATCCGACATGCTGAGGCGACCGAGTTCCGTGAACTCGGTCTGGCGAAAGGCTCGCGTGATGTCGGTAAAACGCTTGCGTATCGTGAGCACAGGGCGAGACATCAAACGTATGGGGCGGACCGCCCAGTTGGCCCAAGCTGGCCTAGTCGGGCGTGCCTGCTGGATGACCTGAGCCAACCAATGCCGAACACGTTGGGCCTCCCAAGCGTCATCAACTTTAATAATCTTTTCACCTGGCTTGGGAAGACCAACTGAGTGCAAACGCGCAGCAAGTGCAGATCTCACTCGGATTCGGTCCATCCAGTGAGGAAACAGGGTACTGAATTCCCACAGGGTGTAGAGGTAGTCCGTCCCGAACTTACGCCGTCGACACACAAGATCCCAATCGACATCGTTGGTAGATAAAGGAAGCCATCTAAGGAGTAGGAGCAAACAAGCTTGGTCATATATGTTAAGCGGTCCGTGCAGATGGCGGCCGTTAGCATGCCGAGCGAGAAGGATATCATATAGATCATGAAACCTATGCTGGAGAAGGTGTTGCCACCGGTGTCGTGCAGCGAGGTGTGCCGAAAAACCTAGGCGTCGAGTACACTGGGCATCGATACGTCGATCATACCATGCTTGTTGGAGTACTGTGTGCTCATGTGCGACAGGCGTATGTATACGGCGTTGGGCACGACGGCGGCGTGCTCGAGGGTGGGATCGATAGCGAGCCCGAAGACGCCCAAGGTGAGGGTTAGGTAGATTGTTCGCCTCGGGACGGCTGTGCGCTATATGTGCACTCTCAAGGGCGTGCGCACGAGATGTGTGTGTAAGCGCCACAAAGAACATGAGGAGCCATCGCTGACATCCAGGGGCCAATTTGAGGTACCTGCTGAGCTCCTTTGTGGAGATCCCTTGCGACGCACATTTGAGCCCACGAAGATGCTCACGGAATCGACCGACTCCTCCAGAGATGGCCGACGAGCCACGGAGCAGCGCCCCTTGACCTATGTAGAGCCCTTGGGAGCCCAGTTGGTATATGAAGCAGAGGTCGTGGGGCCCGTGGCCCACCTTCTGGATCGGGTCCTGGGTGCACCGAGCCTGGAGGAGGACAAAACCGAATAGCTCCACAGCCTGACAAAGATCCGCCTCTCCTGGGCGTGCAAACGCAGACTGCAACACAGGTGGGAGACAATGGCAGAGGTGTCTGGCTCGGCCCCGTGATTTTCGGCCTCCAGTAAAGAGGCTGCGGATTCGACAAATCGTCAAGCACGTCGTGAGAGCCAAAGCGAGTACGCCAACATAGGATGACACTCCTGAGACCGTCGCACACTCCAGAGCTTCACGTTGCAGGGTGTGGACGGCTTCAATGAACACCTCCGACGGAAGAGGGCAAAGGACCTGCCACAGAGCTGCCGAGTATAAGGAAGCCACGGAGGACGAGTAAGGCTTATGCGAGCGAAGGTTAGTATGGACGGCCAGCTCCGAAGACCATCCTGCAACGGCCTGGATATCCCGTGTCATCGCAATCAATAGCTTCGTCCCAGCATAGGTAGTAAGTCGCATCCGTTGAGCCATATATTGGGATATCCGTCGATCTGATCTTGACTGCAACGTATCTGATGCTTGCGTCAAAACACCTTGCGTTCTACCACCTCCAGTGGGGTACATGGCCGCTCCAGGGCCGTTGACCTATAGAGTACAAAATGAACCGCAGATGTTATGACATTGGACACGTAGAGTATGAAATGATACACGCAGGTGGTAAAATACAGCACGTAGGTTATGAAATTGAGCACGTAGGGCGTGAAATAAACCGCGGAGATGGCGACATACAACACGTAGATGGTGAAATTGAGCACGTAGAGCAAGAAATGAACCACACAGGTGTGGAAATGCAACACGTAGAATATGAATTGAGACACGTAGGTTATGAAATGAAACACGTAGAGCAAGAAATGAGCCACGCAGATGTGGAAATGCAACACGTCGATTATGAAATGAGACACGTAGATTATGAAATGAAACACGTAGGTCGTGAAATCAGCCGAGATGAAGTAAGCTGAGCTGAGACGCGTGAGGGTTATGGATGTCTGGGCGTGGTACACGAAGTCCGAAGATGCACGCTCCACTCCCCCAGAAACACACTTGTGATGAGTTTCGTTCAATATCACGTATTGCTCAAGGTACCTGGCGTCGACCCTCCTCCAGCTGTGGCCTTCAGTCGAGATCGAACCCTATTCCTCGAGCGATCGTGTGAACCGTGCCTGCGGTGACGGAGGGCCGAGAATCTCTGCGGCCCTCGGGCCTTGAGCGGCGCCCTAAACCCTCCGTCAGCGGAGGCTCGATATGAAAAGCTATGGTGCGTGTGAGGCGGACTGAGAGGGCAACTAAAGAAAGCATGCATACAGACAACCTGGAATCTTTCTACGCGCATCAACTAAGGAGCACGCATACAGACAATCTGAAATCTAGCTACGCACATACTGCATGTGTGGCTGGCCCCGAGACATCCCCTAGCTCGCAGGCGCCGAAAATGATGTCTCCAATGCTTGTCAAAGTTGAAACGCACACGCACACGCACACACGCACACACACACACGCACGCACGCACGCACACACGCACACACGCACACACACACGCACGCACACACACACGCACACGCACGCGCACACCCGCACGCCCACACCCACACACACACGCACACGCACACGCACACGCACACGCACGCGCACGCGCGCACGCACACGCACACGCACACACGCAACACGCACACACGCACGCACAACCACACGCACACACCCACACCCACACCACACGCAAACACGACACGCACACGCCGCTCGCACACGCGCACGCACACACGCAACACACGCACACACGCACACACGAACACACGCACACACGCACGCGGCGCGCGCCACGCGCGCGCGCACACGCACTGCGCCCCCCCCCCCCCCGCGCGCACGCACACGCACACAGCACCCACACACACACGCACGCACGCAGCACGCACGCACCGCACGCACGCGCACGCGCGCGCGCGCACGCGCACGCACCCACACGCACCCACACGCACGCACGCACGCACGCACGCACGGCAGCTACAACCCACACACGCACGCGCACCACCCCACACACAACCCACACGCACGCACGCACACACACACACACACACACTCACACACACACACACAACACACAACACACACGCACACACACAACACACAACACACAACATACTGCACACAACACACAACACACAACACACAACACGCACACAACACAGACAACACACACACACACGCGCACACGCGCACACGCGCACACGCGCACACGCACACACGCACACGCGCACACGCGCACACGCACACACGCGCACACGCACACACGCACACACGCACACACGCACACACGCACACACGCACACACGCACACACGCACACACGCACACACGCACACACGCACACACGCACACGC
>CAUYUJ010005570.1:258770-316270 GCA_963575745.1 Prorocentrum cordatum
ACACGCACACGCACACACACACGCACACACACACACACACCACACACCACACACACACACACACACGCACACACACACACACACATCCCGCACCGCAGCTCCGACCAAGCGATCGACACCGCTATCTCAAGCGATAGGCATCGCTAACCCACGCGCTCGACATCAAAGCGATCGCCACCTCTACCCGTCGCAACCTATTTTGCCAACGATAGGCCGCGCGGCCACCGCGTCGCCGCGGCGGCGGGCGCGGGGCGGCGCGGCGCCGCAAGGGGCCGCGCGCCGCGGCGACGGGCGCGGCGGGGAGGCGGGTGGCCGCGGCGACGGGCGCGGCGGGCTCGCGGGGGCGGCCGCGGCAGCGCTGCCAGCGCTGCGGGGCGGCGGCGCGGGGAGGCAGCCTGGTGACAGTTGAGAGCCGAGCGACTATCTGCTGGATGCATGGGCGCCGAATGGCTAGCCACTTGGCGCCGCCGCCAGCTAACCAGTCAGCTTCCTGGTGCCCATCAGTTCATCGATCTGCCCCCAACTGCAGTGCAACCTCAGAGGCCGCGCGGCCGCATCGCCTGCTCGACGTCGGCGCGCGCCGACGCCGGGCTCGCCGCGTCGCGCTGGAACGCGGCCGCGGCTGTGCTGCACGCGTCCGCCGCCGTCTCCGCGCAGCTCTCGGCCCTCCTGGCGTGGTCCACGATCTGCTTGGCCGCGCCCGTGGACAGCGTCGCGGTTGCCGCGCTCACGGACAGCGGCGCCATCGGCGCCATGGTCTCCTTGAGGGCGGCGACCGCGTTCGACGCCGACGACGAAGAGCCAGCAGCCAGGGGCGCCCGCCACCGCCACCATCGTCTCCTTGAGACTCTCCGCAATCTCATGGAGGGGGCGGGCCTGATCGGCGGCGGCGGCGGGCGGCGGCGGCGAGGGCGCCGACTTGGCGCGGAGGCCGCCGCCGCCAGCGACGACGCCTCGGCAAGCGGCGGCGGCGAGCGAGGTCGGCTCGCCCCTGCGCTTCGGCGAGCGCGGGACGCGGGCCGCTGGCGGCGGGCTGGCCTCCTCGCGCTTGGCGCGGCGGCGGCGCTTGCGCGACCGCGACCGCGACTCGCGCGTGGGCTCCGCGGAGGTGGCTGCTGCTGCTGTTGCTGCGCCTGCTGCGTCTGCTGCGCCCGCTGCCTTGGCCATCTTCCTGGCCCCCCGCGCGCGCCACTCGTCGACGTCCTCGGGGTCGACGGGGGCGGCGGTCACCTGGCGCGCCATCTCGGCCCGCTGCCATTCCTCGATGGGAACATGGCTCTCAGCGGTCGAGTTGTTCAAGTGCTCCTCGTACCAGGTGAAGCACTCGCGCGGCGACTGCTTGAAGCACTTCTCTGTGCAGCCTGGGACCGCGCGCCCGAGGCGGTACCATGTGCGCTCGCCCTGCGCCGACATGGTGCTTCTGTTGGAGCTGCTGTCGAAGCTGCTGCAGCGGTGCTGCTGCTGCTGCCGCTGCTGCGGATGTCGGTGCTGCCGACGGTGGTGTTGGCAGCTGCTGCTGCTGCTGCTGCTGCTGCTGCTGCTGCCGCGGCTGCCGCGGCTGCCACCGCCGCTGCTGGCGCCGCCCGCCGCCCGCCGCAGGCCGCGATGTCGCCCGCCGCCCGCCGCGGGCCGCGATGCCGCCCGCCGCAGGCCGCGCGCGAGGACCGAGCCAACAACGGCAATGGTATGCTGCGCGGTCGAACCATGCCCGCCCACCGGGAGCGATCGAAACCGCTATCCTATATGCGCGCCGCCCACCCCCAAGCGATCGGACTCGCCCATGGCGCCCTCCAGCGTCTCCCTCAAGCCCCTCAGGCCGCGATCAGAATCGCTGCCACCAACTCACCCAGACCGCCATTCCCCCCGGGCGATCGACATCGTTCGTCGCCAACCATCGCAGGTTCGCTTCGCCCCCCCCCCCCCCCGTCAACGATCGGGATCGTTTTTTACATCTGCCAGCCCAACAATTGGAATGCTTCCACCCCCCAGACACCAGACCCGCTCACCGTCGCTAGCGCCGTCGCCGCGTTCGCCGCCGCCGTCGCCGACCATGCGCAGCCGTGTCTGCGCGCGCTCACAAGCGCGAAGTCAAGCGATTATAAGCGAAGCGCCGCCGCCGCGACGCTCACGAGCACGGCGCTGCCGCAACTGACCGCAGCGAAGCGCCGCAGCTGCCGCGAAGCGGGCGCAGCAGCGAGCGCGGCAGCGAGCGCGGCAGCGCAGCGGCTGCCGCGAAGCGCCGCAGCTGCCGAGGTGCAGCGGGCTGCGCCGCTGCTCACAAGTGCTGCATCTGCTGCTGGCGGCTGCCGCTGCTGGCGGCGGTGCTGCTGGCGGCGGTGCTGCTGGCGGTGGCGTTGTCGCAGCCCTTGCCCCTGCCGCTGCCCATGTCCTTGCCGCAGCTCTTGTCCTTGCCCTTGTTTTTGCCGCCGCGTTACTTCGCGTTGAAGAACTCGCGATTCCGACCGCCCCGATTGGCCCAGACACTTCTGGTGGCGCGGTACTGCTGCCCCCGCCACGCGTCGGGGCCGCCCTGCCGCGGGCCCGCAGGGCCGCGCTAATCCCACCGCAGGCCCAGCGCCTTCGCCGCAGCCGACTCCGCCTGAAGGTCAATGACCTGTTCGGGCGTGTAGTTGTTGGCCCGCTTCTCGCGCGCGCTCGCCCACGCTGCGGCTGCGGCATGCATTGCTGCAGCAAGGTCTGCAGTTGCTGCTTCTGGAGCTGGAGCTGCTGCGGCTGCTGACTGCGCCTGCTGCCTGGTCTGCATTTGCTGCTTCGCCTGCCGCCCCGCGGCGGCTGCTGCAGCTGCTGCTGGATGTGCGTTGCCTGCCGCTGCTCTCGCTACTGCTGCTGCAGGCGGTGGCGTTGCTTGTGGTGCTGGGCCTAGGCAGCGGGCCTTCGGCAAAGAGCGTGCTGCTGCTCTCGCTTCTGCTGATGGTGGCGCTGATGCTGATTTTGAGCGCCAAGGCGGTGGTGTTGCTGGTGGCGTTGGCACTGCCGTCACAGTTGCTGCTGCCGTTGCCGATGCCCTTGGTGGCCGCGGCAGCTGCTGCTGCAGCCGTTGCCGCCGTGGCGCGACCGTCGGCACGCGCGCCCTTGGCGCCGCCTTCGAGCGCGGCGGCGGCGGTGCCGCGACGGCGCTCGCGAGCACGTCGAGGGCGTCCGACACCGAAGCCGCGGCCGCCGATAGGCGCGGGCGCTTCGGCGGCGGCTGCTCGGGCGGCTGCGCGTAGATGCCGACGGGCACGCGCAGCGGGTGGCGCTGCGTCGGCAGCGGCGCGCTGTCGCCGCTCCCCGCCGCATAGCTGCTGTAGCTCTGCGGCGGCGGCGGCGACGGCGACGGTGACGCGTCAACTGGCTCCCATCTCCCCTGCGTAGTCATCCTCCGTGACTGGTGCAACGGCTTCGCTGCAGGCGCCGTCGCCCCCGCCGCCCGCGCCGTCGCGCTCGCCGCCGCGCTGGCCGTCGCGCTCGGACTCGGCGCCAGGGCCGCTCAGCTGCGACGCGAACGCCTGTGCCGCGGACAGGAACTCCTCCGCCATCGCGCGCGAGCGCGGTCGGCGCCGCGCAGAGCCGCGGGCGCCGCGGGTGGCGCGCAGCTGCCGCGGGTGGCACCGCGCAGCGCCAAAACGGCTCGCGATGGCAAACTGATCGCTGCCACGGTCGCGCTCACTCTCACGCAACTCCAAGCGATCGAAATCGCCACCCGTCCGACCACCCCTCCCCCAACGTTGGCCCCATAATCCCCCCCCATGCGATCGCGCCCGCTGCAATCCATCTTTGAACCCAAGCGATCGCAATCGCTATAAACCTCATGCGAAAACTTCATCATCATTGTCATCAACCTCGATCTGCCTCTCAACCTCCCTCAAGCGGTCGCCACCGCTCCGCCCAGGCGATCGCCATCGCCCGATCCGCCACCTCCCCATTCCCCCCCCCTCCTCCTCCTCCTCCTCGTCTTCCCCTCGCCCTCCTCTTCCGCCTCCTGCCCCCTCCTTCTCACCCCCTCGCCATCCACCTCCTAGCGGCCGAAACCGCTACTCAATCACGCCTTCCACTTTTCGTCGTTCATATCGGCCGCGTCCCTTTTGCATTTTCCGCGCGCACGCCACGCCGAAGCGCCCCGCCTCCACGCGCGGCAGCGGCCCCGTGCCGCGCAGATGGCGCGCCAGCGCCCTTGCGGCGCGAGCGCAGCGCGGGTGCGACTCACGCGCCGCCCGCGATCGCTTTGGCCACCCACTTCTGGGCCGCCGCGATCGGCTTATCGCTGTCGCCACCGAACTTCGCGAACCTGAGCGCCATCGACTGGCCGCCAGTCGACGGCACCTGCGGCGGCGAGGGCGTTGGCTGGCCGCGCGCGCGACCGCGCGGGGGTGGCCTCAAGGCCGGCGACCCGCCGCAGTCGCCAGCCCGGCCGAGTCCCTAGCCGGGCCTCGCCTTGGCCTTGGCGACCAAGCCCTTGAACTTCCGATCCTCGTTCTCCTGCCGCGCGGCTACCTCTCTCTCGCGATCCGTCAGGCTGGAGACCGCGCTGCCCCCAATTGCCTCGAGGTGCCTGGCCACCGCCCAGCCCTCCTGGCGCGACGCCTCCACGGCGCGGAACCTCGGGGCCAAGAGGTCCCCAGCCTCGCAGATGCGTCCGGACAGCAAGTGGTCGATCGCGAGCGCAAGCGTCTTCAGCTCGCGCGTGTTCCGCAGCCCGCGGCCCCCCGAGGCTGGCAGGAGCACCGCCGCGAGGTGCGTGTCCACGAGCGGCCCGAGGCCGTAGGGATCCTCGCCATCGCCCATGCGGCCCAAATACGTGTGGATCTTCTTCAGGAGCGCCGTCAGGAGGACGGCCAGCTGCCGTCGCGCGGTCCCTGCCGCGGGTTCCTGTGACGACCGCCGGGCCCGGCGAAAACCCGACCTCGAGCTAGATGACCCGCGCGAACAGCTCCTCGAGCGCCTCCGCCGGCGACCACGCGACCTGTCGCGGGCCTTCCTGCCGTGCCTGCTGGCCCGCACAATGGCCCCCTCGATCAAACGATCGTGAACCGATGTGGGCCCCTTCAGCTCCCTGATATTCGCCTTCAGTTTCTCGGCGAGGCGCCCCCCCCCCTCGTCCTTCCTGCGCCCCTCGCGGTCGGGCCCACCTGGCCCAGCAGCCCCGGCGCCGCCGGGGTCGATGGAGCAGTGGGGCCCCGAGGATGCAGCCGACCGGCCGCCAACTTCCCCTGGGGCCACGGGCCCGTGACCGGCCCGCCGTCTCACTGCCGCCAGCTTATCCCCGAGCTCAGCCACGCGCGCCATCGCCGGATCCCAGGGCGCAGGGGCCGTGGCAGGACGACCCATGGCCAAGGCCTCCCCGACGCGATGCCCCCCTGCATGGTCTGGGGCTGGCGGCTGCTCTAATCGCGCGCCTACGGCGGCTTCTTCGAGGGCGGGCCGCCCCGAGGGTGGTCGGCGCCCCCGCCGTCGGCAAGCCAAAGCCCGAACCCGCCGCAATGGAGCGTGGCCGCGCCAGCCGGGCCCAGCGCCTTGCACTCGGAGGTGACGCTGCGGCAGCAATGCACGTGCAGGGCGCCCTTCTTGACCAGCTTCCCCATCTCCTCCGCGGGAGCGGGGGGGCTGGCCTCCACGAAATCGACCTTGTAGAAGCGCTCTCGGGACTGGGCGGTATGCGCCCACTTTGGCCCACAGCGCCTGCCATTGGCGCCGAGCTCCAGAGCGACGCCCCCGCCGGGACCAACGGCTCGAGCCGAGCGGCCCTGCCCACTGCATCGATCAGCTCTTCGTACTCGGCCGAATCGACCTCCATGCCGACACCTGCGACTGTTTCGGGCTCGGGAGCCCGGCGCCCAGCGCCAAGCGCAGCGGCGGGCCTACTCCGCGGGGCCGAACCCGCGCGGTGCGCGCGAGGGGCCGGGGCTGCGGCCGGCTGGGCGCCGCCGCGGGGTGCGCTTGGGCGCGCAACCGCGGATGCCCTCGCCCTAACAACCAGCCGTGGGGCCCCCGCGGCGGCCGGCCTCCGCTTGGGCGCCGTCGGGAAGGCACGCAAGCCTCTCGGCCAGCACGCGCTCGAGCAGGTGAGCCAACCCGCGCGGCGCCTCTCTGGCGAGGCGGAGGTCTGCCGCTGACTGCGAGCGGAATTGCCGCCAGAACTCCCGCGCCCAGGCGGGTGGGCGGGAGATGGCCGCCAGCTGGCCGCGGCGCTCCTCCCTGGGGCGCTTGCGCCCCCTGGGCACGCGCGGCCCCGGCGGCCGCCGGGGGTCGCCGAGCTGGGGAGGCGATGCCGCGCTCGCCCAGCCCGACATGTACACCGAGAAGGCGGCGCCGCATTTCCCGGAATCACTGGGCCATCAAAACTACGGAAGCTGACGAAGCAGGGGAAGGTTCGCACAAACATTCGGGGGTGACGTCATAGGACTATCGCGGGTGATGGGCAGACGAACAGCAGCTGAGCTGACTGGCAGAAGAGCCGAAATGGGATTGGAAAGGGAGAAAGTGGATGGAGGACATAACCTCCGGAATAAGCAGGCAAACGAAGAGATGGCGGAAACGCCGGGGAAGATGTCGCAGGTAAGCGAGGCATCCGCGCCGCGGAGCTGCCATCATTTTTTTTTGGCAGCGGCTGCACGCGCTCTGTTAACAGCGATTGCAGACGCTAGCCCAGACACGCAGCTGGAGCAACAATTGGTTTAAAACATGTCAGAGCATGGGAACGCAATTACACAGCGACGGAGGCGATCCAGAGCCTCGGCCTCTGCCGCGTTCGTGCGAGGATGGAGCTCCGCCCCTTCTCCGGCTGCAACGTCTACGCGCGAGTTTCCCCGGTCCCCCGCGACCCCCCCTCCGCCGACGGCCCCGCCTCGCCCGCGCCCGCGCGGGCAGCCACTTTGCGGGGGCCCGCGCTGAGGGGGGCCGAAATGACAGCGCGCCTGCATAGCGAGGCCCGCGCGTCGCCCCTTGCCCCCCAGCGCCTCTGCAGCGCCGAGATTCTGAGACAAGGCAACATTGGAGCAATCAAAATATAACGCAGCGGGAGCTCCAGTGTGCCAAGCCGCCCAGGCTAGAGCCCCGAACTCGGCCCCCCGGGGGATCTGCAAACGCGCGGGCTTCGGCAGGTTCTAGAATCAGGCGGTCAAAATCAGACTCGAGCTCGGGGCCCACCATCGAGCTTCGGCCCCGTCTAGTTATGCCTGCCGCCGAGCGAGGAAGAACAACGCAGGCGGCGCCCTCGCCGGCGGCCGCCGCGCCGGACGGGGCAGCGAGCGCCACCAGAACCCGGCGCCCTCCATCGAGGAGGCCGCCAACGCAGGAGTGGCAACTGGACGCTCGAAATTGGTTGCGCAACCGCGCGATATTCCTGAGAGACGAGTCGGTTTCGCCACCGCCTTCCTCGAGGATCGGTTTCCAGTGCGTCCAGGGGCGCCAGATAGCCCGCAGAACGGAGTGGCGAACGCGCGCGCTCCCCCCTCTCGTGCGAAGCGGCCTGGCAGGCCTCTCGGGCCGCCCCCAAATCCGCCCCTCAGGAGCCCCCTCGAGGGGCAGCCCCCGCCTCAGGCAACGCGGGAAAGCCAAGAGAACGGTGGGTGGCGAGAGCCTTGGCACCCCCGATAGCTCTGACAACTCAGCGAAACGCGCTTGCGATGGGGGGCGGGGCGAGCCACTCGACGAAACCGCCGACATCAGGCACGGCGAAAACGAATGCGACGCAGCGAAATCATCGAACCTGTTGGCAAGCCCCGCGCCCGAGGGTAGCAAGCGTGCCCCTGAGGGCTGAAGGGCGCAGCTCTCACCACGCCTAGGGGATCGCAAGTCGGCGGGGCTTCAGGGAAGACGTTCCAATCAGCTCCAATGACAAACTCGCATTGTAAACCTCTAAAAATTGAGGTTGGCCTCGGAGAGGGCTCCGCGGCGGCGGAGGTAGATAAAGATGGCGCTTAGCGCCGCGCGGCCAATGGCTTGCGCCATGACCGCGATCGCGCGACCATCCGATAGAGCGCGCTGGTCAGGCGGCGCAACCAGACCGTGGGCGTCCTTCGCGAAGACGCTGGCCACCGAGGAGGGGCATCCATCTTGGCCATGAAGTCCCGGGGCCCACAATCAGTTCCATCCCTGCAACTTGGCCCCTTTCGAGGCCTGGCTCAACCCTGCGTTCTCGGCCCATGCTGCCCCGCCGACGCCGGCGGGCCCTCGTCGAGCCTGCCACTCCGTGGGCCAACTCGAACGGGCGCGCCGCGGTCGACGCCGGCAGGCCCCCGTCGAGCCAACCAATCTGTGAACCAACTCGAACGGGCGCAACTGGAGGCGCCAGGGTGGGGGATGACCAATCCGCAGCCGGGCCCCGACTGGAAGCCCTGTCCGCGCTCGCTTCAGCGAGCGGCCTCCAACCGATCGATGAAGCGGCGGCGCGCAGCTTGCGGTCGTCGCCAACAGATTGCGGCGAGCGCGCGACCGCTGCCGCAACCTTGCTCAGGGCCCTGCGTCTGATCAGCCGGCCGGGCCGAGCGGGGAGAGCCAGCGAGGGCCCTGAATTTTACGGCGTTCTGGGGGGGCCCGGTCTCCGCGGGGGGACTGAGTGGCACGGGGAGAAAGCGAAGACGCACCGGAGGTGCGAATCCTTGCCTTGCGCGCAAGACGGAGCGCCGAAGCGCGAATCGCCGAACCAATCGGGGAGAAGCGTTTGGCGAACAAAAAAGATACCGAGAGCACTGGATTGAGAACTCGAGTTGCCGCCAGATAAAAAGACCCCCCCGTCGCCATGGGGGCCTGGCAAATTCAGGCCGACCCGAGCACGAATGTCAGCGGCCGCAGCGGGGGGCCCAGGCTCAGGGCCAGCTGCGCCGACCGTCGGCGCCGAAGCGCTAGCGCCCCCTCCGACTGGTTCATCTGTCGCGTCTGCCCCTGCACCCCGTCCACGATCGGCTCTACGATTGTTACCTTGAGCACGTTTGCGACTGGGACGTTTTTTTTGTTTTCCTGATGCGCAGCACGCGCCAACTTCGCCGCCGTAGACACTTGCTCGAACAACGTTTTGGGCACGTCCTGGGACCCTGTTCTGCAGCGCTTCCATGCCCTTGGGAAACTCATGCTTCTCTGCGTCCGGCATCTCAAACTCGCTGCGCCCGAAGCTCTCCATGCTGTCGGCCCTGATGATGCTGGCCAGGTCGATATTGCTCTCCATGGCACCGTGCAGCCTGGCCGCAAGCGCGTGGGCTCAGCAGTGCCTGGGCCCGCTGCACCCCCCACGCCGCTATCCGTTCGGAGTTTCTCGACCGCAGCTTTGCATCCTCATCTGCCAGTGACAGCAGCCGCCTGGACTCTCTGACCTGGCGCCCCAGCTCGAGAGCCACTATTTCCACTTGGCCCGCCGTGAGAGCCGAGACTCGGGCTGCCTCTCCCTGCGACGTGCAACACCATGGTGCTGTTGTGCCAACTGATGAATGTTGACCCCGACGGGCTTCCCGGTGGCCCCCGTGCTGGCAGCAAGGTCGGCATAGACCATACCTCTCGCAACGTCCCCCGCACATCTGCTTGGACTCCACCGCGCTGACGGCTAAGACAAGTCCAGCGGGGAACGGCGTCGCGCTTCATCCTGAGCCAAAGACAGACGATAGGGTGAATGAGCCACCGAAATCTTGCCAGTCGGGCCAGGGTGCATCAACATATGACATATTCTTACATGGCCATTTGCGTTTTATTCTTTCACTGGCATCCATTCATATTGCCGTTGCATCCACACGAGGCGTATACTCCGAACCAGCCTGGGGGGCGCGACCAATACTTGGAAATAGAAAAAACCAGGATCGGCGCCAGGAGCCTGAGGAAACTGGGCGTGACCATGTTCGCGTCACTTCGCGCTGGGTTGGTTCTTCCTGCAGACACACGACGCGCACCGAGCCGGCGCGCGCCCCTGATCGTACCAAGGCTTGCCCCCAACCTTGGTGTACCAGTCTCCGCCCTCATTTGATCTTCGAAATGCTGAATCCAGGGGTAAAGCGAAAACCGTGGAGCCCGCATCATCTCAGAAAAACGAATAAAAAGGGATGTCCCTGACCCAGACCGTAATCACGAAAACGAGCTTAGCGGTCCACATCCGCCTCCTCCTCCTCCTCGTCCTCCTCCTGCCTCCTCCCTCCTCCCCCTCCTCTTATACCCCTCCTCCTCCTTCTCCTCCTCCTCCTCTTCCTCTCCTCCTCCTCCTCTTCCTCCTCCTCCTCCTCCTCCTCCTCCTCCCTTCTGCCCGTCCCTCGTCCTCGTCCTCCTCCTCCTCCTCCTCCTCCTGCTTATCCTCCTCCTCCTCCCTCCTCCTCCTCCTCCTCCCTCCTCCGCCTCCTCCTCCTCCTCCTCCTCCTCCCTCCTTCCCGTCCCTCGTCCTCGTTCCGCGAGTCCTCGTCGCCCGGGACGAGGCCCCACAGAGGGCGCCCGACCTCCGACGATCGCGGCGGAGGTCGCCGCGTCGAGGCGGCGAGGGCCTTTGTCGTTGATGGGGCGAGCTGCCCCTGGAGTTCCAGTAAGACTGCAGGGCTCCGCGGTCTGGGTTTTGAGGCTCGGGCGGGGCCTTTTTAGGAGAGTGGTGGTTGTTTGTGGTGGTGGTGGTGGTGGTGGTGGTGGTGGTGGGGAGCAGGAGAAGAAGGAGGAGGAGGAGGAGCGGGAGAGAGGAGGACCTCCGATCGTCGTGGGGGAAAGGCGTCTGGTGGAAACGGGTCCTGGGAGCTGGGGCATCCCTTGGGACCAGTTTCGTACCGAGTCGTTTCCCGACGGCCCCAGGGCCCAGTGGGCGGCCCGAGAGGCCAAACATTGGGAAACCTCCAGGGCCCCATTGCCTCCAGGACCCCCGTTATTCATGGCGATTGCCCCGCCCACTCAACCCCTGAGTCGGTATAGGCAGCTGGGTGGAGGACAGAAAGTATGGGAACGCTGCCCGACAGGAACTAACATCGACATCGAACGCTGGTCGGCAGATGCTCCACGTCTCGAACGGACAAAGCCGCCTCGGTTTTCGGAGAACGTTCAGAAAACTTCTGCAAGGGCCGGAAGCCTTCCGAGCCAAGGCCCGCCCCCTCTGATTTTAGAGGCCTCCTATGTAGATGGTGTCCGAGTAGATGGGGCCGGAGGATCGCGCCGCATCGCCGATGCATCGGTGATACGTCGCCGATGCATCGGCGACGTCGGAGATGCATCGGCGCCGTCGGCGTGAGACAATCGGGCCCTACATCGAGCCAGATCGTCGATGTATCGGCGATGCGGCGCGACCCTCCGACCCAATCTAGTTACTCGGACCCCATCTGGGAGGCCTAGAGATTTCCCCCCCGGGGCTCGCCGCGGAATTGACGAGCAGGAGGAGCGCCGCCATAACGGGCATTATCGGGGGGGCAAGGGAGGGGGGGCAGGGACGGGAGGGGGCATAACATAGAGCTCCCCCCCCCCTCAGACTGTGGTGCCGGACGCACTGTGGCAGTGCCAGGGACGCGCTGAGTGGGGGGAGCGTTATGGTATGGGCGGGGGGATGGGCGGGGGGATGGGCGGGGGGGAGGGTAGAGAGCATGACGCGCGTTATGGCTCAGAGGGTAAACAAAAACACTCTCCTCTGATTTCCTCCCCAGGCACGCCGCGGAATTGACGAGCAGGAGGGGGCCAGGAGGGAGCCCCGGAGAGCTGCATGGGGAGTCCTCCTCCTCCTCCTCCTGAGAGCTGCGTGGGGATGCCCTCTTTCGCCCCTCTCGCCGCGCCGGCCTGTGCGCGCCGCTCGCGGGGTTGCTGCCGCCCTTTCGCGGCAGCCGCGGGAGGCGCCACGCAGGCGCGGTGGGAGGGCGGGCCCGCGGAGGGGGGCCCGCGGTCATGCAGGGGAGGGGGGGCCTCTTCGGAGAGGAGGAGGCGGGTGAGGGGAGGACGACGACGAGGATGGGGAGGACGACGAGGAGGACGACGACAACGACGAGGACGACGACGAGGAGGACGATGAAGAGGACGACGACGACGAGGACGACGACGCGAGGGGGACGACGAGGAAGAGGAGGACGACGAGGAGGGGGACAGGAAGACGGGGGGGGAGGCAGGGCAGGAGGTTCAGGTACCAGTGTGCTCGAAGGCTTGTGGCCTCCGGGAGGCTTCTCGTCGCCCCGTCGCCCCGAGCCAGATCCCCCCCTGGACTAGAAGTGCTGGCAGGAGGGAGACAGCAACGAGAGGAACCAGAGGAGCGGAAGGATAAGGACGACGACGAGCATGACGACGAGAACGACTATGACGACTTTGACGATGACGACGAGAACGAGGAGGATGACGACGACGAGGAAGAGGAGGAGGACGACGACGACGGCGACGACCAGGGCTCACACGGCTTTCGCACGACAGCTCGACGACCAGGGTCGAGCATACGTTTTGCCCCTCTTGTGAGGCTTCCCGTCGCCACGAATGGGTCCCCTGCGGGAATCTGGCCGAAACGCGCCACCATCGCATGTCAGGTCCAGGGGACAGGCTTCGAAGGCGGGGAGGAGTGAGTGAGCGATACCAATCTCGGTGGGACACTTCGTGACCACGGGAGGGCCGCGAGCAAAAGGCAGTGGAAAACGAGGGAGAGGACGCCGACGACCGAGTGAACAAAACCTGCAGCGTTCACCCTCGGAGCAGGCTCGAAGCATCGCGTCGACTTATGTTCCTGGATTTCGGCTTCTGGAGGCCTGTTTCGGGCCCGAGGCCTGCCGAACATCCATCTGGGATTCAAAAACTAGCCAGGATGAGACGCGAGAGCTTTGAAACGTTGTTTCGAACTGATCTTGAAGAGGGTAAAAAGGATCTCCTCGAGGAATGACAGGATCGAGCTCGTCGCTTTGAGCCCTCGGAGGTCCCGAGAAGCCTGCGGGGACATCGTGAGAGCTCTGCATGGAGATCCCTGGATACATCCAGGGACGGCTCTCATCCTCCACTCTCCTGTCCTCATCCTTCCTCCTTCCTTGTTGGTCCATCCTTTCTCCCCTCTTCTTTTCCTGTGCTTCGTTCCGTGCTCTCATCCTTTCCATTGGTTACCTTATCCTTGTCCTCTCCTCTCATCCCCGCATTCTTCCTCCGAATTTCCTTATTTTCCTTCTGTCGTCCTCTATGTTGTTGTCTCTTCCTCGCACTCTCTTCCTCTCTCGCTCGCTCTCTCTCTCTCTCTGTTTCACATCGGCCCTCACTCACACCGTTTCCTTTGGTCTTCTTCTTATCCGCCTCCTCTTCCTCCTCCACCTCTTCATCCTCATCGTCCGCCACCGGGCGCGTCGACTGAGCTGCCCGAATGTTTGGCATCAGATCTATTTGCCGCCTCGCATTACAAACCTTGAACTTTCAAGCAGCTGCGCGGATGAAGGGTCGCCTGATACATATTTTCATGTTATGTTCGGTCTGAGGGCTCCTACACGGACTGAGGGCAACTCCTGTTCAAACTCGGGACCCCGCCCCAGACACGTTCAATTTCTAGACCCCTGAAACCTGAAAGGTCCAGCAACCATGCGGATGAGGGGCGGATAGAGGCGCTGAGTGGGATTCTCTCAGGTCGGATTCTGTGTCTTCAATATATCTGGATCCGCCGCCCCCGTGACTTGCCAGAGGGATGCTTGCCTTACCAGAGTGCGCAGTGTATATATGGCCCTTCGAAGAAAATTCCCCGTGGCATGTGGCTCAACACGCTGACAGCCCAAAAGCAAGAAAAAACATCAAAATTCACCTCCAAAGCGGAGAAGGTGTCCGACAATATGCCTCCAAGTCGGCCAAGATTGCCCAACATGCTTCCAAGACCCCCAAAAAGAGCTCCAAGAGGACACCCGAGAGGGCGCCAGGAGGCAACAATCGTTCCGTGGTCAATGATTTGGGCGGTCTCGACCTCGAGGGCTTCCGAACGCTTCAAGCGGCCCCCACGAGGCCTCCAATATGGCCCAAGATGCCCTGAGGAAAGCCCCAAGACGGCTCCAAGACGGTCAAGATGCTCTCCAAGTCGGCCAAGGTGGCCCGTTGCGGAGTCCAAAGCTGTCCGAGATATCCTTCAAGGCTGCCAAGAGGGACCGGTGTGGCTTCAAGACATCCCAAAATGGCTCCAAGACGGCCGAGATGACCCTAAGAGGCTACCAAGACGCCCCGAAGAGGCCCCCAAGTGTCCCCCAGCAGGCCACATCTCTCACCCGCCTCCTCTTCCTCTTCCTTCTCCTCCTCCTCCTCCTCCTCCTCCTCCTCCTCCCCTCCTCCCCTCCTCCTCCCCTCCTCCTCCTCCTCCTCCTCCTCCTCCTGTTCCTCCCCTGCTCCGTGCCTTCTTCCTCCCCCAAGTGTTCCCCCAATGGCTTCCACAACGGCTCGGAGACCACATCGTCCAATAGCATGGCCAAGCTTCGGATCCACGAGTATCCGCCACCTCCTGTGATTGATCCAGGGGTGCTTGGCATTGCGAGCTTCAGACCACACTGAAAGGTTCTCGAAGTCTCCATGTGCACAAAGAGAACCCCAAAACAAGGTTCTCAGAGTCTTCATTTGCACGCCAGCCACCCAGGAACGCCCTTCATGTGCAAGAAGAGCACCCTCAAGACGGCCAAGATGGCCTATAAGACGCTTCCCAAACGAGCCGAAGATGGCCCCACGATGGCCCCAAGAGAATCCAAGAGGCTATCTTGGAGTCTTTCGGGCCGTCTCGGGTACCCTCGGGGTCGGCCCAACAAGCAAAACTCACTGAGTACACGTGGAAGTCTCAATGTGCTGCGGATTCACGCAATGTCAGCCTCAAGAACATCCAAGAACGGCCCGAGAGGCCCTCATGGCCCGCCCACATGCCCAAAGGGACCCCAAGACGACTCAAGAGGTACCCCAGCCGGCTCTCAATAGCCCCTGGGCCCCAAGACGGCCCAGAGAGACTCCAAAGACGGCCTCCGATTGCGCCAGACGATCCAAGAGGGCCCCAAGACGGCCCGAGAGCCCCAAGATAGCCCGCCAAGAAGACCGCATGCGGCCCACAGAAAGGCCCAATGGACAGCCCCGAGAAGACCCCTCCCCAAGGCTCCGCAGTGGATGGGGTAAACCCGCAGGCCACGAGCGTGGCCGCCGCGCGTTCGCTCGACATGACACAACACAAGCGCCTCCACAAGGCAAGCGTCTGCGCTTCAGCGTCTCGTACATGTGACAAGGCGTCTGCCAACAACAGGGGTGAAAAACGATTCATCATGACTGCAGGTTGCAATGTTATGCGGCCAAATCTGAATATCCACCGTCCCCGCTTGCCAGAAGGAAAGAACATGGGAGAAGTTTGGTTGACCCTCCTCCCCCTTCCCCACGTAGGGGCCAAAATGCCGGTAAAGGGCATCAGAAAACAAAGTTCATTGATCTGCTCACGGCTTTATAGATAGTGTCGCATTCTCGCATGTTCGAACTTTTGTAGGCAATGGGCGGTCCGCTTTGCCCCGTGCCCCCCCTCCCCCTCCAGACCGGCCCATCACGGCCCAGCGACGACACAAGATGGCCCCAAGACAGCCCAAGATGCCACAGAGGCAGCCGAAACGGCCAGAAAGAGGGTCCAAAGAGGGCCCCGAGAGCCAAACAAGAGATGTCCAAGAAGGGCGACTCGTAGGGGCCCAGGGAGCCCTTCCCCACAAACAATGGCCCAAGACCCCCAACAGGCTTCCAGAAGCCTCCAGATGGCCCCGACACGAAACGGCACGCACAGGCCGCCCCCGAGGCGTCCAAGAAGCCCAGAAGAAGTCGCGCCGGCAACAAATACATGCGGGCGGCACGACGGAAGCAGCAAACCGAGCTCGGAAGTCGCACACATCCTCTTCTGGGGGTCGGCGGAATGGCGTAAGCCTCTTGAATAAACGTCGCTGCATAATCGTGAAGCTGACCCGACCCTCGATGTTCCAACTCGCGGCTTCGTCATCGTCCGAACTTTCCCTCCAGTCCTTCCCTTCCCTCCTCCTGCCTCTTTGCCCTGCTTCCTCCCTCCTCATTGTCCCCCCTTTCCCCCCCGACTAGATGTGGCATCCCCCTCCTCCTTCACCCCTGGTGTGCTCCTTCTCCTCCTCCTACGCCTGCTTGTACCGCGCCCTGCTGCTGCTACTGCCAGCGGGACGCTTTTCCTCGAACACTCTGAGACTGAAGGGTAAACGGAACAGCAAATTCGGCCCAGCGTGAAGATACAACCGCAGCGTGGCCGCGACAGCGTGGGTCATAACACGAGCCCGTCCACCGGAGGCTCCATGGATAGGCACAAATACCCGAACAACAGGCTGCCCGAGGTAGAGAGACCGTCACTCGAAGAACACAAGGCTAGGCCACCCCTACAAAAGCCAGGGTTGGTCTTAGGGGAAAAAAGAACGCACCACCACCACCACCACCAACACCACCCACCACCTTTGGGGTGGTCAGGAGTGGTGATGGCATATACCGCTCCGCGCGCTCCCGCGGGATGTCATGCACACCCGCTTCCCGCACGTCAGCTCATCCTGCACCCGCTCAGGTGGTGGTGACGGTGCGCTTAATGTTCCCGATGTTCGTACCCCTCGTGCCAGCCACGTGGGACCCCGTCGCGCTGACAGAGTGAGGGGGGACGTCGGGGGTGACCGGCTCAGGGGGAGAAGCATCGAGCTGGCATCGGCGATACATCGCCGATCAGCGATAGGCCCCCGATTGCGAATCTGCAAGGTCCTGGGCGAAGTGGGCTATCGGGCACCTATCGACGATGAGTGGGCGATTGGGGGTCGATGCGCTCCCCCTGAGCACCCTGAACGAATCCCCCTGGCTGTCGGATCATAACTCGGCTCCTGACCGGCCGTTCGGGACGATCATAAATCGGATCCTGGAACGCCCCAGACGAGGCGCAGCCGCTGGACGGCATCCCGAGGCTAGAAAGCCTCCGAGAAAGTCCGAAAACCAGGGAACCAAACCCTACAAAGCTTACCCCAGACAACCGTATGAAAAGCTGTGCTACGGAGAGGAGCTCAGTGGCATCACGTCCACTTCATGTGCGGAAGGCCCTGCCCATGTGCTTTGCGTGTCCCTGTGCCTGCCCGAGGCACTTGCTGTTGCACTGCTGCGCCTTGCCGCATCGCCCCGCTCGGCGACACGCGTCGAATTGGGGATCAAATCCAAAACTGATGTACTCCCAAATGAATTTCCCCGCCGAACGTGCAAACAATACGTATCATGTTCGTAGGTCTACGGGGCATTATACGCAGTTTCTGTAGATTCGGCGGGAAAATCTCCTCTGGGGCGGATCAGTTCTGCAGTCGATCCCCTACTCAAACGCCGCAGAGATAAACAACTTAGCGAGAGAGAGGAGAGGGCAGGGCGAGGCGCAAGCGTGTTCATTTTTTGCGGCTGCGGGCCGCCGCGGCTGCCCCCGCGGTCGCGGGGGCAGCCTCTCCGCCAATGCCTCGACGGACGCAAGTGAGATTAAACAACTCAAGTGTGACTCGACAGTTCAAGCGCGATAAACAAAAATACCAGGTATCAGACATCAAATTGTTACCACACTTTTAAGTTTTTTTTTTTTTTGTTTTTTTGTTAAATGTTTTTTGTTTAAAAAACACTTGATATGTTACCCCCACATCCTGAACAGGTCTCTTGTTTTCTTTGGACAACCCGCGCAATCCCCACCCACACCTTGTCCTCTTCACAGCCACTCTCCTGCCATCAGCATCGATCTCAACAGCATCATCACAATCAGTCACCATCCCACTCACCATCGCCATCACGACCACCATCCCATCAGCATCATCAGCCTTCATCGTCATCCACTCACTGGTTCACTAAACCTCATTCAATAATCACTCCGCCGTCATAAATGTCGGCCCCCGAGGACCCGCATAACAGGGGCATGAAGAAAACCGTTTCTCACGAATCTACTTTACATGATGTTGGCTGGTTGGGCGGCTATGTCGGATAAGAGCTTTTGTAGAACAGGCGCCAACACCGGAACATATGACGGCTACGGGATGCAACCATCATCCAGATCACTAGAGCGCCAGGGACACAACGACAAACGCGACCAGGCAACTTGGAATGCTACCTCCAGGCGTGCATTGTTTGACCGACCTGACACGATGAGCACACTTTGGCGAAACCACGCCCCAAGTCCCACTGCGCTTCACGGGACCCACGGGGCCCCGCGGACCAGCTTGATGCACTTGGAAATTTGTTTAGCGCCGCTCGGAGAAGATGCGCCCGCCCCTGCCCTGCCCACTCGGGGGGTGCCGAGCTGAGCACTCAAAGGTCCTCTGACGTTTCGTGGGCCATCTCGCAAGATTAGCGCGAAAGGCCCTGGAAGGAACTTTACCGAAGGTTCCGCTGCCACTGTTCTAGTGGGTCACCCCCGCCGATTTCGGCGCACCCCTCGCACGCGTCGTAGCACCAAAACGAGCAACCGAAGGTCCCTTTGGAGCAGTCCGAATGCGCCCCAAACGCCTGGGGACTCGGAGAAGGCGCCCACGGCGCAGCGGCGGACACTGAGGGCCACGTTTCCGCGTTGGCCCGCGCGTGGTGCCATCGATCGGTGCCAGTTCTTTTCGACGTGGAGGCGCGTCGCAGGGGTGAGGGGTAGTACGCCCTCGCCCCCGGGGACCAACAGTCCTACATCGACGCGCCTGACGTTCAACGATGTGACGCTGTTTTGGCCAACCATGCCCAGGGCTCAGGGGGGGCGAGGGTGGAGACCATTCGCCTCGCGTCCGCCTGGGAACTGGAGAGAGAGAGAGAGAGAGAGAGAGAGAGAGAAAGAGAAAGAGAGAAAGAGAGAGAGAAGCCGCGGGGTGGCACGAAAAAGTTGCCGGAAGGCGCCCAAGGTGGCGTGACTACCGCGAAATCACGCGTGTGACAAACATGTGGCGCAAACTTGCCATGCACCATTTAAACATGATTTTGGTTATGCAAATTCGTCATGACATTTTCATGCCAGGTTCATACCGGATTCATCCCAAATTGCATGCCGTAATCCACGCCGCGCGTCGCGCCGTCCCGCTGCGCAGGGGCGGACCCCAGGGGGCGCGTTCCGTCACTCCAAAGGATTGTCGCATGAGGCTGACAGGGGGTTCGCCCCGCAACCGAAAATTGGCTCGAAAAGGGATGAGGAGAGGGGGGAGGGGGAAGAGGAGGAACGGGAGGGGGGGGAGGAGGGGGAGGAGGAGGACAAGGAGGAGGAGGAGGAGGAAGAGGAGGAGGAGGAGGAGGAGGAGGACGAAAAGGAGGGAGTGGGACAAGCTAGATGCGCTCGCGTCATATCTGAGATCCTACCCCTCCCTCCCATGCCTTACCACGGCGCAGATCCCCCTCTACTTGCACAGTCGGATGTCGAGCAGGGCAATGATCCCGAAAGGGTACGCGATGCATTGTAGAGCACGGCGTGGCATGGCGTAGAAGAGCACCGCAAAGCGTAGTATCAACCTAACACTGCATTGCATGCCGTGGCATGGCACGGGAAATGACGCCAGCGCTGCAGCGGGAACACGAGTCGAAACGAACGGAAGCGCGGAAATGAGGCCACCGCTGCAGCGGGAGCACGATTCGGAACGAGCGGAAGCACGGAAATGAGGCCAGCGCTGCAGCGGGAGCACAATTCGGAACGAGCGGGGCCCGAAAATGCCGGCGCCTCAGCGAGAGCAGCATTTCGAAGAAAATGCAGGCGAAAACCCAACTCCGATGAAACCTGTAAAAAACAGTACCGGGGGGGGGTCGAGCACTGTCATGCCGTCATCAGGAGGGAAGAGGGATAGTAGTATTCATATTGAGTAATTGTAAAGGAAGAGGGAAGGGTGGAAGAGGGAGGACTGGAAAGGGGGGAAATGGTGGGGAACGAAGGGGAGCAGGGAAGCAGGACGATGGGCAGGAACGGGGGTCACCCCAGAAGCACGTTGGCCAGCATGGGCCCCGCACAGTGCGTTCAAGCGTACCGGCTGGTGCAAGCTACGTGGCGCAATCGATGTGAGGCTATATATGCGCTGGACTATGTGGTACACGCTATGTGGTGTAATGTACGCAGCGCCCGGCAATGCTGGCCCAGGCTGGATTTTCCATTATCGGATGCGACATGCGTGGGCGGTGGGTCGGATTAAGCCCATGGGCGCGCGAGGTCGCCCCATCTAACGGCGCAGCACGGGGGGGCAACATCGCAAAATTGCGATAGCAAGGCGCGCCAGGCCAACGGAGAGATAACATAAAACAGCGTAAGCGTATATCAATGCCACAAGAAGACAGATCGCACGCCACGGCCAAAAAAACGCGAGCGCCCAACTCCTGTTAGGAAAACGCGCCCAACATGATTTGCTTAGACACCCGCAGAGAAAAAACATGGCGGAATCTGTTCGCGCACAGGCACCCAGAGCGCAAGGCGCGAAATGCCCACTTGAATTTGTCCAGCAAAATTTGCCATGCAATTTCCATGCCGGTTCCATACTGGCGCTGTGCGCGCCCGATAAATCTCATGATCCAATCATGACCGTCGGCCATCAGCAGCGCGCAACACCATCGCCATCATTATCACCACCCCGTCATGATAATCGGCCAAGAGGGGCCTCGTTTATCAGTGAACAGCGAGAAAGTCTCAGCCAGTAGCCCCCTCTTTATGGAACCCGCACTTCATGTTAGCAACCGGAGCGGGTTAGCCAGATCCTGGGACTGTCGTCACTTTTGGGCCCCTCGCGCTTGAATGTTTGAAGGAGGCTCAGGCGGGAGCCTGCTTTGTGAACGACTTGCGAGAGAGTCTCACGCAGGAGCCCCCTCTCTGTGGAGCCCGCGCTTCACGGTGGCGGCCGGAGCGGGCCACCTGGATCCTGCAACTGTCGTCACTTTTGGGCACGTCGCGCCTGAATTATGAAGAAGCGTCACGCTGGATATTCGTTTGCGACTGAACTGCGAGACAATATCATGCGGGAGCCCCGTCCCTATGGGCCACTTCGTGTTGGCAATCGAAGTGGGCCACCTGGATCCTGTAACCGTCGTCACTTTTGGGCCCCTCGCGCCTGCATTTTGAAGAAGCCTCAGGTGGGAACCTCGTTTGCGACTGAATTGTGAGGACGTCTCTGACGGGCAACATCCACGGCGTCTTACCAGCACGCGTCGGTGTGGAAGTTCGGCTCACGGCCGCGCAAGAAGAGATGCATAATACTAACAGATAAGGATGAGAAAAGGGGACAAGCAACAAACTAAAAATGACGTTACCGAGGAACCCCACATACTTATATTATGGTTGGAGTGGTGATAGCTGAAGTTAAGCATGTGAGAATGATGTTAGTGGCCGTTGCCCCGCCGATACCGTTGGTGACGCCACTCAAGAGGAGGGATGGAGGAGGAAAAGCGCCGCGACAGCCACACTTTGCGAGCCCGAAACAGATAGCGACCACTATGGCCTGGACGACTGGCGCGCATAGCGGCCGCGGTGAGGGACCACCCCCTGCGCCCCCCGTGCGGCGTCGAGAAAGCGCCATGATTGCTATGCCCTGGACGACAGTCGTGCATAGTGGCCGCGGTGAGGGACCACCCCCTGCGCACCTCCTTATAGTGTCGAAAAGGTGCCACGCCTCCTCTGCCCTGGACGACCGTCGTGCATAGCGGCCGCGGTGAGGGACCACCCCCTGCGCACCCCCTGTGGTGTCGAGAAGGTGCCACGCCTGCTATGCCCTGGACGACCGGCGCGCATAGCGGCCGCGGTGAGGGACCACCCCCTGCGCACCCCGTTTGGCGTCGAGAAAGTACCACGCCTGCTATGCCCTGGACGACCGTCGTGCATAGTGGCCGCGGTGGGAGACCACCCCCTGCGCACCCTCAATGGTGTCGAGAAAGTGCCACGCCTGCTATGCCCTGGACGACCGTCGTGCGTAGTGGCCGCGGTGGGAGACCACCCCCTGCGCACCCTCAATGGTGTCGAGAAAGTGCCACGCTGCAGCGGTGCAGAGGATCGAGGAGGGCGCCCGCTGCATCGACACGACCCTCAGCGAGTGCAAGATCATGCACACCATCCACCGCGACAACAAGACGGGCCTTGCGCAGAGGCAGGCGCGCGTCGACGAGGAGCTGACCAAGGCGAGCGGCGCGCTGGCCGAGGGCGCCGTGAAGCTCGAGCTCCACGAGGTCATCAAGGCCAAGGCGCTGGAGTTCATGCGCGCGTGAGCTCCCAGCCAGGAGTTCATCATTGCAGGTGATGCAAGTTGGTTTCAGGCTGCCGTGGGAGTGCGGCCAATGACTTTTCACGCGTCGGCGTGAAACTAACACGTGGGTGCCCATGGTCGGCAACCCACCATGAGGGCACAGGTCGGGAAACATGATATACCTTACCATAGGTCATCATCATCGCCATCGCCACGTACATCACCAGCATAGCCACTACCACCACCATCCCAGTCACTAGCATCACCATCGCCATCATCACCAGTTTTACCATCACCACCACCAGCATCACCATGATAGTCACCATCATCACCATCACCGCCATGATCACCATCAACATCATCACCATCATCGTCACCATCATCACCGTCAGCATCATCCAAGACACCATCAACATCATAATCACAATCATCACCGTCATAGTCACCATCATCACCGTCACCATCATAAGTGCCATCATAAATATGCTGCTATACACCCTCCCGTCCATTTTCCGTGTGTCTGGGTCGTAACACTTGATGCTGGCTGTTCCTTTCACGCCTGGTGCTAGTATAGTCACTTGCATCATCCTCGTCACCATCACCACCGTCCTTGCACCAATGATGCTGCTATTATACACCCTCCCGTCCAGTTTCCCTCCTCGTAAGTCCATGTTCCCATTTCGCGCATTCCGACCGATGCGGGACGATCCTCAGGGATGATAAAGGGGCGTTTCGATTTATTGGGGGCACGCCTTGAAACAACGCGCGGGGGCAATAACAGAAATCATGCATATGTGGAGTTCGTCGAGTTTTGTACCCCGCGGGTTTCGTCGGGGCTGTGGGGAGGCAGGAATGTCGATCAACGCTCCCGCGAAACAAATCAGGCCACCGAGGTGTTGATCTTGTGTGCCACCCTCGTGGGAGGAACCTTTGGCTGGGCGACCTTTGGGCCCACCAGGGGCTCTCAGAGCCACCAGCGGGCGACCATCTCAAAACCATCTCTGGTGGATCCTGGCTTTGCTAGGATCCCGTGCTTCTACTCTGGCGAAGGGTCACTCCTCAAGGCGAAACGCAGCCGAGAAGTCCCCAAATGGCTTCCAACACTCCCCTCTCGAAGCTCAGAGGGACCCGGATCTCCAAAATGGCGCGAAGGGCCGGGGACAGGCTGGGCCCCCGACGGGAGGATGATGCAAGTAGGGAGAAGAGAAAAGAGGGCGAGGATCCTGATCCTGGAAACACCTCGTCGTCTCCCCGCTCGTGCCTCCGTCCCCCCCCTCGGCGGACTCACGTGAGCAACTGGTGGCCTTCGTCTCTCGGGAGCGAGCCGAACGAGACCGCCCTGGAGAATAGAGCCGCCAGCCCCCGGGGGGGCACCCCCTCTGCGGTCGTGTCCTCGTCGTTGTCGTCCTCTAAATATTGTGGGATTTCCGAGTGTGCATGGCACTCTGAGGGGAGTCCAGACTTGATTTCACCTCCGTCCCGAGTGTACAGTACACTTGCAGGGATTAGAGGGGAAAGGAAGAGCAGGACGATGAGGAGGAGGAGGGAAGGAATGATGAGGAAGATGGGGCAAGGAGGCAGGGAGGTGAGGAGGATAGCTGCCTCTGTCCGCCCTGTGTCTGACATCCCCCATCACCACGTCCACCATTTTACCCCCACCCTATCTCACGGAGAAACTCTTGGAGGGAGCAAGGGAGGGACGGAAGGGGTGGGGGGGACCTCAGAAGAAGGGGGGGGCGTGGAGGTGAAGGAAAAAGGAGGGTTCTAGGATTAGGTCGGGCATGTCCTCCTACAGGCTGATTTTGGAAGACAAATAAAAAATAATCAACAAAGAGTCAAACATCGCCAAAAGAGCACGAAACATCGTCACCATACTATCTATTTACTATTCTTGGATATTCCTCCTGTAGAGAGGGACATGCCCGACTTAATTCTAGGAGATTGGCCCCGCGCGCGCCCGCCAAGGGCAAGAGGTCCGGGCAGCGACGCTGCCGCCGACGCCGTCTGCCGCCACTCCGAGACGGCGCGAGTCTACACAGAAGGGAGAGGCGGTGCAGCGGGAGCGATCTCTCTGGAATGAGATAAGCTGCATCTCGGAAGTAGGCGCAGATTTTGGCGGCGAGCGAGGGGGGGAAATGAGAAGGAGAAGGCCCTCTCAGAAGGCGTCGGGACTTGTCAGAAGCCCTCGCGCCTTCTGAGAAGTTTCCCGTGTCTTAAGGGAAGGCTCAGAAAACTACTCAGAAGGCCCGGGGACTTCCCAGCCTTCTGAGAAGGCCGACTGTCTCACTTCCCCACCCAGGCTCGCCGCCGAGATAAGCTGCATCTCGGGACTACGCGCAAATATCTTCGACCGACGATGGACCTCCCTGGCGGCGCCTCCGGCGCCTTGGCGCGCTTCGAGCACCAGGACGGGGGGCACAACACCATTCCAGGAGATCCGCGCTGACCACACTCCTCTAAAGGACAGTGGGCCAAGCAAACCTGATCGAGTAGATCCTCCAGGTGCAGAGGCACGATCAAGGTCGGCCGACCGTTCCCCAGATCTTGTTGCCGCGTTCCCTGTGGATACGATCCTTTTGACTGCTCCTGGGCGTCGAGAGCCCCTCCTCCGCCAGATTCCGAGGTCCACTCAAAATCGGTCCGGAGTCCGACCCCTCACGGGGTCCATCCAGACAAATTTTCCGCACCAGGTCGATCTCCGAATCTCTGACGGCCCGGGGCCCGAGACGGGCCCTAGAGACCGGGACAGAAGAGAAACCTCCGACTTAATATCTTAGATTCGGCCCTCGACCCCCACCACTGGCATTTTCTGTGTCGGCTGCCCTATGGGCGATCTTTTGTTCGGCTGCTCCTGGGCAAAAAGAGGAAGGGGAGGGGGCGGATGCAGAGGAAGGGGGAACTAACGAGAGGAGGCGGGGGGGCGAGGAGGACAAGAGACTAGAGAGATGCTCTCATACGCAACTGTTCGAGGGAAAAGAGCTCAGAAACTTAGAAGCGATTCATCGAAACTGTCCCGGTCCGTTTGCAATGTGTTTGGCTGTTTCGCTCGAAACATCATTCACATTCTGGCAATCGGACGCACCGCTCACGCAAATCGCGATGTCACGGTCCAAAACACAGTGAATGTTCAACATTTTGGCATAACACCTGCAACAACAAAACTGGTTCAACGATATTGGACGTCGTTCTTTCGAACAGAGCCGTTTCGCGTTAGACATCCACACTTAATTGAAACCCAACGTATTCAAAGTTGTCCTCATATTCTTCACAACGACAGTTTCGCTCGAGACATCCTCCAACGAATGGCTTCGGAGTTTCTCTTCAACTGCGAACGCCGAGTGTGGAACACCCTTCTGCGCCACACACAACACACACACATCGCAAAGTATGGCAACCCCACCTGCGTTCGACTGCAATCCCGCTGTTGCACATCCTTCCCAACAACATCCTGGTGATTCTCATGATTATCTTCTCTCCGTTTTCCTCTGTTTCTCCATCTCCTTCCTCTTCCTCTTCATCCTCAGATCCAGCTTCATACTCCTTTTCTGTTCAATGTCCTACGATGCTTACGTGCTGCAATTTTTTGTATGAGCCTGATACGCATGTGCTACAGTCGGACCTAGGCGAGAATAACATCCTTCAAGAATATGAGACCCTCCGTGGGCCAAACGCGAGAATATCCAACAAACACTTAGAACACTGAGGCACTCTCCCCGAACCGACCTCGATCTTGTACCTCGGTCCGGCTGTGCTTGTTGTGATCTAGAAGTTAGTTCCAGTATGCATCGTTCTACCACTAAGGAGCGCCGAGTAAGGATCGAATGGGGTTGTCCCGAGTAGGCTCCCCGACCCAAAATCGAAGGAACCACTCGAACATCAGAACCCCTCCTTGGCTGCGCGCACAAGGGGGGCAGGGGGAGGGGGGAAGGCTTCTTAGGAGGCTGCTTCCTAAAAAGCGCTGGCCCTGAATCTACAAAGAAAGCCCGCGCCCTCTAAGAAGCAGAGGTGATTCTGAGAAGCCTTCCCCACTCCACCTACCACCCTCTGCACGTGGCCGACCTTTTGGAGCCAGCGTCTTGACTAGAGCGGCAACGATAGGGGGGACTGGTTCAGGGGGGGGGAACACCGACCTGGAATCGGGGATGCATCGCCGATAGATCGGCGACAGGCCTCCGACAGCGAATCCACATGCTCCTGGGCGCGATTCGCTATCAGGCCGAAATCGGCGATCAATGGTCGATGTGGGGTCGATGCGTCACCCCCTGTCGTTGCCCCTGACCCATGTTTGTGTAACTGCTTCTTTTTTAGAGGCCTCATAGATGGGGCCCAAGTAGATGGAGTCGAAAAATCGCGCCGCATCGGCAATGAATCGGCGACGTCGGCAATGCAGGGAAACACGGTCTCCACATCGAGCCGCACCATCGACGCATTGGCGATGCGGCGCGATCCTCCGACCCCATCTACTCGGACCCCATCTGGGAGGCCTAGAACTGTTTATTCTTCGATCCCTGGCGAGGGCGGGGGTCGGGCGAGCGAGGGGGGCGGCGAGCGAGGGGGGAAATGAGAAGGAGAAAGCCTTATCAGAAGGCTCGGAAAGTCCCCGGCCTTCTGATAAATGTTCTGAGCCTTCCCCAGAGACACAGGGAACTCCTCAGAAGGCCGGGGGGCTTCTGGGAAGCCCCGACGCCTTCTGAGAAGGCCTTTTCCTTCTCACCTCCCCCCCTCGCTCGCCACCGGGTTTCGTCTTCTATCCCTGGCGAGGGGGGAAGGCCGGGGCGGGTGAGAGGGCGCGGGCCACCGCGGATGCGAACCCGCGTTGACCACGTGCCGCAGGGACACGCCGTCGCGCTGCACCTCCTCCTCCTGGGCGCCGTCTCGCAGGAGCGCCACTGGCCAGCACGAGGGGAGGGGGCAAGACAAGGCAAGACGAGGCCGACCGCGAAGCGAGGGAGGACGATGAGGGAGGTCGGGGGAGGGGAAGCACAACGGGTACGGAGGATGACCGAGGACGGGTGAGGAGGACGAAGAGGCGTATGTCCGTCCATGACCAGCGCCCGAGGGGATCCGTCTGCGGGGACCTCGGCAGGCAGTGGATTTGGATATGCTTGGCTGGGGAGTCAAAAGGTAGCGATGCCGCTACTCCCCGGACCTCTCCCAGGATGCGTTCTGACCAGAATATCAAGGCCAATCCAGCGGTGGCGACGAGGGCCTCCCAGGAGGCCCACAAAGGGGAAAACTTCCTGTTTTGTTTGGCCCCCAGGGGAGGAGGACGAGGAAGGGCGAGGGGGCCTCCCCTGCCATCCCTCGCGTGCCACCGTCCTCCTCCGTACCCCCCCGTGCTTCCCCGTACGCCTCCCGCCCTCCCCCGCCCTCCCTCGTGCGCCTTCCCTCGTTCTTCTCCGCTCGGGCTCCCCCCCGTCCTCCCTCGGCTTCCCCCCCCTCCTCCTCCCCTCGTCCTCCCTCGCCCTCCCCCCGTCCTCCCCTCGTCCTCCCCTCGTCCTCCCCTCGCCCTCCCCCCGTCCTCACCTCGTGCTCCTCTCGTCCTCCCTCGGCTTCCTCCTCTCGTCCTCCCCCAGCCCTCCGCTTGAGCCTCTCTCGTCTTCCCCTCGTGTTTCCCGGAAGGCGAAGCACGAGGGGAGGGCGGAGAGGCAATCGCGCTGCACCTCCTCCACCGCAAAGCGCGCGCAGAGCGCCGCTGGTCGGCACAAGGGTGGAGGGGAGGACGAGGCGGGGACCTGTCCATAAGCAAAGCCTGCTTGATGAACGCTTTCTTATTCGGCATTTCGGCATTGGGCGGGCAGGGGTGGGGAGGGGGGGGGTCTGGCTCCTGACCTCTGCTTAATGCGCCCATTTGCATCAGTGCGTCCTATGGGGAGACTCCACCTGTTTGAAACAGGCGCCAAAAACAGCAAAGATCTACTCCATGGGGTGGGGAGGGGGGGTGCGAGGGCCCGCGCCGATCGGCAAACCAACGAATCAGAAAACAACGACCTGCTAGGTCAGGTCAGGTCAGAAGCCGTGCATCGGTGAGGCGCGTTGGCAGCAACAGAAGGATCATTATTGGACCCATGTGTAACGACCTGCTGGGGAGAAATATACTGTTTTGGGAGGTTCCCATGGGTCGCTGCAGAAGACGGGGGCGGGAGAGCTCCTCGTCCACGGGACGAGAAGGAGGGCCAGGAAGGAGAAAAGAAGGATATTGGTTTGAAACGTATTTCGCAATTGAGTTCTAGAGGTCGGACTTTCTCATTTCCGTCCAGTCCTCGGGGGTAGGCCTGGCCTCTGGCCTCCCTGGCCTCCATGGGTTCCCCCCCCAGGACTTCGGCTTGCTTTATTTAAGTCGGCGTCGTGCCGTGTCGTCGTGGCCTCCCTGGCCGCTCTGCCCTGGCCTCCCTGGCATCCGGCCTCCCAGTCCTGCGTGGTGGCCTTAGGTCGGGCATGTCCTCCTACAGGCGGGTTTTGAAGAAAAATCTAAAATAGTCAAATCATGATGAAAAAAGGTTGTCAAACGAGCACGGAAAATCGTCCCCAGAGTATGTTTCTACTATTCTTGAAGATTCCTCCTGTAGAGGAACATACCCGACTTGATCACAGCCCGAGCCTCCTGTCTCCTTGGCCTCCCTGGCCTCTCCTGGCCTCCCGCCCCCCCACGGCCTCGGATTACTGTCTTCTCGCCATCGGTTTCGTGCTGTGTCGTCATGTCGTCGTGTCGTGTCGTCGTGGCGTCCTGGGCCCCCGGCCCTGGCCTCCCCAGCCTCCCTGGCCTCCCCGCCCCCCTTCCCCCCCAAGTGATTCACATCACTGCAATTCCGACCTCCCTGATTTCTCTGCATCTGGCCCCACACGCCCCCATGCAAGAACCAGGACATGCGTGCTACTTGTTCCCCCCGCGTAACGTCTCGTACGAGGAAGGGGGGATGGGGGAGGGCCCGCGAGCGCCATAGCATGCTTGGCATGCCTGTCAGCACGACAGCATGTCTCTGAACACCGCGCCATGCCTGTGGGGGACCCCCCCCCCGCGCACGTTCGGTTCCTTGCCGGCCGGCGAAGGGGTGGGAAAGGGGGGCGACCGAGCGAAAACTACGTTATGGGCTGGATTCGTGGAGAAAAATAAAAAAGAAGGGCAGCCAGCGGCCAGCGCCACTTTGTGTGTTCCGGGCTTTTCGGGATCGCTGCGTCCTGCTTTGCAAAACCAGCACAGAAACGCCTTCAGACGCCAGGCTGCGGGACCCATCTTCGGTGACCTCGGAGGGCGGTGCATATGGGTATTCTTGCCCCCCCCAAGGGGCCCAAATATGTCCATGTCCGCCGCCCGCCGAAGTCCTCGAAGATCGGCCCCCCAGGCGGCGGTCATAGATAAACCCCCGCCACGGAAGGAGGACGAGGGAGGACGAGGGAAGGAAGGCATGTGGGGTACGGAGTTAGACGAAGGAGAATTCATTAGCAATCGAAAGACCCCTGGCCCTTTGGGAGGGGACCCAAATTAGGAGAGCCAGAAATATTAGAGATAAGCGGGATGTTCTGACGATGTCTCAGACCAAACCTCCTAGACTTTATCTCTAGTGCGAGGACGGGGACCTCAGTGAGGCCACGTCTTCTTCGTGCTACTGGGGTCAAAGGTTCTTTTGTCTTCGACGAAGTCGGGGAATACCGGGGAGGACGGGGACCACGGAGGCAGGGAGGCTCGAGGTGCAGGAGGAGGAGGAAGAAGTTCAGGAGGGAGGAGGGAGGAGGAGGAGGGAGGGGGATCGAGTAGGATCGAGGAGGGGTTGCGAGTTGCGAGTGCCAACGACAGGGGACGTCCTAAAAGGAAAGGAAAAGGGGGAGGGGCTTGCGCCGACGGCGGGTGGCTGGGAGCGGGGGGGCGGCCGTCATCGTAGTAATTGAGGACGTCGCGGCCGCGCGCGCGCTCGTGCGCCGCTCGCAGCGCGCGCGGCCTTTCCTTCCGCCCCGCGCTCCTGCCGCTCTCCGCCGCTCTACTCCGTCCTACCCTCACCTAGGGCCCTCACGCGGGCCCTCTGGGCGGAGTTCCTGTGCTCCGCCTCGAGAACCACTTTGGGCGGGCCCTTGCGGGAGGGGTGTGTGTGTGTGTGTGTGTGTGTGTGTGTGTGTGTGTGTGTGGGGGGGCACGCAGGATACGACTGAGGGCTTCACGGCCCTTGGGAGTGGGGTCACAGCGCGGCTGGGCGAGGCCGCGAAACTGGAGAGTGCCGTGGGCCCCACACGTGGTGCAGAAAAGGAGATGCCACCTCGGGATCTCCAGGAGACGGTGCGACGCGTGGGCCACCAGGCCTCGGAGCTCTCGGCAGCATCCCCGAATATTCTGGTCTCGAGTTCGGGGGCGGGAAGGGGGCCCTGGGCAGGTCGTCCTGGCCACCGCCTCGATTCTGCAATCATCGACCAGGAAGGTACACACTTCGCAACGCCACTTCTGGTGGCAACGCTCGAATTTGCAGGAAGATTGGGAGAGCGCCAACGCGCGGACAGAAGGGAGTGGGGACTCTGGCAGTGGAAGGGCGCCCCCCTCGCTGAGACTTGTCGTGGCCGAGGGAACGCAGAACAGCACGACGCCTGGCTCGAACGAGGGCAGCAGTGGCATCCACGGGGTTTGCGTCGGGGGCTGGGCTAGCTCGGCGGGGGTCCCAAAGTGCTGCTCCTTGTGAGGCTCTGGCATCCGCCTATGCGTTGCCAGCGAAATAAAAAGGGTTAGTAGTTAAATGAGGAGTCTCGTCGAGATGGGACGGGGCCCAATCGATCTCGACACTGCGTCCCGATTCAGCTTCCAAGGCCCTGCTGATCCTAGCTCAAAGGCCGGGGTTCCTCAGCTTGCGAGTCCAGGGTCCAGGGGCTCGCGCGGCCCAGCCCTGCTGCCAGCCATCTACCAGCGGCTTGTGATGTGTAACATAAGTGTGGTGGTGGGGGGTCCTACGCTGCGCTCGATGGCGATGGCGGCTGCCGCGAGCTCCGAACGCGACACTGTCTGCCGACGGCCCTCGAGGGGGCCGAAGAGACCCTGACCCTCCTCCCAGGAGCCAGGACCGTCTGGGAGCGCCGAAAAGACGGACCAGCAACACCTCCTCCTCCTGGGATCATCCGAGAAGGTTCCTCCAGGACCGCCGCCGAAGAACAATGGGCGCCCCGAGGCTGTGTCATGGTGGCCCTCCCAGAGACGGTCCGAGTCGGCTCCAGCGATGGCGATTCCCTCGCCCGCCCCCCAAGGCTCGAAGGAAGGAGGTGGGGGACAAGGGATGGGGGCCCTCTGAGCCAGAGGGCAGGGCCTTGCTGATGGCAAGCCAACGCACGCGGAACCAGGTGGGCAGACTGCGCAACCTCGGGGCCTGTGTTGGCCTCGCAGAAGCAGACACGGTGGGCCAAATCCTCAATTCGCCCAGAGATACATCTGTCGCACACTGCGTTTAGCTGGTAGCCTGCTGGAGACGGTGATTGGGCCATTGGCCTCCCGAGACGGCGCAGAGATTGAGGGCCCAAGATGATGTGTTTCCTTTGGCGAGGAAGCGACGCTGCTCTGCTCGGACGGCGTGGGGGTCAACGCCCCGCTCGAGACCATCTCCGTTTAGATGCCGAGCCGCATCCTGCCAGAGCCTGTCCTGCAAGTCCCCTGCGAGATCGCAGGGGATGGTCTGCGCGTCGAAGTCGGCCAGCTCGCTTCCATCCAGGGGTAGTGTACATTGCTCGAGGTATTCTCCACGCACGCGTTGCCAGAGGTCCGCTTGGTGGGGTTGCCATCCAACCTCGAGCAGCGTGGCTATGGCGGCTTCAGTGGGCCCAGTGGCACGTGACCAGATCCGTGGACTTCGGCTTGAGGAGAGCCCACGTACGTCGTATGCGCAGGCAAAGGTGAGGAATATCTTGCCAGAAGCGAAGCCCCTCGCGGAGTAGGTGAAGCCGGAGTTGTACTCCTGGATCTGCACCATCGAAGCTGGCTCCAAACAGCGTGGTTAGGCAGCGGCCAGCTGCCTGGCCCGCCGTGGCCATACTGGCCTGGCGTCGCCATCTGAGCAGGACGTGGCGGGCGAGGCCTCGGACTTGGTGTCCATATACTCCTTTTGGAAGGGCTCCGGTGGCCCAAAGTCCGCGTGAAATGCGTGCCTGTACAGCGGTCCGTCGCATGCGTGAGATTCTCCTGGCGCGAGAGGTGGCTGCTGCTGCCCTGCTCCTTGCCTGCAGCTGCACTCGACGCGTACCCGCGCTGGTGTCGATGCCGACGTCGGTGGCCCCCGTGGCTGTGGAGAGCGGCAGTCCAGCCCTGCGAAGCCTGGCCGCCAGGGAAGAACGAACCTTGGTGTCGGTGGCGAGAAAGGCGCTCCTGGGCGAGACGGGCAACTTGGCGTTGTCCATGGCCTGCTGAATGGCAACTCCAGCTTGGAGGATGGCTCGGTGGACTGTCTTGGCGGTGCCCTCGGCCATCGCCACGGCGCCGTCGACGAAGGTCCACATGGTGGCCGCCTCAGCTCGGTGTCGTGCATGAGTGGGGATCGGGGGCAGGAAGAGCTTGGCCAGAGCGGTGCCTTTCGGTGAGTCAACCAATCTCTTGCCAAGCCTGAATCGGGTCGCCCACCCAGCTGCGCGAGCGAAGGACACGGGGAGGCCATGAAAAGCTGGGTCTACATCAGGAGCGCTATGGCGGGGAAGTGCTCTTCGAGGCCAACCGCGATGAGTTTGCCGAGCTGGACGTGGTCGTGAGACGTTTCCAAGTCCATGAGCAGCGTAGCCACTGTGAAATTCATGATGCAGGCGGATTAATCGAGGAATGCTCTGTGTAGCGCAGCAGCAAGAGCCGAGGAGCCCTTCGTGGCCGTGCACCAAAAATCGCGAAGCCCGTCACTCAGGAGATCGCATGGGCCCGCCTTCAAGCGGCTCCAGGTGCGAGCTATGTTGGGCACGGCGCCAAGGACGCGATCACCGCCGAGCTTCTTGGGGGCCATGGCCGCTATGGAAAGGTGCACCTGCGGAAGCCAAAGGGACTGCGTCTCGATGAGGTTGGGCAACCGAACGTACTGATCGAGGGCCTCCCCAGGTAACCGAAGAAGATGTCTGGGCCCCATCATGTCCGCGACCATCGCTTTGTTGGGCGGCATGCTGTGCAGGACGCGAATGGGGTGCTGGGGCTCGATGGGGGCCAGGTCCTCCTCCTCGGCCTTCCCTCGCGCCCGTCGTAGCGCATGAAGTGCGTCGTGGATGGTCTCCTGGGTGGACCAAACAGCCTTCCACTAGTCTGTCTTGTGCTGCATGACCTCGGTGGGGTCGGAGATGGCGCGGCCTGGGTCGATGACCTCGAGCTTGCCGGCTAGCTGCGGCTTCACCTGTCTGCGTAGTAGCCCTGGCTTGGCGCCATTTGTCCTGGGGCCAGCCAGCGCATTGCTTCCTGGATAGGTGGGCGGCCCTAGCAGATGCAAGTCCTGCCCTAGCGTCCGTGGTGGCTCGGAGCTCGAGGGTCTCGTCTTCGTCTAGCTGCTGGAAGTTGGCGGCCCGTCGTGTTCAGGCCATGACTTCTGAATCGCTCACGCTGGGTAATCGGAGCTCACGCTGGCTTTTGGCCTCAGGGGTCATGTGCTGGATGAGCCTGGCGACATCGTCGATGAGGATGCGGTGCTTCTCGCGCTTGACGAGGGCGAGGCCCTCGTGTGCGAGGGTACGCGTGATGGCCCACCACTAGCAGCCTCGTTCTTGATTTGGGCGCGGCCAGGCGTGGGTATTGCACATCGCCACTAAGGGGGATTGGCTCGCTCCTGCCAGCGTAGAGCTGACGCTCTTGAGCAGAGGTACCTTGGTGGGCGAGGAGGGCGCTCTCGTAGCAGTTGGCCCAAACGGCGCAGGCCATCTTGACTGCTTCAGCCTGCGGGAGACCTCTCCAGGTGTAGGACATGCGGCGGCAAACTCCAAGTCGCGGTCCTCTGAGATGCACTGGTGGTCTGTGATGATGTAGGGGCACAGCGGCGGCGGGGGTCGTCCCCCAGTGATTCCCCGCGGCGAACCACTGGGCAGGACCCCTTCCCTTGCGGGAGGGGGTCGCGCGGGGGCGCACAGGGCCTCGCCTTCGCAGGTCGGAGCGTGGCGGCCCAGGCCTGGGATGCAGAAGCAGAAGGGCTCGTGGCAGCTGTCGATGTCGCGGTAGTGCCCCATTGGGTCTGCCAGAGATCCAGCGGGGCGAGATAAGGTACGCTTGCAGCAGGGAGTCCTTGGGTAGCTGTGTCGACGTGGGGTTCAGGGGTCTCGTTGATCTCGCCCAATGCATCTCTAAGTTCCTCTTGTAGCGCTTGGCGCCGTCGCTGAAGTCGTAATTGTCGTCGTTGGTTGGATTTGCTGCTGGGGCCGGGCTGCTTCATGGGGCGAGGCGGTCGTGGCATCGGGCGGGGTAGCCGAAGGGATTTTCACCGCCATGGATTCGCGCCACCTGCCTCAATCTCTAGCCCGCAGCGTGTGCCCTAAGGTGCATCGTGCACTGGGCGCACCGTGATGAAGTCCTCACAGCCGCTCTTGGTGACCACGTAGTCGATTAGGGAGCCCTTGCCCTTGTCGCAGGTCGCCACGACTGGCGGGGTGACGATAGAGCCTCCCCGCTCCCCCAGGTAGCCCGAGGCGGCCAGGGGGGCTGGGCTCATGTCCCAGTCGCCCACGACTATCCAGGGGCCGGCCAGCGTGGCCAGGGGCGCGGCGAGGGCAACGAGGCATTCCAGGACAAGGCCAGCGATTGTGTCGCGGGGCCCCACGTAGAAGGCCAGGACCACTACATCGCCCGTCTTCGGTGCCAAGTCATGGGTGCGAAGCCGCAGCAGGGGTCCCGCTCGTTTATCATATGGGCCTGGTGCCTCAGGCCGTCGAAGGTGGAGCAGGCGACGCGCTTGCGGGCGAGGACAGCCCTCCTCCTGTGGTGCCCGTGGTCGAGCGCATGGTAGAAAGAGCGTCGCATTTGGAGGCTCGCTACTCGTCCTTGCTCCAGGCGAGGGCCGTGTTGTGGGCCTTGCAGGCGCCCGCGTGCGTCTCGACAAAAAGCCAGCATGTGGTCGCGTTTGCCCCTGGAGGCGACCCATCTGACTGCCTGCGGCCCCCACTCGGTGATGTTCGGGTAGAAGAGGCCCGAGGCCTGCTGTGATGGTCCAGCGCCCGTTCGACGGGGAACTGCGACCACGTCTGTAGACACCTTAGCCGTGCTGCCCGAGTGGGGGCCCTCCATGGGGTGGCTGGCGCAAGGACAACCATTCGTGTCTTCTGGCGGGTTCCCATCCTTGGGTGGATGAACGGCTGGCTCAGCGAGAGCTGGGCCCCCACCAGTGGACGGGCTGCGCAGGGCGGAGGGGGAGCTTCAGAGCCTTGCCCTCGATATCGGGGTCTCTGTGGCGAGCAGGGACAGGTGCATCAGCAGCGCAGCCAGGAGTCGCGGCGGCCGCGGCGGCTGCCGCTGGGGCCTGCGGGGCAGAAGTGGCAGGGGCCGCAGCGCCACTAGAGGCAGAGCCAGGGGAGGCAGCCGCGGTGGCGGGTGCCTGGGCTGGCTTGCCTGCTGCCTCTGTTACTTCGGTGGCGGGCCGGGCGCGGCCCCCATGCATCGACCCGCTGGCGCGTGGCGGCTAATCGAGCTCGAAGGGCGTTGGCCTCGCTGCGCATCTGGGAGATGTTGGTGGCGGTGTCGCCGACGAGCTCCGTGACCTTGGCCTTGAGTTCCGTCGCGAAGCGCTTCTGCAGCTGGTCCCAGGCTTCGCGGTCCTTGTCGTCGACCTCCAACCCTTGCAGGTCGAAGGCCCTGCCTGCTTCAATGCGGATGGTCTCGTTCTCGGGGGGGCTGGCGAGGTTGAAGATGGAGGTGTCGGCAGCCGCCGCTGGGGCCTTCGAGTGGCCCGCTTGGCGTGCCAGCTGGAGAGCGTCGAGCGCCTCCTGGGCCGGGGCCTGCGCCTGCGCCAGCTCGTAGGCCGCGTCCGCCGATGCCTGCTTCCTCTCCTTAATACCAGATCTCCGCCTTGCGCTCGCTGTCGAGAAGGCGCTCCAGGTTGTTGCGAGCCCTTCTCTCCGCAGCCTGCGGGCGGTTGATTTTCTGGTTGGGGTCCTCGGGCTTCTGCGGCGGCTGGGGGGGCGGCATCTGCTGCTCGATGCCCTCCACGGCTGCCTTGTCGATGTGCGGGGCCAGCTTCTGAAGCTAAAGTAGTGCCTGGTCCGCAATCCTGGCCGTTGTTTCTTCTGTCCGCCAGGCTTCTTGCCTGCCCTTGCCCTTGCCCTTGCTGTTGCTGGAGCGCCTCGACTTGGGCCAGGTTGACCGGGGCCCCCAGTCGTCGGTTGGCGGGGGCGCGGGGGCCTCGGCAGCAGCGGCGGCTGCAAGGCGGGCCTCCCAAGCCCCGAGCAGAGGTGGCGGGCGGCCTGACCAGGGCGAGAGGGCTTTGCCACACCAGTAGCAGGACTCCTTGCCTTTCCAGTTCCACTTGTAGGAGCAGGCGTCGCACTTGACGCATCCATCCTGGCGCGCTGGTGCCATGGGGTGTCGAGCCACATAGCAAGTCTGTCCCTTTGCCTGGCGTGTGTCAGGCGGGGTCACTCCAGCAGGAGCTCACAAAAGGAGATTGATGCTGCAATGCGTGGGGCGAACCACGCACTGCTCGGCCTTGGGCGGACCGGGCGAATGACGAAAGCTGTCCGCGGACTGGCGGCATCCGTTTTTTCCTAAGGGAAACCAAAACCTTGAGCCACAATGGATGCGGAAGGTTCGAGGAGTGGGGGACGGCGGAGGGTGAGGGAGGGACAGCTCTTGACGTGCAGCGGGTGGGCCAAGGGCGCGGGTGCCGACGCCCTGCGCGGAGCCCCCTAGTCGGGCACCTGGGGCCGCTGCGCGTCGCGGCGCGCAGCAGGCGGCGCGAAGTCAACTGGGATGCCCCCGGGGGGCGCGAGGGGCACGGGTGGAAGAGGGGGCGAGAGCGGGGGAAGCGGAGGGGACCGGGCAACTAATTCTGAGCGGGGGACACGTGACAGGCGAACGCGGAGGGTTTGTGAACGGCGATAAGGCGCACCCTCAACCTTCGCCTCCTTCTCTTTTTTCTTCTGTTTCTTCTTCCGCCTCCCCCTCCTCCTTCTTCTCCTCCTCCTCCTCTCCCTCCTCCTCCCCCTCCTCCTCCTCCTCTTCCTCGTCCTCGTCCTCCTCCTCCTCCTCCTTCTTCTCCTCCTCCTCCTCTTTCTCCTCCTCCCAAGAGACCCAACAAAGCCCAATGCGGCCCAAAGAGAGCCCCAAGCTGGCGCGTGATCCTCCGGAGGTTCTCTGGAGGGACACAAGACTGCCCCAGGACAGCCCAGCCCCGCGACGAGCCAAATAACCCTACCACGCGGCCCAATCGTGCCCCAGGACGGCCCAATGCGCTTCAATACGCCCCAAGAAGGCACCAAAGGACCCCCAACGCTGCCCGCGCGAGCCCAGGGCAGCCCCTGAAGGGCTCAACCAGGCCCCCATGAAAGCTCCTCCAGAAAAGGAGACGAGAGGTGTCACATGTCCGAAAAGTCGCCACACTGAATGCTTCGTTGGTACGGTGGCGGATTCCCCGTAAGCGCCTGGATAATTCGCACCGTAAGTGGGTCATTTTCCAGAGACGTTGAGCTGATCCCGCGAATATGGTGCGACTCGTGCGTGATTGGCTGACCACGTTAGGGGTTATCCCCGCTATGTGCGCCCCATATTCCCTCCAGCAGACTCACGGGCCACAACTGCGGCCTCGGGCTGCCGTTTGGGGCGACCCTGGCCTCCCAGCAACGCCCTCGACGAGGGGCAACCGATGAGCCCCGCCGATCCCGAAAACGCGCGAAGACCGAAAGAAACTGCCGAGAACCTCCGCCGCGAACTTCTGGTCCCAGAAAACTTACGACACTTGCCTGCGCCCCGAAGAGAGTGGTCAACATCAAATCGACAAGTCGGCCCGGATCGGAATCGGCATCGAATCGAGCCGCGTCGGCACGGACTCGGAATCGCATCGAAACTGCCGCGCAAGGGCGCACAACAGAGCTATGCAATCATCGCAACGCATCGGATCGTCGCATCATCGGCATCGAATCGGATAGGGCTAGCAAGACATCGGCATCAAATCGGATAATTTGACATTGCCGAAGAAGGAGCTGCAACGAAATTGCATAAACCGGGCATAAACACAAACGTTCGAAGGTCCACGCAAATTTCTTGGTTCGCCATTGGCGCCCCCTCCTTCGCGCGCTCCGCGAACTCAGGTGCACGCCAAGAAATCCGCGTGGTCCTTTCGCTGTCACCGTGTTCATGCAAATCTTGATTGTTCGGTGCTTGCGCCCGAATCTGGGGGTTGACGAAACGTCTACCGTTCGTCCACTCTTTCGGCCCGCGGCGGTAGATTTGGAGGACTTCTGGCGCGGGCGACCAAGAGGGCGTTCGCCAACCATGACCCGAGCATGCGCGCGGACGACAGGGGAGAAAGGACCAAGTAATGCGTCGACTGTGAAAACAAGGCCATGCAATCCGGAGAGGTGCCATGGCCCCGGCCACGATGTCCACCCCAGCCCAACCAATGTGGTTCAAGGCTCAAGCCCGCTCAGCACAGCAAGGGCGCAGCGGGGGCTGGGCGAATTGCGCGCTGAGCTCGCACAACTCACAGCCGAATATTTCGGCACGTCATATGCAATGCACACCATCAGAAAGCGAGCGAGCGAGCGAGCGAGCGAGCGAGCGAGCGAGCGCACTGTGACCGGCCGGAGGCCGACCCGCGAGGGGTGGAGTGCAGGGGCCGCAGCCCTCACTGGTGCTCGTAGGCAACGAACTCGTTCTCTAGGTCGTGCCAGTGGCCCGGAAATTCGTACCATGAGCCATGAAACTGTTTCGTTGCAAGAAACTATGAATATCGTCTGCCCATCGACGCCGGGGTCGCCCTTGAGATCTCGAGCAATTACTCGTACGTTCAGGCTCCCATTCTGCCGCAATCCACGACCACCTATCAGCGTCGAGCGGCTGTGTTCTTTGCGCCCGCGACCATTTCATCCTCTTTTGCGCAATTGTCCACAAATCGAAATCCATTTCTTTTAATGTTGATGCTGTGCCTCTCTTGTCGCACGCTTCGCCCAATCCACCCGCGGTTCGAGCTCTCCATCAAGGATTCCATCGGCTTGGATTCGTCGGCGCCGGTGCCACAAAATCATGCGCAACATTCGTCTCTGGCATCTTGACAATTTATGCTGCATTGATGTCGTCGTCGTCCACGCAGCCGCGCCGCGCTGCACAGTGGGTTTGACGACTGTTTCAAACAATCTGAGACGATCCCGCAAAGAATACCCACTGTAGCATAATTCTTTTTTGAACAGCATAAACTTCTTCCATCCAATAGAGATGCTGTTGTCCAGCTCCATCTCGTCTGGATCGTCAAATGTCAACTTGCGTCCGAGATATTTGACACTCCCACCGGGCGGAAGAATCTCTATCCGCATCCCGTTCACATCCATGGAAGATCGCGATATGATCCCAGTTCTTTCACTGAGGTTGCTCAGAATCTTCGTTTTCTCGGGATGGAATTCCAAGCCTCTTTTACTGGCTGCGCCCGCCAGGCTGCACAGCATCTTGCGTAGTTTTGAATGCGATGGCGCCGCCAATAACACATCATCTGCGAAACGAAGATTCGACAATACTCTGATGTCTGTATAGCCCAGAGGCAAACCAAAACCCCGTCGCAGCCAACTTCCCGTCAATTCTCTGAACACGTCCTCGAGGACAGCGTTAAACAGCAGTGAGCTGAGAGGGTCGCCTTGCTCAGTGCCCCGTCGCAAACAGAATGGTTTGCTCAACCTGTCTGTTTTCGCCCTCGCCGTCTGCCCTGGATATCAATTTGCGCACATGGATCTACCTGGCATTCTCCCCTTGTCTGTGTAGCGCCTCCCGAATACATGTGTGCTCGACGCTATCGAAAGCTTGCTTGAAATGCAGCGCCGCATGCCATGCTGGATAATTCCACTCCCTCGCTTTCTCTTGTATTTGAGACGCCGCCCACAAGTGGTCTACTGTGCTGTAACCACGACGGAATCCAGCTTGATCTGGAGCTCGCTCCTTGTCTAGCTCGGGAGCAAGTCTCTGCGCCGGGAGCCGGGCAAACAATTTGTACAAGACCGGGATAATTGCAATCGGTCGATAGTTCTGCGGTAGCTTCGGGTTGCCCGACTTGTGCATCGCAGAAACTACCGACTTCTTCCATTTGTCAGGCGCCAGTTGCGGGTCTTCCAGAATTGCATTGTAGAAAGCCAAAAGAGAATTGATAACTGCCTCGCCTCCGTCTTTCACCATTTCTGCAATTATCCCGGATGCGCCCTTGCCTTTTCCGCGCTTGAGGTGTCTCACTGCGCTTGTCAACTCGCTCTCGGTGAAGGGGTCCACTCCGGCGCATCCCAACAAGCAAGGCAACTCGACATCCTCTCGATAAGAATGGGCCGAATCGCATAAACCAGCGTAAAAGTCAGAGAATACGTCGGCTATAATTTGTCTGCTCGTTTTCGTGGCCACTCGAATCCACCATCGAAGCGATCAGGCTGCGTCTACCTCTGCTCTTTACAATTGAAGCTCTTCCCAAACCTTCACCAGAATTCAAGATTTCTGTTATCCGTGCCTTGCATTCTACCCGGTGTAGTCGTCGGATTTCCCTTTTGATGCTGTTGCTGATGCGTGACCGCGTAGTTGCATCTCCATGCATATGTTCTCGCTGCTGGAGCAAGGCCTCGAGCGCTGCACTGGTAGGCCCCCCGGCGCTTCCACTCGTAGTCTCCGCCACTTGTGCTTTCGAGGCCGCGTTCAATATGGATTATTCCAGCTGGTCGTTCCCGGCGTCTCCAATGCAGCCTCGTACGCCCATCAATTATGTTTCCAAAGTATGTCTATACAACACAAAGCCGACAGATGTCCCATCCATTTGCCCATGCTGTTTCTTGGTTGATTTCTTCGTTTCTGTGCGCCTTGGCACGCAGTCGGATCTTCAAACAAACAGCCTTATGGTCAGAACCAAGATCAACACACGACAACGAACTAGCATCAGTAACTTGCCGCCAAGCCCAGCGATCAACCATAATATAATCTATTTGTCTAGCACGCCCACGTGACCCCACATATGCAAATCGCTGGTCTGGTCTCTTTGAGAAAAACGTATTTGCTATGACCATTTGTTCGCATGCAACCCAAGTCTTCAACCACTCCCCCCGGGAACTCGCCGATCCATATCCGTGACGTCCGAGGGTCTTGCTGTCATCACCTTCCGTCCAACTCCCCACTTGAGCATTGAAATCCGCGCCAGCGAAATATTTGAACTTTCCCTGGATTGCATCTAATCGCAATTTATTAAGTATCGTGTATAACTCTTGTACGTATGCATCGGCATATCCAGAATGTGGGAAATATGCGCAAACGATCCGTGCTTTGAGCCCCTGGCCAACCACGTCGATATATGCTGCACGCTCGTTAATAGCTGAAAAATCGACCACGTGCTTTGTCCAGCGCTTATGCGCTAAGATGGCAACCCCTCGGCTGCCCGCCATACCACCAAATGCAGCGAATATGCGTCCCTCCGGTAAACAAACGTACTCTTTGTTTGCCTCCCGCCATGTCTCGTTTATAAGAACAATGTCCCATTCTACAATGTACAACTCTTGAAATAACTCCTCAAGCTGGTCGTCACTGATTAGCCCACGGGCGTTGTTCAAAATGACCATCATATGGCATGTATCATGAACTTGTTGGCTTTCCTTGTACTGGTACTCGCATTCCGATGCGATCTGAAAATGACGCAGTCTACGTCGCTCAAACCCGCGTTTTTCCTTCCACTCCGAAATGCTCCCCGCTATAAGTTCTTTGATGCCGCTCAGACTGCCATCGAACTCGAAGTCTCCACCCGTTCCAATCCAGGCGACCTTTTTGCCCTTGACTTCAACTATGTTCTGCTTTTCCAAACAATGCGAATGTCTTTCAATGGATGTCCCGCGTCTTCGTGGAGATGATACTTGACGAATCCCAACGCTTTAGCTGCGCACCTTTTTTTCAATTGTGTCATTGCTTTTGAAACGCATCGGAAATCCATTGTTCCACGTCGTCTCCCGTGTGTTAGTCCTCCGTAAGAAGCCTATTTTTGACGCCACTGTTTTGAATTGGACCACACCAATTTTTGATGGGTCAACAACTGTACCTATACTGTCATACTTGCCTGTCGCCCCCATCCCGTCCACGGCTGCCTTCACCTGTGAAATGATGTCCGCCTCGTCCTGTGTCTCTTTCAGGCCCTCCACGATGACTTGAAGCGCTCGGAGTCCCTCACCAATGTCCTGTGGTATCGCTCCTGTCCCTCTTCCTGCTTGTCCTTGGTTGAAATGTTTCATCCTCTACTCCATCATCTCTTCCATGATCCCCTTCATCTAGACCTTCACCCCCTTTTCCTTCAACGTGCTCTCCATAACCTCCTCCATCATGCTCTTCATGATATTCTTTGTTACTATATCTTCTAGATCTAGCTTTTCGTTTCCTGGCTCAATCTCCACATCATTTAACCTGTCATCCATGTCGATGGTCTTTTCTTTTATTTCTTCGATTGTGTCGTTCAACACGTCCATGATCTCAATGATCCTGTCGATTTTTTTGTTTTGCCCCTTCGCGAAAGTCAGGAACCACGCCGGTGGCTTCTCAACCACTTCTCCAAACTTTTCGCCTTCTTCACTCGACATACTCGCATCCGCAATTGCACGGGTGATTTTGCTTTTCTGCCTCTCAGGCGTTGAGCCGGTTTTGTCTCCAGCCCGAGCCCCCTTCTTTTTGTCTTTGTTTGCGTCCATATTGGCATGCGTGTGCACCCGCACGGCGCTCGAATGCTCGAACGGTCAACGTTTACTTGGCTACGAACGTTTCCTTGAGCCAAAACGTTTCCTTGAGCCAAAACGTTTCTTGAGCCAAAACGTTTCTTGAGCCAAAACGTTTCTGGAGCCAATAGTATCACATCATCAACATTTCCCGCCTCCCCAGAACACCTTCATGTTAACAGGAGGCACGCTGAATACGGGGTGACGGCTGATTTCCTCGTCGCGGTGAAGGTCGACCACGAATGGGTTCCCCGACCTGGATGTGAAAAGCGACATCAAATCATAGGCCGTCCTGAGCCCGACGTGTTCTTTGCCTCAACGCTTCCTTACTGGAACCCTCCTCATCCTCCTCCTTTTTCTCCTCCTTTGAATTACCATCACCATCACCATCACCAACATCATCTGCATCTGCATCGCCATCATCCCCTTACATAATCATCCCGCTCGGCTGAACGCCCCCGACGACCGCCCGAGAGAAGGCGGGGCGCGCCGTCCTCGTGCCGCGCCTGGGACTGCGCCCTCATCGCGAACTCCAGCTCGCGCTGAGCGGCTTCGTGTTCGGCTTTGGCCTCGGCGACCAGGGCCCCGGCCTCCCAAGCCCCCCCCCACCGCGCTGCTCAAGTCGAGGGAAACAGGCAATGATTGCAGCCAGTCTTCCGTTGCTTGTGGCATGTCCCCCTCTCACTCCGCCGCCCCACTGTGCATGGAAAGACACGCTCGACTCGAGGAGTACAAACGTACATTGCAATTGACAAGGGCACAAGACTATCAAAACAGGGTTCGAAGGCACGGGCCCCTTCGCCGAAGATGCCCAAGACGAAGCGCATAATAACGTGAGAGGGGTCCAAAGGCGAAGAAAATAATCCGCCGACCCTTTGGGGTTCATCGGCGTGTGAGATGTTTCCCCCTCCCCAACCCCTCCCCCGGGAGCCCAGTCTGGACGATTCGGAAGGGGGAGGGGGGGTCCCCAGGGATCCGGGGGTGAACGCACCCGGGGAGGCAGAGGGCCCAAAATAGGTCAAGAGGGCCCCCGAAGAGGCCCTTAGGGCGGTCCACGAGGGCCACGCGTCGCTGAAAGATCTATCTAAAACGCCCACGCTGGCCTCCTGACGGCCCAAGAGGCCCCCAAGACGCCACAAGAAGCCCCCAAGAGGCGTCCCAAGAGGGCCTCCCGAAGCAAAACCATCCCATTCCTTTAGGGAAAACGTGCATTTCTTGGGCGTTCACAACATCCCAGGCTCAAGAAGCCTTCGAGTTCGCCCCAAAACGGGCCAGGAGGCCCCAAAGAGGGCTTCAAGACGACCCAAAAGGGCCCGAAGACAGCCCAAGAAGCCCCGAAGACAGCCCAGGATGGCCACAAGACAGCCCCAAAAGGAAGCCCAGAGGGGGGACCCGAACGGACATTTTCGAGTATCCACCCCAAGACGCCTCCGGGCTGCCCCAAGGAACCCCCAACAGGCCCCCAGGGAGCCCCAAGATGGCTGCAAAAATAACTCAATAGGCCCGCAGGAGGCCCCCAAGAGGTTCAAAAACTGTCTTCAACACGCCCCCGAAACGACACCCACGAGACACCATCAGCCATCCAAGAGGCCTCAGACCCGCAAGCCATGTTCGATATTTTTTCGTCGGGTGTTCCCGGGAGCCTGGTCAAAACGATTTGAAGAGGGGGAGGGGGGTGTATGCAAGCGGGCTGGGACTCTATCCGGGCGGCCCGGGGGGTACTTGCTCAAAAATTCTGCCCGGGGGGCATCGAAGGCCCGGAAACGGACCAGGAGGACCCCAAGAGACCTCCAAGACGGTCCAAGAGGGCCCCGAATCGCACAAACACTGGTCCAAGACGCCCAAAGATAGCCTCCGGACTGCCAAGGATGCCTCCAGAACGCCCCTCACCCCTCACATATGTTGTTTTGTTGGCCAGAATTATCCCTGCATGTTTGTTCGACCTGCGGGTCCACGGCCACCGTCGACGGAAGATGGCTGGCCGTCGCATGCAAGGCCTCCGCCCGCAAAGTTACTCAGAGCATAGGTCGGTTACGACGTGGCCTGTTCCCTTCCCACAGAGGGCACCCGCATGCTGTTGTCACAACGGCGACTGCCGCTTGGAGAATGGGGAAGGACGAGGGGGTGGAGGAGACGATTGTGGAGGTTGGTGGCGGTGGAGTGTCGTCGTCGTGGGAGGCGCCGGGGGGGAGGAGGACGTGATTGGCCAACGCGCAGACGCGCGTGCGCCCGCCTCGACGGCTTCTGCATCCTCACCGAAGAGGGCCCCGCGCGCGCCGCCCGCGCGCGCCCCCCACCGAGGGGACGAGAACTTCCTCGGATGAAACCCGTTCTGTTTCGACGGACGTTTGTCCTTCCATGGTATTCGTTGGTATTCCTCGTCCTCGTCCTCGTCCTCCTTTCTGAGCTGGCCAGACCTTGCGCTTACGCGTGTTGCGTTTGTGAAGTGCTGCAAACAGCTACGCTTGCGCGTGTTACCTTCCTGAAGTGCCGCAGAAATTAGCCTGACGAAAGACCCAACCATACGTAGTTGTGAATACCGCAATTGTGGATATATTCTTCGGTGGCGCCCCCGAGCCACGAAACGAATGAGGGGTGTGCCGAAATGGGGGGGTGGAACCGCATGCGAGCGCAGCCACTGGGGCGCTCGGTGGAGCTCCCTATGGAGCCACGAAACGTGTGAGGGGTGTGCCAGAATGGGGGGTGGAACCGCATGCGGGCGCAGCCACTGGGGCCTTCGGTGGAGCTCCCTATGGGGCCACGAAACGTGTGAGGGGTGTGCCAGAATGGGGGGTGGAACCGCATGCGGGCGCAGCCACTGGGGCCTTCGGTGGAGCTCCCTATGGGGCCACGAAACGTGTGAGGGGTGTGCCAGAATGGGGGGTGGAACCGCATGCGGGCGCAGCCACTGGGGCCTTCGGTGGAGCTCCCTATGGGGCCACGAAACGTGTGAGGGGTGTGCCAGAATGGGGGGTGGAACCGCATGCGGGCGCAGCCACTGGGGCCTTCGGTGGAGCTCCCTATGGGCCACGAAACGTGTGAGGGGTGTGCCAGAATGGGGGGTGGAACCGCATGCGGGCGCAGCCACTGGGGCCTTCGGTGGAGCTCCCTATGGGGCCACGAAACGTGTGAGGGGTGTGCCAGAATGGGGGGTGGAACCGCATGCGGGCGCAGCCACTGGGGCCTTCGGTGGAGCTCCCTATGGGGCCACGAAACGTGTGAGGGGTGTGCCAGAATGGGGGGTGGAACCGCATGCGGGCGCAGCCACTGGGGCCCCTATGGGGCCACGAAACGAGTGAGGGTGTGCCAGACTGGGGGGTGGAACCGCATGGCGGGCGCAGCCACTGGGGCCTTCGGTGGAGCTCCCTATGGGGCCACGAAGCGTGTGAGGGGTGTGCCAGAATGGGGGGTGGAACCGCATGCGGGCGCAGCCACTGGGGCCTTCGGTGGAGCTCCCTATGGGGCCACGAAACGTGTGAGGGGTGTGCCAGAATGGTGGGTGGAACCGCATGCGGGCGCAGCCACTGGGGCCTTCGGTGGAGCTCCCTATGGGGCCACGAAACGTGTGAGGGGTGTGCCAGAATGGGGGGTGGAACCGCATGCGGGCGCAGCCACTGGGGCCTTCGGTGGAGCTCCCTATGGGGCCACGAAACGTGTGAGGGTGTGCCAGAATGGGGGGTGGAACCGCATGCGGGCGCAGCCACTGGGGCCTTCGGTGGAGCTCCCTATGGGGCCACGAAACGTGTGAGGGGTGTGCCAGAATGGTGTGTGGAACCGCATGCGGGCGCAGCCACTGGGGCCTTCGGTGGAGCTCACCATGGGGCCACGAAACGTGTGAGGGGTGTGCCGAAATGGGGAGTGGAACCGCATGCGGGCGCAGCCACTGGGGCCTTCGGTGGAGGTCCCTATGGGGCCACGAAGATTGTTAAAGGGGTTTGTGCCCGAAATGGGGGTGTGGAACAGCATGCGGGCGCAGCCACTGAGGCTTTTCGGCGGTGCTTCCCTACGGGGCCACCGAAACGTCTGTGAAGGGTGTGCCAGGGACCGGGGCGGTGGAACCGCAGATGCCGAGGCGGCAACCACTGGGGGCCCTTCGGTGGAAGGGGCTTCCCTGATGGGGGGGGGGGGGGGGCCACTGAAGCGTGGTGAGGGGGTGTGCCAGGACTGGGGGGTGAAACGCTGCGGGCGCAGCCACTGGGGCCTTCGGTGGAGCTCCCTATGGGCCACTTTTGAAGCGTTGTGAGGTGTGTGCCAGAATAGGGGGTGGAACCGCATGCGGGCGCAGCCACGGGGGCCTTCGGTGGAGCTCCCTATGGGGCCACGAACCGTGTGAGGGGTGTGCCAGAATGGGGGGTGGAACCGCATGCGGGCGCAGCCACTGGGGCCTTCGGTGGAGCTCCCTATGGGGCCACGAAGCGTGTGAGGGGTGTGCCAGAATGGCGGGTGGAACCGCATGCGGGCGCAGCCACTGGGGCCTTCGGTGGAGCTCCCTATGGGGCCACGAAACGTGTGAGGGGTGTGCCAGAATGTGGGGTGGAACCGCATGCGGGCGCAGCCACTGGGGCTTTCGGTGGAGCTCCCTATGGGGCCACGAAACGTGTGAGGGGTGTGCCAGAATGGGGGGTGGAACCGCATGCGGGCGCAGCCACAGGGGCCTTCGGTGGAGCTCCCTATGGGGCCACGAAACGTGTGAAGGGTGTGCCAGAATGGGGGGTGGAACCGCATGCGGGCGCAGCCACTGGGGCCTTCGGTGGAGCTCCATATGGGGCCACGAAACGTGTGAGGGGTGTGCCAGAATGGGGGGTGGAACCGCATGCGGGCGCAGCCACTGGGGCCTTCGGTGGAGCTCCCTATGGGGCCACGAAACGTGTGAGGGGTGTGCCAGACTGGGGGGTGGAACCGCATGCGGGCGCAGCCACTGGGGCCTTCGGTGGAGCTCCCTATGGGGCCACGTAACGTGTGAGGGGTGTGCCAGACTGGAGGGTGGAACCGCATGCGGGCGCAGCCACTGGGGCCTTCGGTGGAGCTCCCTATGGGGCCACGAAACGTGTGAGGGGTGTGCCAGAATGGGGGGTGGAACCGCATGCGGGCGCATCCACTGGTGCCTTCGGTGGAGCTCCCTATGGGGCCACGAAACGTGTGAGGGGTGTGCCAGAATGGGGGGTGGAACCGCATGCGGGCGCAGCCACTGGGGCCTTCGGTGGAGCTCCCGATGGGGCCACGAAACGTGTGAGGGGTGTGCCAGAATTGGGGGTGGAACCGCATGCGGGCGCAGCCACTGGGGCCTTCGGTGGAGCTCCCTATGGTGCCACGAAACGTGCGAGGGGTGTGCCAGAATGGGGGGTGGAACCGCATGCGGGCGCAGCCACTGGGGCCTTCGGTGGAGCTCCCTATGGGGCCACGAAGCGTGTGAGGGTGTGCCAGAATGGGGGGTGGAACCGCATGCGGGCGCAGCCACTGGGGCCTTCGGTGGAGCTCCCTATGGGGCCACGAAACGTGTGAGGGGTGTGCCAGAATGGGTGGTGGAACCGCATGCGGGCGCAGCCACTGGGGCCTTCGGTGGAGCTCCCTATGGGGCCACGAAGCGTGTGAGGGGTGTGCCAGAATGGAGGGGTGGAACCGCATGCGGGCGCAGCCACTGGGGCTTTCGGTGGAGCTCCCTATGGGGCCACGAAGCGTGTGAGGGTCTTGCTTTGCTCCTTCTCGGGGGTGGAGCCGCATGCGGGTGCAGCCACTGAGCATTCGGTTTCCCTCCCCAGTGGAGCTTCCCCTATGGGGCCACGATTTCAAAGCGTGTTGTAAGGGCTGTGCGAATGAGGGGGTGGAACCGCATGCGGGCGCAGCCACTGGGGCCTTCGGTGGAGCTCCCTATGGGGCCACGAAACGTGTGAGGGGTGTGCCAGAATGGGGGGTGAAAGCATGCGGGCGCAGCCACTGGGGCCTTCGGTGGAGCTCCCTATGGGGCCACGAAACGTGTGAGGGGTGTACCAGAATGGGGGGTGGAACCGCATGCGGGCGCAGCCACTGGGGCCTTCGGTGGAGCTCCCTATGGGGCCACGAAGCGTGTGAGGGGTGTGCCAGAATGGGGGGTGGAACCGCATGCGGGCGCAACCACTGGGGCCTTCGGTGGAGCTCCCTATGGGGCCACGAAACGTGTGAGGGGTGTGCCACAATGGGGGTGGAACCGCATGCGGGCGCAGCCACTGGGGCCTTCGGTGGAGCTCCCTATGGGGCCACGAAACGTGTGAGGGGTGTGCCAGAATGGGGGGTGGAACCGCATGCGGACGCAGCCACTGGGGCCTTCGGTGGAGCTCCCTGTGGGGCCACGAAACGTGGTGAGGGGCGTGCCAGAATGGGGGGTGGAACCGCATGCGGGCGCAGCCACTGGGGCCTTCGGTGGAGCTCCCTATGGGGCCACGAAGCGTGTGAGGGGTGTGCCAGAGTGTGGGGGGGGGGGAAACCGCATGCGGGCGCAGCCACTGGGGCCTTCGGTGGAGCTCCCTATGTGGCCACGAAACGTGTGAGGGGTGTGCCAGAAGGGAGGGGGAGGAGGGAGGAGGAAGGAGAGGAGGAGGAAGGAGGAGGAAGGAGGAGGGAGGAAGGTTCGCGGGGACCGTCTCTTCAAAACGAGGACCCAACAACACAGGTTGGCTGGGAAATAAAAGTGCATATGGCTCGGCGCAAATGTACCTGGCGGGCGCCGCTGCTAAAGTGGTGAGAAGAGGTAGTATATATACATATAAAAAGCAGAGGTGTAATAGTAGGCGCCCGCCAGGTGACGCAGCTTGTACCTTCAAATATGTTAAGATTTATTCATGACTTTCAAAGAAGAACGTGCAATCTCTGGGCGACAGAAAAGTTGGAGGCGTGACCCTAACCTTCAACAAGAAAGCTTGCAACATTGCGCTGCGACCCTGGGCGTACTAGTGAAATCCCGAACCTAAGTATAGATCCTCCGCCGCTACCCCGCATCCACAAGTGAGCCGCCACCTCCGCCATCGCGCAAGCTGTGGGCAGCACACTATGCGCAGGCTGTTTTTCTGAAGCGCATGCGTGGGCAGAATGCTCGGGCATAACCTGGTGCAACAAGAAGAAGGACAATGACAGAGTGTGCTGTCTGTTCTGCCGCGAAAGGCGGCGCTGCTGCTGCGCTGCGCCTCCGACTGCCATGCTGCAGAGAAACTGCTGATATGCTGGTGCTGGAATTGCGCCGCCGTCACTGTGTGCTGACAAATTGGCCGCGGCCAAAGTCTTTCTGCCTGGCCGCGTCCGAAGCTGCGCGCGCACGGGCGCGCTGTGCGATGCAATTGGGTTTGAAAGGGCCCCCCTTAACCTCTAAATCAAGGGCGCGCAATCGTTGGGCTGCGACCCAAAATGTTATGGGTCAACCCCGGGCCTGAGGATAGAGGCCCCCCATCCGCAACCATGGCGCGCACGCATCAATCAACCAGCCCCTCCAGGAGTATGCGGGCGAGGTAAGCGCGAAATGCGCAGTGACTTGTCATGTAAAAGAACAGTTCCTGGGGCCGCTGCCTAGTTTTTTCCAGCGCGACCCCAAACCTGCACATGGCAAGGCGCAACCATCGCGTCAAAGAGCCGCGCGGGAAAAGGCGGACAAGCTCACGACAGGTCAGGTGGAGAGCAATGCAGCTGAGGAACTGCTAGTACACGGAGGTTGAGAGCGCGCCGCCATCGACGTGCCCTGAAAAAGTGGCTGACTCCAGAATATGGTTCTGGCTGTGCCCGAGACTGCGCGTGCAATGCGTAAACTTGACTGAGTCTTGCAGTAAAGGGATGCTGATGTGATGTTATAGCTCTGCGCGCTGCAAGAGGGTTTCGAAGGTTTACGACTCTTCGACAAAAAACATTCAATATTTGGGCTGCGCCCCGTGGCTTTGCGGGGCAGCCCCGCGCCCGGGCAAATCTCCCCCCCCGCCACCGCCTCGATACATCATGAAACCGCCGCGTCCAAGAGTAGCTAGATGAGGCAGAGCGCGCGAAGTGCGCTGCTGCGCAGAGAAAAGAAGGCAATCCTGGGGCTGCTACCCAGGGTGCCGCAGGGCAGCCCCAAACCTGTACAGTGTCAAAGAGTGGCCCGGGATGAAACGCAGTCCCTGGGGAACACAAGGGTCGGGACTTCCAGGGGCCCCGCATTGAAAAAATCAAGACGTAACATGTGTGGGCGTTGTCGCCCGTTTTTGGGGGTCGGGACCTTGGCAGATCGACTCGAAAAATGGCGCAGAAAGATAGGGTCAGGGGCTGCGGTATCAATTTTTCGCAATGTTGTTGATGGGGTCGGAGGATGGCGCCCTATCGCCACTGCATGTCAGATGCATCGGCGATGCGTCGGCGACGTCGGCGATGCATCGGCGCCGTCGGCGTGGAGAACATCGGGATCCACGTCGAGCCGCATCGGCGATGTTTCGACAGCGCGGCGCGATCCTCCGACCCCTTCTATACATTCTTGTTCGGCCCAGGACCCAAATCTCGGACGACTCTTCGATCTGGGCGTCGCATCTGTTTCACAGTGTGCGTTTTCGCCCAGCCTCGGGGCTCGAGACAATCGCGGATCGATCCGGATCAAAAGACGGTGCAGAAAGATGGGGTCTGAGGCTCCACTCGCGATTTTGTTGTGGATTTGCGCATTTCGCTGCAATGTCGGATCTCAAGGTTATTCTGTGACTGTGTTTTTCTTTCCCGGTTAGGGGGGGGGTCGGGCGCGAGGGTAAGGGTAACGGCGGCCGCGGCGTACGCCCGTCAGGGTGCGTCCGCGCCACCGGCACATCAATCGTCTGTGCCCCCCAGCATGTGAGGGGGGGGGGTCGGGGCCACCTCCCCTCGGTGGCGGACCCCCCACAAAACCAAGACCCCCGCGGCGGCTGACATGGACCATGACCAAGGTCGGCATCAACAAATACCCCGACATCTTGGCCATGATTTCCGTGTTTCTTGCCTCGTCTTTGGGCCCTACTTGGGAGGCTCGGAGATTGCGAGTTCGGGCCGAGGCGCTGTCCTCTGCAAGGTCACTCTGGGGCCTCGCAGGGGGCCCCGGAACATGAGTGCCGCCTCCATCGACAAGAGGAGGAGTAGGAAGGCGCAGGAAGAGGGAAGGCGGGCTGAGGCAGGACAGAGAGTAACGACATCGAGGGGGTCATGGGGGGGAAGCAGGTGGCGGGGGACGAGAAATGATAACGTCGCCCTACTCAACTGCTGCTGCTCCTCCCTCCCGTCTTCCCTTGGTTATCCCTTTCTGTTCCTCCTGACTCTCCGCTTCTGCCATTCCCCGACTCCTACCTTCGGCTTTTCGTGGTCCATTGGTTTCGTCTCTCCTTTTCCTTCCCGAACGCCCTGCCCCCCCGCGGATCTGGGTCATCCCGGGCCATCCCTGGCACCGCTGTCCTGGGCGTGCAAGAAACAACCAGGATGGCTTTAAGACGACTCAGGACGCCCTCGAGAGAACCGACGAGGGCCACAAAGCTTCCAACGACGATCCCCGATGGACCTGGACATCAGGACAACGGAGAGGCCCGCAAAAGCCACCGCGACATGCTCAAACAGGTCTCCAAGGAGCCCCAACAATTTAATACAAATTTAACACAACACCGTCCTTGACGAGGAAACGGTTCGTGTAAACTGTATGATAAATTTAAGGACCCTCTTGGGGCCGTCTCGGAACTCTCTTGGGGTGTGGTGGGCGCGTCTATGGCCGTCTAGGGGCTCTCTTGGGCCGTCTTGGGGCCCTCGTTGGGGCCTCTTGGGCCATCTCGGGGCCGTCTTAGGGTCCTCTTGAGACGTCGTGGAGCGCCGAAGCTCGAAAAGTCGAGACCTCCGAAAACACGTTAAAAACGAAAGAACATCGTTTGTGTTTGCCTCTTGCGGGCATCTGGGGAGCGCTGCTCGAGTCCTCTGAGGCCGCCTGAGGGCATTTGGAACGGGCTCCTGCGCTCGGGCCCCTCTTGGGACCGTCTTGGGGCGTCTTGAGCGCGTCTAGGGCCGCTCGGGGCCCCCTTGGGCCGTCTTTGGGCGCTCTTGGGGGCCTCTTGGCGGTCCGTCTCGGGACGGTCTTGGGGGCCTCTAGTGACATCGTGGAGCGTCGGAAGCTGGGAAAGTCGAGAGGCCCGAAAACATTGAAAAACCTTCGAACATCAATGATTTTTATCTCGGGGGAGCGCTCGGAGAGCCCTATTGGGCCGTCTGGGGGCATCTTGGGACGGAAGGGTCGAAGTATCTTTTTGGTCTCCTGCTCAAGGGCCCCTCTCTTGGGGCCGTCGTGGGGCCCTCTTGGGCCTTCTTGGGACTCTCTTGGGGCAGTCTTGGGATCCTCTTGGCCCGTCTTGGGGCGGTCTTGGGGGTCTCTGGGTCCGTCTTGGCGCGGTCTTGGAGGCCTCTTGAGACGTCGTGGAACATCGGAAGCTCGAAAGTCGAGAATCCCGAAAACATTGAAAAACATTAATCAATTCATATATTTTACCTCTTGGGGCCCTCTGGGGAACGGAAGTCGAATCCTCTTGAGCCGTCTTGAAGCTATCTAAGGCTGCCCGCAAGCCCCGCGGGACATCTCGCAACCATCTGGTGTCACTGTGACGTCGGAAGCTCGAAAATCAAATCCCAAAAACATAGGAAAAACAATGGAAAATCAATATGTGTTGCCTCTTGGGGCCCTCTGGGGAGCGAAAGTGGAGTCCCCTTGGGCCGTCTTGAAGCTATCTGGGACTGCCCGGAAGCCCCGCGGGACATCTCGCAGCCTTCTCGTGTCACTGTGACGCTACTAAGGCCGTCTGGGCGGCTTCTCTTGAGCCGTCTTGGACCCCTCTTGGCCCGTCTTGGGCCGGTCTTGGGGGTCTCTTGGGCCGTCTTGGGGCGGTCTTGAAGGTCTCTTGGGACGTCGTGGAGCGTCGGAAGCTCGAAAGTTGAGAATCCCCTAAAACATTGTGGCCCTCTGGGGAGCGAAAGTCGAATCCTCTTGGGACGTCCTGAAGCTACCTAGGGCTGCCCGCAAGCCCCGCGGGACATTATGAAGCCTTCTGGTATCTCTGTGGCGCCCCTTATAGCCGTCTGGGCGGCTCTGAAGTCGCTGGAGAGTCCCCGGGGAGCCCGGAATCCCCTTGGCGACCAGGGGCAGCTCGGAACATGCCCCCGGCCCTGTACCCATATTGACCTGTATGTATATATATATATATACTAGAACCATCGCGCGCGCTTCGCGCGCGCTCAAGTTCTAGCTAGGGTCATGATCATCGTCATCATGGTCATCCTCATCCCCGTCATCTTCATCATCATCGTCATGGTCATGGTCACCTTCACCATCACAACAATCCTCCTCCTCCTCCTCCTGCTCCTTCTCCTTCTCCTCCTCCTCCTCCTCCTTGTCCTCATCCTCCTCTTTTCTCTCATTGAGTCAATGCACCCAGTTCACGGGTGTATACGGGAACGCGTGCCAAACCCTTTTTGGAAGCATTGTAGCAGTCTCTGGTGCCTCTCTGGGCCTTCCTTTGGAGTCCTTTGGGGCCTTTGTTGGCCCGTCTGAGGGCCCATTTCGGCCGTTCCAGGTCCCTCTTGGCTCGTCGTGGGGAGCTCAGCCCGTCTTGGGGCCCTCCTGGGGCCCTCTCCGACCATGTAGGAATCCTCTGGTGGTTCCCTCGGGCTTCCTGGGGGCTCTCTTGGGCCGCCTTGTAGCTCTTCTGTGCCGCTCGAAGCTCTCTTCAGCCATCTTGGAACCCTCTTTGGGGCCTCTGGGGCCGTCTGGGGCCAATGTTGGTAACCTCTTGGGCCGTCGCGACCGCTGGTAGAACTGAGAAGCGAAGCTCCCAGACATATGTTTTGTTACATGGGAAATCCTTGATTTTGCCTTTGGAGGGCCTTCTCAGCGGCCTCTTGGACAGTCGTGGGGGGTTCCTTTTGGGCCTTTCGTGGTTCGTCTGGGAGCCCATTTCGGCTGTCCCAAGCCCCTCTTGGAATGTCATGGGTAGCTGAGCCGTCTTGGGGCCCTCATGGAGCCCTCTCCGACCATGTAGGGATCCTCTGGTGGGTCCCTCGGGCCCCCTGGGGACTCTCTCGGGCTGTTTTGGAGTTCTCTTGTGCTACTCGACGCTCGCTTGAGGCTGTCTTGGAGCCCTCTTGGGGACCTCGTGGGCTGTGTGGCGTTGATTTGGGGAGCCTTTGGGACCGACGTGGCCGCCGATGGAACATGAGAAACGAACATCATAGAACTTTCCATAAGAAATGCTATTTGTTTGCAACCGGGAGCCTTCTCAGCGGCCTCCTGGACCGGCTTCAGGGAGTCCTGGTAAGCTTTTTTGGGCCTCTGGGAACCCAGTTTGGCCGTTCAGGGTCCCTCTTCGCCCGTCATGGGGACCTGAGCCCGTCTTGGGGCCCTCGGGGGGCCCTCTCCGACCATGTAGGGATCCTCCGGTGCCCCCCTCGGGTTTCCTGGGTACTCTCTTGGGCCGTGTTGGAGCTCTCTTGTGCTGCTCGAAGCTCTCTTCAGGCCGTCTGGGGGCCCTCTTGGGCCGTCTGGGGCTCACTTTGGGAACCTCTGGGGCCGTCGCGGCCGCTGGTAGGACAGAAAAAGCAAATAGCAAGTATATATACTTGTACATATGTTTATATGTAGACAAATATACATGTATATATATACACACGTATGTATGTGTATATATATATATATATATATATATATATATATATATATTCCATGGGAGATTCTTGATTGTTGCCCTTGGAGAGCCTTTTTCGGCGGCCTCTTGGAACGTCTTGAGTGCCCTTGCGGCCGTCTAGGAGCAGTCTTGGGCTGTCTTCGAGTGCTCGTGGCTCGTCCGAAAGCCATCTCAGTGCGCTCTTCAGCCACCTTCCAAACAACCTGGGGCGCTTTGGGCGCCTCTCAAGACAGCTTGGAAGCCTCTCGGGGGGTCCGGGGCTCCTTCTGAACCCTCTTGGAGACATCAAGTCCCCCACGGCCCCCCCTGCGAACCAGAGGTAGCAGTTCTGGGCCTTCCCCCGGCCTACTATATATATATATATACACTAGAACCACGCGCGCGCTACGCGCGCGCTTAGGTCCTAGCTTCGTCCGGGGCAACGGCCAAACGACGGACGAGGAAGTTGAAGGCTGAATGCACTTCGGTTATTCGTCGAGTTTCGCGGTCGTGGTTCGAAAAGCTTTTAGGCGCTCCTCATCCCCAGGCGGCCCGAAGCGGCCGATAACGACACCTCTTCCTCGTCCTCCTCTTTCCCCCTGCCCCTCCTCCTCTCCTCCTCCTCCCCCCCCCTCCTTCCCCCATCGCCCCCTTCCGCCTTTCCTTCCTCCTCCTCCCCACCCCTCCCCCCCAATCGCCCCCCTCCTTTCCTTCTCATCCTCCGCCCCCTTGGCCTCCCCTCCTCTCCTTGTCCCGCCGCCTCAGCCTGTTCCCCTCCCTCCACTCCCGCCCCGCCCCCCCCTCCGCCTCCCCTTCACTCTCCTTCCCCACTTTCCCCTCCTGCTCATCCTCCGCGGCCTCCCCTCCTCACGCTCTCGCCTCCATCCCCCCCTCCGCCCCTCCTACCCCCCCTGCCTCCTTCCTTCTACTCCTCCCTCCCCCGTCCCCATTCTCTCCGTGCCTTCCTCTGCCGCCATGTTTTCATCCTCTCCCCGCATGTCAGCAGTACATCATCATCGGCAGTCCCATCATCGTCATCATCTTCATGCATGTTCCTCCTCCTCATCCTCCTCCCCCTCTCCCTCCTAATTTTCCCTCTCCTCCTCCTCCTCCTCCTCGTCCTCCTCCTCCTCCTCCACCTCCTCCTCCTCCTCCTCCTCTCACTCCTCCTTCTCCTGCTCTTTCTCCTCCTCCTGTTCAGACTACATGGCTCGCCAAACGGCAGTGCGACGCCCCGCAAGCATCGGGCCACATCGGATAAAAGGGAACATTCGGGGGAGGCCTCCCTCTTGCTCTTCCTCCGCCTTTTCTCCTCTTCCTCCACATCCTCCTCCCCTTCCTCCTGCTCCTTCCCTCCTCGCCCCCTCCCCCTGCCTCCTTCCTCCTCCTCCTCCGTCCGCACTCGTCCGTCTCCTGCTCCTCTTCCTCCTCCTCCTCCTTTCCCACTCCCTCCTTTCTTCGCCTCCTCCTCACGCCCCTCCCCTCCTCCTCCTCCTCCTCCTTCCTCCTCCCCCTCTCCCAGTCTCACCAATCTCATCATCATTCGCATCCTCAGCATCATCCATCTTCCCTCTCCCTCTTTCCCCCCCCGCCCCCCTTTTCCCTCCCCCCCCCATCCCCGCCTCGTTCCCTCCTTCCCTCCTCCGCCTCCCCATCGTCCATATCCATTGTCCTCTTTTTCCTGCCCTCCCACCCCCTCCTCCTCCCCCGCCGCCTCCGCGTGCAAGAAATCCAACATCATGTCGCGGAAATCAACGAACTGTGTCCCTCCGGTTTTTTTTTTCGAGCGTCCTTCTAGGACTTCTCGGGGCAGTCTTAGGGCCCCCATTGGGCGCCCTGGGAACCCCGAAATCATGCTCCGATAGAGGCTTCGGGGAGCATGATTTCGGACGCTGCGGAAGAGGCCTCCCGAGAATCTCTAAAGGCAGTTCTGCTTGCCCCCGTTGTGGCTCTGTTGGGTGCCTTTTGGGGC